>OX637560.1:3012531-3386155 GCA_951800025.1 Oligia strigilis | reverse complement strand
AGCAATATTGAAAAGGCATTTTGTTAGACCCAATGTGAGTTGAAGCGTGCATATTGTAATCATAATAGATAACAGCTCTCAGAATACGATACGATCTCTTTGACTACACACCCGTTAAATTGAAGGTGGCTGATATTTGTTATACAGGATATTGTAACCATGTTATTTTTTAGGCAGAAAGGCAGAATTGATAATCAATGGCTGAACACGGAAAGGTACTTAAGAGCGTTTACGCCGAACGGCATTTCATACAAACTTTCAAGCCCTTGTTTTCCGAAATGAATGAACCGATTTTAATGAAACTTCATACGCATAAAGCAGGATAGGATACAAAGGTCTAAAAAGTTAGCAGAGAACATTTTCGAAATGTCTTATTTAAAAAAAGATAACTAGAAATCTCTGTTTCTATGAAAAGTTTAAAATCTAATCGGTCTAATTTGGCTGTAACACTATTTTTCGAAAATGTTCTCTGCTAACTTTTTAGACCTTTGTATCCTGCTTATGCGTATGAAGTTTCATTAAAATCGGTTCGTTCATTTCTGAAAACAAGGCCTTGAAAGTTTGTATGAAATGACGTTCGGCGTAAACGCTCTTAAAGTAAACTTGTAAAAAAAAACAATTTTAATATAAGAGCACACGAAGATGTCAAAGACTAACTACTTATACAAGTATGTACTGAACAGCTCGTCAAGCTACTACAATCTGTCAAATTTCTTTAATAGATTTTTAACTTTATCGCTAAAGCATATGGTTCAAAGTTGATTGGGAAAATTTTACAGTTTCGGGTAGCGTGATATGCTGGCGTCTGTACTTACTAGGATTGTAACAGATCCTGGGGCCCAATTCTGTAACTTTAAGTTAAGCAACACGCTATTGACACTCTATCGACACACTACAGACATTATTTCGCCACTGTTGCAAATTTGGCATTCTGCAAAAACTTCAATGGCGTTTCAGTGGTGTCTCAGTAGTGTGTCGATAGTGTGGCAGTACAATAGTTTTCAGTGTTGCTAACAAAAATCTACCATGCGACCACTTTTTGAAATCTTATTTTTATCAATGAAATCTTTATATTAAGGGTGTTTTAATAATATAAAAACATTTTATTAGGTATCAAAAACATCAATTTCACTAAAAACATGCGTTTATTTTTAAAAAATAAGATTTTTATCACGACAATTTTTAGTCTTTGCCTTTCTGAAAAAGAAAACAAACAACTGTCAAAAAACTTGCAGCGGCTGTTTTCATTGGTTTTAAATTTTGTTTTAAAATATATTTTCATGTAAGTTCCTTGATTATCATCTAAAACGACGACGATAAAGTAAGTGAAAAAGTCCCAATTGTTGTTGGGATAATAATTCAGAAACGTGATGAATAATGATACTTGCTTCCACCCGCGGCTTCGCCCGCGAGGTATGTCGATAAAGACTATCCTATGTCCTTCCCCGGGATGCAATCTATCTATCGAAATCCGTTCAGTGGTGTGTAGGCGTGAAAAGGTAACAACAACATACAGACAGACAGACAGACTGACAGAGTTACTTTCGAATTTATAATATTGGTATGGATATAAGTTCGGTGTTCTGAAGTGCAATGCAAATATTTTTTCACAGTATGTTTTGAGAATTTGATTTATTTTGTTTTTAAGTTTATTTTTTTTTTTCATTAAAAAAATCAATACTGATTTTATTTTTTTATTATTTTGGTGTTAATTGAACGTTATAAAATCCTTTTAACAAAAATAAAAGCGTCTTCCAAAAAAAACACTACAAGTGAAAAATAACTTTAATTTCGGAAGTCGGTGTCTTTGGATCTATATTTTAGTTTTTTGCCACCGACTTCCGAAATTAATTAGGTAATGTTATTTTTCACTTTGTAGTATTTTTTTTTTTTTTGGAAGTCCGTTTTTTTTTATAAAATGTTTTTATTACTCCCTTTTTAGTGGGTCTGTTTATAATTTATTTAAGTTACAATAGCCTAATGTCAACTTGCTCATCGCCTTTTACAAACTTTTGCTTTTCCCGATGCAGGGACGGTAATTCTTGAGGAGTTCTCCTGGGTAGGTAGAGAAGGCCTCATTGTGGCGAAAAACTACGTCCACTTATTAATTTGGGTCACTGGGTCATCTTAGGGACTTGACGTAAGACGCACACACACACGCACACTTACTATGGCGTTTCAATGGCACTACAGTGGCACCTCAATGACCATAAATAATTTGTAGAATACCAAATGTCAATGACTATTTTATTGAGACACAACTGACACACTACTGACACACTATTGACAAGTTGGTTATTTTACAGAATTGGGCCCCTGGTCTCAGTATCAATCAGGATTAACATGGGGCAAGAGCAAAAAGATGGTGATCGTTAAAATTATTATTACAGAATTAAGTTCCCTAAAATACTTCTTAATTATATTCTAAACTAGCTTCTGCCCGCGACTTTATCCGCATGAAATTTCTTGTTTCCCCGACCCACCCCATCGCATCGCATCGCCTGGCCGCGCTATTACTTCGTTTTTGCTTAGGGTTCTTTCTGACTTTTTTCCTTTTGCTCGGCTCCTAAGGGTTATAGCATGATGTTAAATAGCCTATAGTCTTCCTCAAGAATTGGGCTATCAAATACAAAAAGATTTTTCAAATCCGACTGGTAGTTCCAGAGATTACCTCCTACATACAAACTTTATCCCTTTATAATATTGGTATAAATAGTATACACAAACACAATCTAAAATCAATCATTTATTATTATTTTCCTCAATAATATTTACCACCAAATAAATCGAAGCACTTTCATAATATTATAACACCTATATTATTATGAAACTGAGACATAAAACCGTTTGTTATATAACCTATGTGAAAAACCTTTTCCTTTAACACGACGTTAAATATAAAATGCTCATTTTTATTCATGAAAGTATACTAAGGAACATATTCCGGGCCAATTGAAAATTATTACGGCACACCCGGCAGAGTGGGGAAAAAGAGGTATTGTATATTAGAAAATAAAATATTTAGTAGCAAACTTTGTTTGAAGGCATATTATGGCGAAATAATGTACCAACACACACACGTGTGTGTTTGTGTACCTATTCTTGTTTGAAAAATCTTCTTCATGCCCCTTACGCTCGCACAGTTTACAGTAGCAATTCTTATACGATTCGCTTAGTCAAAGTTTTTAACCAAATTGTTAAGCCGCAATTATATTTAGCCCAAGCCGCGTGTCGCCACGCTGCCTGACGCAACGGCGGGTTATTACATTTGCGTGTCGTGTCGCCGCGCAGCTTCACGAAAATTCACTGTTCTACGTCGCCACTCGGCTGTCTGCGCGTGCCCACGCGTTATTACACTAGACCCGACTGGGCTGACGCGTCACAAACCCCACCACCGACCCCACGCCGATCGAAATCGCTCGGTCTGCGTGGCGTCAGCAGGCTCTGCGACACGCGGGACGGGACTAATGTAATCAATCCAGTACTAAATGTATGTAACCGATAGCTTACCACCGCGTTGCGACACGCGGCGTGGGCTAAATATAATTGCGGCTTTAAGAATAAACAGCCTTCAATTGATTTGTTTGCAAGCAGCTTAGCGTCTATCACTACACTACTGTTTTATCTAAACAGTAGGTATAATTATCACGTTTTTCTTGCCTTGAAAAACTACGGTTTATTCGCCGTGTGTAGGCACGGTCGTCAGTGTTGTATGGATCACTATGGAAGCTTGTTGACGTGAAAAGTGCGATTTTTTGAGATGAAAAAAACCATTGAACTCGCCACTTTTACCGCAAGCGACACCGTGCGTGTTTTGTTTATAAGACGCTTAAAAAAATACCCGCTTCGGATGTGTTCGGCTGTCCTCGGGATGTCATCATCATCATTTCAGCCGAAAGACGTCCACTGCTGGACATAGGCCTCCCCCAAGCACTTCCACTTCGACCGGTTCTGTGCTTCTCGCATCCAACGGGTTCCTGCGGCCTTCACAAGGTCGTCGGTCCACCTTGTGGGAGGCCTTCCAACGCTACGTCTTCCGGTACGCGGGATGTATTCGGTTTTAACGTATATCCGATATGTCAGTGAGTGACGGCCAAGTATTCTGTTTGTGTTTTGTTTTCACTTCTGTCGGTACTCCCGGAGTGCCACTGCTTTTTTATTACAGCGCGGTTTATAAACCGTACCTTAATGAAACCGTACCGTGTTTAAAGTGCATTAAACGTCAAAATGTGTGGTTAAACAGTCGCTAATCAGTACTTAACAATAAACAACGTTTATAAATAAAGGGGAAAAAGTAAATGGTAACCTATGTAGAGCGATGAAACAGGTCAAAAAAATATAAAACTCCCGAACTCAATGTAACACCCTATATAAGCCTAAAATATTACATTACTCGCAGAAATAAATCCCATTGTTTGGTTCCAGCCATTACATTAAATTATCACTTGGAAACTAATTAAAAAGACAATGGGAAAGTTTGCAAATAACAGAAGCCTATCGCCAGCTTTATTTAAGTTACAGACATTGTATGTACCTTTAATTGGAGGAGTTTTAATTTATTATATCAAAAAAAAATATGTCACTCGGTATTTTTTTTTCGAGGACCAAGTTGTTTTTTTCCTACAAATATGGAACGAGAATCGACTGAACACAGATTTCAGCAATGACATATTCTACTTCTATATTTTTCATAATTTTATCTTTATTTTTTACTTCTTTTGGTGTTTGAACTACATCGTTTATTTTATACTAGCAGCGCTATGCGTTTTCACCCGCATAAATGCCGATCCCGTGGGAATATCGGGATAAAAATTATCCTATGTCCTTGCCCGGGACTCAAACTATCTCTATACCAAATTTCATCTAAATCGGTTCAGCGGTTTAAGCGTAAAGAGGTAACAGACAGACACACTTTCGCATTTATAATATTAGTATGGATAGTCGTAAGAGCTACTGCTGAGCACGGGGTCCTGGGTTCCATTCCGAGGTCAGGCAAAGTGTTACTGGGTTTTTCTATCTGGAATTTCTCAGTAGCAGCCCGGAATCTGGATTTGTGACCAGTTGATGGTAATAGGCTCGCCCCCTATTACTGCTTGGGACTTAAACATAACTGGTGAAATGTAGGTGTGCTATATAGATACAACTCTAACCAACCCATCATTCTAAGAAAAGTTTACATAAGTTATTTATTTCATAACAAAATACATTGTGTTGAAAATACAGTGATGATAAATAAAATAGGTACATAACCAACAAAAAAGAAAAAAAAAATAAGTAAGGTTCATATTTAAAATTCAGTACGCAACTACGCATTCAAAACGGAACAATATAAATAATAAATAGTTGTATGTCAATAATTCAGTAACATAAAATTAAGTAATCACCAAAATTAGGTACTTAAAAGTTTGAAATTCATTATCAAATAAAAAAATAAATAAATAAAATCATATGAACACAAATAATAATTCACAAACCATTTTATTGTGGCTGACGTTTGTCATCTATGAACTCGTCGATACTGTAATAGCCTTTCCTCAAACAAACTAATATTTATATAATGTGTCATAAGCATACACTAACGAATTTTTATTTATTAGATCATTACTTTATGTACAGTATCAAAATAATAATAAGAATATGTACAAGTATATAAAAAGGAAAGGAAAGAATCAAAGGGCATCAAAAAATTCATCCGCATATCTAAATTAATGCTTATGAACCAATGTAGAAGACGAGTCCTGGAGTGGAGACCGCGTATCAGCAAGCTTATCGTGAGGCCCCCCCAGCTAGAAGGACCAACGATCTTAAGAAAGTGGTTGGGACACACTGGATGTGGAAGGCAGCGGACAGGGTGTTGCGCAGCCTGTGAGAGGTCTATGTCCAGCAGTGGACTTCGATAGGCTGAGTTGATTGAATGATTATGATGATGAAGATAATTAATTTGTCCAAAACATGAGTATACACATATGGCATGCAAGATGGGTTCACCCTTGTTTGGTATAACAACGTTTCGTCGAAAATCACTTCGGCTAATTTTAGTTACAATAAAGTCATTTCGTATAATTATTCATTTGACCGAATAATTAATTGGTAGATTTTCATTTAGCATATTTATTTCTTTGAAATAATGTCATTTGACCGAATTTTCATATGCACTAATTTTATTTAAACGAATGTTTCACTAGAGTAATAATGATTTAGTCGAAATATCGTATCGAATATTCAGTTCATAATTCACCTACTGAATTCATTAATAATTATTTATTATTAACGCCACGCCGCGCGCCGTACTTCTAACGCCATCTAGTAGATGTAAGTGGAACATTATTGAGATTTACTATATCGTAAATATGAAGGTGGAAAAATGCATCATACAGGTTGTCATTGTCGTGCACTAGAATGATTTGTGTCTCACAACTAAGTAAACATTGTATATTTTTTGTGTTAAATTGTTTAAATAAAACTGTTTCGAAATGTGCAGCATATTCCTAAGCAAGAGAGGTGGAATGAAGCTAAATATAAATGGGTTTTCTTTCAACAAAAATAAGGAAGTGGTGAATAAATACTATTGGTACTGTGAACAACGAAACCAGGATAATTGTTCTTCGCGTGCTATAACTATACGCGACACAGACAATGATCAACATACAGTACTAAGCCACGGCGAACATAATCACGAACCCAGTGCATGTAAATTACCAACTTCAAGTGTAAGTGTAAGAAGGATGTCAACATTGAGACCATATTACGTAATTTTGAAACTTACACAGAATTAGATTTACTTAAAGCGATCGCATTTAATTTAAGATTAGTCTAAGTATTTATTTTTCAAAATAAAAAAAATGCCAAATATTTACAATGTTTCTTTTCTGCATTACATTATACCAATTGCGAAGCGTGTGTGTGTGTGATGTGTGTTCAAGTAACCTAACCAAACCGAACCTCGGGGTGCCCTTCGCTCGCTCTTGCATCCTATGTCGACGTAGCCCCGCTTCGCGGGGCTTCCTATTTTCTGTGTAAAGGGTTTAAAGTAACCTAACCAAACCGAACCTCGGGGTGCCCTTTGCTCGCTCATGCATCCTATGTCGACGTAGCCCCGCTTCGCGGGGCTCCTATTTCTGTGTAAAGGGTTTAAAGTAACCTAACCAAACCGAACCTCGGGGTGCCCTTCGCTCGCTCTTGCATTCTATGTCGACGTACATTACACCAATTGAATATTCGATAAAATACATGTTATACCACCTGAACATTACATCAAATGAACATTATACCTTTTGATCAATAGCGCAAATGTTGTTATCGCAAATAAATATTTGATGAAATGAAAATTATGTTAATCGATATTATACAAACTGATTATTTTCTTAAACGTTGTTCGAACTAGTAACATTCGACGAAACGTTGTTATACCAAACAAGGGTGAACCTGCAAGATGTTACGATGTTGTTGTTGTTGTGGTTTTTATGATGATTGTTTAATCATACTTAGATACGAGCCAATTTATACGATTTTGTTGTTGATGTTGCTGTTGATGATGTTGTAGTTGTTGTTGTTATGATGATTGTTTAATCATACTTACGAGCCAGTTTATACGATATTGTTGTTGATGATATGTTGTTGTTGTTATGATGATTATTTAATCATACCTACTTACGAGCCAATTTATTCTTTACTCTCCTGAAAAAAACTTCAACTCCTCCCGTCGTACTAAAAACGTTATCCCTTTCCTGCTATAAGTAAACATTATTTAATAGAGTGTCAGTTACCGGCTAACGCAAACACCTGGAGGCTATAATATTATCCAAAGGGTTTACTTTGAGGCTAACGGTTAGACGATCGATTAGACAGCGCGGTGTCAGTGTAGCCACTGTTGTTTGTAGCTAAACGAGGGGTTGGGTTAATCGATTGTTTAATCAGCGATACTTGGAAACTGGATACTAGGAAAATCCGCCAGGGCCCTAGAAATAATAATATACAGGTGTATTGTAAATTCAGGGAAATTAATTGTATAACAAACTAGCTTTCGCCCGCGACTTCGTCCGCGTGAAATTTCACCCTCCCCCAGGCACCCTCTTAGGGGTGGAATTTCGAAAAACCCTTTCTTAGTGGATACCTACTCTTCACAAAGAACACACCCTCCAAATTTCATGTCTCTAGGACCAGCGGTTTAGGCTGTGCGTTGAAATATTAGTCAGTCAGTCAGGACCTTGAATTTTATATACTTATATATATATTTATTATTTACTAGCTACGCTCCGCGGTTTTACCCGCATAAGTTTTGATCCCGTGAGAATATCGGGATAAAAAGCAGCCTATATGTTAATCCAGGGTGTCAGCTACCTCCATACAAAATTTTATCAAAATTGGTCCAGCCGTTTGAGCGTGAAGAAGTAACAAACATATAAACACACACACTCACAAACTTTCGCCTTTATAATATTAGTGTGATTTATTTTCATTGAATTTATAATATTAGTATGGATACCTAGCACTTTAGTGCAAAAATTCAAAAGCAACTGTATGTCTGTATGTTACCTTTTCACGCCTAAAACTCCGAACGGATTTGAATAAAATTTGGCAGAGACAAAGATTGCATTCCGGGGAAGGACATAGGATAGTTTTTATCCCGATATTCCCACGGGATCGACAGTTATGCGAGTGAAACCGCGGGGCGCTGCTAGTCTTCTCTTATTAGGAGGCGTAGCACTGGCTGCTCCTCCACAACGCCATTTGTCATGGAACGAATTCGACTGCAAATAGAATGAACAAGAAGCAACGGACCCCTCCTAAGTTTAGACCCCTAAGTTTCTTAAATCCATACTAATATTATAAATTCGAAAGTAACTCTGTCTGTCTGTCTGTATGTTACCTTTTCACGCCTAAACCACTGAACGGATTTCGATAAAATTTGACAGAGAGATAGATTGCATCCCAGGGAAGGACATAGGATAGTTTTTATCGACACACCTCGCGGGCGAAGCCGCGGGCGGAAGCTAGTAAAGATATATATAAAAAAAGTGCTTATGAAAATAAACTGCCAGTTACTTCTTGTTTTTCATCCCAACACTATTACATATTCAACATGCTAATTCACTCGACTCGAAAACAATATCTAGGAAAAAAACATGTCGTGCCTTCGGCAGAACTCTTCTATTATGAATAAACATGGGTATTTTCCGCGACTACCTGACGTTGGATATCGTCTAGACAGTTTATTTTCATTCCTGTCACCCCCATATGTCGACAACAGACCGGTGATATATTTGTTTTTCATATTCTACGCTGATATTTCTTACTGGACTCAGGTTTTGGATCGAGAGATTTTGGGGAGCAGGTTTTAAAATACTTATATTGTACAGTCAAAAAAGAGATAGGTGCAGGATCGTCGAATATAGTTGAAGTTTAGTAAGAAACCGATGGATGTTGTCGACTGAAATGTAATTTGGCTTACCTAGATCTAAACAGCGATTAACTCAAAAAAACACTTTTTTCAGAAAAGTTGAAAAACTGATTACTGTCCCTGTGCACTGCAGGAGTTTGCTGTATTGATCAATACTTTTTAAGTGCAGATAGAACAATGATGTTTTATGAGTCTTGTGGTTTAATCGTATAATGGGGCTGAAAATTGAATTTTAGTAGTTAAGTGATTATGTCCCTGTTTTGGTGGGGGAGGAGCGCGGTTCGCTCGTTCAACAATAAGCGCTTCCGGCGTCATCTAGCGTTGAGTAATGGAACTATTTTTGAATCTGTTTTGTTGGTCGCTAGGTAGTGAGTTAAGGAATTCGATGGTATGCATACCTCAAAAATTTAGATTTTAGAGTTAGCTCTCTTAAGATCTAGGTGTGCAATTTGATAAATGAGCAGTTTTTTTTCTATTAATAAAATTAAATTTTATTCCTCTATATTATATATTTTACTTATCTCTTTTGTTGACTGTACATGATTGACTTGTAATATTTTGGTGATCATGCCTATAAAGTATAAAATATAATATGAGAATACTAAACAGTACGTAAGAAGCTGGCTGGGACAGGCTGGATGCGCAAGACAGAACAGAAGATAAGCTGAGTTGATTGAAACTGTGCACTAGTTAGCTCGGCATCCCGTGATAGTTTTTATGGAAAAGCTCGAAACTTTAGCTTTAGCAGTTAGCTTTTTTGTGCTAGCCTACATTGTGTCCCATTGCTGGGTAAATGTCTTCCCTTTTTCCCTCCAAACCTCTCAGTTTTGTGCGATCTCCTGCCATGTTGGCCCCGCAAACCTCATTATTTTCTGCACCCACACTGTCAGTAATTGTAAGTCTTAATGTCGAAACTCGGCTGGTCTGGGATATTACTAGCGTAAAAAAATGCGTAGATATGTGGTGGGTTTTTATACACCCTGAAAGAAAGAAACAAACAAAGAAACAAAATTATTATATTTGGGACACATAAGCAGTAAACGAAGAGCATTTAAAACTAACATTCAAAATACAAAAAAATACATGTGCGACGCCAGAAAGGCTTCAATCTCAGCATAATGGAAGTTGCTTTCTCCTAATAAAAAACTCTACATTGAAAACCATCCCAAAGTACCAGACTATTTCCAAATAGTAATTACATAGCAACCTCATAGGAAATCCCACGAAAAGCACTCAACTACTAACTCTAAACTCCCAAGTAGGTGCCATAAATACAGAAACTTCATCAACTACCTTAAATATTTCGCTTAACTCATCCCTAGGGATAAAAGACAGTCTGTATTCATCCCTTCTATTAACGAGAAGTTACATTTCGCCGTCAAATAAATACATTCTTAATTTATCACAACCAACTTTCACATCTTCAGTCATTTTTTTGCGACAAGACGTGAACTTTTCAACTGATGACGTCACACATAAAAAATGGCGCCGCTCGCGAATTTCTTGATAAATTAATATTGTTAAGGAACGAAGGTGGAAATGTGATATTTATATGAAATGTGAAATGAAGTAATTCACGTGTGTGTAATGTTTAAGAGCGTTTACGCCGAACGGCATTTCATACAAACTTTCAAGCCCTTGTTTTCCGAAATGAAAGAACCGATTTTAATGAAACTTCATAGTCTTTAAACTTCAGGTCTAAAAAGTTAGTAGAGAACATTTTCAAAATGTCTTATTTAAAAAAAGATAACTGGAAATCTCTGTTTCTGTGAAAAGTTTAAAATCGGTCTAATTTGGCTGTATCACTATTTTTCGAAAATGTTCTCTACTAACTTTTTAGACCTTTGTATCCTGCTTATGCGTATGAAGTTTCATTAAAATCGGTTCGTTCGTTTCGGAAAACAAGGGCTTGAAAGTTTGTATGAAATGACGTTCGGCGTAAACGCTCTTAATGGTACAGCTCAACTGTCACTAATGAGAAATAATTACTTTTTCTATTGTTATCGATCTTTACGAGATTTCGTGACATCGGAGCGTATAATTATTTGAAAAATTGGTCGATGATTCCTAAGAAATGTTTTTCTTAGGAATCATCGACCAATTTTTTAGAACTTTAGCATTTACTGTTTCTTTAGTAAAATCTAAAATCGATTTTATAAGCTCAGCTTACGAAACCTTGTTATTTTGTAAAAAAACATTTTGGTAGATTCGAGTAACATCGTCTCCAGTGTTCTAAAAGGACTACGACTATACCTACTTAATAATGTAAATAAAATATGATCTTTCGATCAAATTTGAAAAGAGGTGCTCAATTTATTGAACTGTAATTTTATATACACAAAAACATAATCAGTTATAGGAACCTCAATTTAATAGCTATATTTGAAGATACTAGGGCTATGCTTGGAGTTTCCCTGCGTGATCGAATCAGGAATGAGGAGATTCACAGGAGAACCAAGGTAACCGACATAGCCCGAAGAATTGCCAAACTTAAGTGGCAGTGGGCAGGGCACATTGCTCGTAGAACAGATGGCCGATGGGGCCGAAAGGTTCTGGAGTGGCGACCGCGTACCGGAAGACGTATCGTTGGAAGGCCTCCCACAAGGTGGTCCGACGACCTTGTGAAGGCCGCAGGAACCCGTTGGATGCGAGAAGCACAGAACCGGTCGAAGTGGAGGTGCTTGGGGGAGGCGTATGTCCAGCAGTGGACGTCTTTCGGCTGAAATGGTGATGATGATGATGATTTGAAGATACACGACCAAAGAGAGAGCCTGGGTCCGGCATTAAGATTCGGGTACCCAAGTAACTGAATGTCCTTCAGACTGAATTTCAGTCAGGGCAGCCAATCTCTGCGGAGACTAGCCATGGACACGGGAGATATTATAGTGCACACGTGTGTACGCAGACACAGATGCCTTTCTCTCTTCCCTCACTCTTATAGCCCGATGGGGCGGCAATCCGACACAACCTGAGAGAGATCAGGCGCAGGAACAACGGCTTTAACTTTCCGAGGCACGCGGTATCACACCGTCGAAATAAACTCCTGGCTGTTCAAAGTTCCCGCTCACCATCATCAGGGTTCCACCACCTTCCGGCAAATCTTCTTACCATCAAGCTCCACGCCGGATACATATTTTACAACGTCTGGCAAGATCTGGCGTCTGCAGCGTGGCACACCGCTACGGTAATCGCCTCACCATGCTGAGCCAGGAGAGTACTGTGCTACTCCCAAGGGAAACTAAGGGAACCTTGTGACTATAGACCTACCCATACCTTTTCTCTTGATATCTATTTTTTTTATTAAATATATTTTTTTATGTTGACATTTTACGTGGGTATTATTTATCTCCCCACGTAAACCTCTCGTCACATACTGGCTGTTTCTAAGAAATTCCTAATAGAAAAACCTAATAACACTTTGCCCGACCTTAGAATCAAACCTAGGAGCACGAGTTCAAGACCAAAGCAACAGTTAACCAACTAACTGAATATTATCATCATTTTAACAAACTTTTGAAATTAAGAAAAATTGTGAAGTCATACAAGTACAAAACATGAAACGGAACTCCAGCGGGTCCTCAACATATTTCTATCCCTTGACAACAACTCAGAAAAACGCTATCATAAACAGAAAGCTAAACCAAAAAGCAAATCTAGCAAGAACAGAAAAAGGGCTAACGAGAAAAATCCACACTTATGTAAAATAACACAGAATGTACAAGCCGTTCTAACAAGGCTCCGCGGGCTAGATTCAATCTTTACCAAACATATTGAATCTCTTCGGTTAGCAGACTGAGACAAAATGGCGGTGCCAAGTGTGTACTAGAAAATGTAAGCAAAATACTAGTGCCGAGGAAAAGTTTCTTGGAGAAAATCTACGTATTTTATATACTTCTTACGTTTTTCTCCTATTTTATTAAGACTTTCAATATCGAATGCAAATTTTGCGGTGAGTAAACATCAGGTGTGGTTTCAAGGAGAATATAGACCACGCCCTTTTCTTATAATGCATTTTGCAGGGGCTCGTGGTTAAATTAAAAGCTAAAAAATGCCGCACGGGTCAATCTTCAACGCTTGCCGGGTTCGGTCCGTGGATGGGTGACCATCCATAACATACCAAGACCCCTCCGTGCTTCAGAAAAGCACGTTAAGCAGTTGGTCCTGGCTGTCATTCATAAATCTTTGGCAGTCGTTACGGGTACGGAGAAGACCGATTGTTTGACTACCAGTCTTGCCAAGGGGCATTGTGTTACCTGGATTGTGAAAGTTAAATAGGCAGCCGCTCCATGTAAAATACTGGTATCCAGCTGCTTTGGGTCTAGGCTAGGCAGATTGATGCATTTTGCAGGAAATACACTTCTCTTGCAGTAAATCCAGAATTCAGCTTTGACATGCATAATTATAGCACTAAATACACACATGAAAAACATCATCTGCCTAGCCTTTTCCCAACTATGTTGGGGTCGGCTTCCAGTCTAACCGAACGCAGCTGAGTACCAGTATTTTACATGGAGCGACTGCCTATCTGACCTCCACAACCCAATTACTGGGTAATACGATACCCCTTGATAAGATTGGTTGTCAGACTTTCGGGCTTCTGACTGGGTGTAACGACTGTCAAAGATCCACGAATAACAGAAGGGACCAACGGCTTAACGTGCTTTCCGAGGCACGGAGGGGTCCCGGTATGTAAAGATGGTCACCCATCCACAGACGAACCGCGGCAAGCGTAGCTTAACCTGATCTATCGACCTGTGCGGCTGTTATTATTTCCACACGGAAAACATATCTATCAGATAAAAGTACTTGGTGTAATAATAAATGTACTACATGACACAGAAACTAATAACTTCACATAAATACTGCCTTTACAAATCTAATACAATCGAAAAGAAATTGTAATCTGTTTTGAAATAATGGACTCCTGAATTAACAAGAGCTCCGCAGATTACTAAAACATTTGGCAAGGGAGTCGATGGTTGCGCTATGCCTACACAGGTGGATCATAAAGGCACGTACTTTCTTGGCACGGAACCTTGGTTACCAAATCGATAGTCGGGGAGTAATAAAAATAAATGCTAGCATTATACCAGAATAGTCGCCAAAGGGTTGAGTTGAATGTGAGGAAGACAAATAGCAAACTATATTGAAATATATCGCTCCTTTTTTGTGTCTTGTCCATTCGGTTTATTGCTTTTATTTATAATTCATCATCATTTTAGCCGAAAGACGTCCACACCTCCACTTCGACCGGTTCTGTGCTTCTCGCATCCAACGGGTTCCTGCGGCCTTCACAAGGTCGTCTTCTTCGTCTTCTTCCGTCGGTCCACCTTGTGGGGGAGGCCTTCCAACGCTACGCTAATATTATATAATTACTTTTATACAGTGTGAGTCTTCATAATGTGCACATAACGAAACGAGGGAAACATAGCTTAATTTTATCGACGGAAAAAATATTTGAAAAAATAAAAAAATATTTTAAAGGATCTTTACCTGCTAAAGTATGGTGATTGCAAGGCCTTTCTTTAACAGTTGATAGGAAATGTTGTGATTGAGTTATAAACATGGTATTTTTACGTTTAGAAATCTGATACGATGGAGAATAATTTAAAGTAATAAAAAAGAGTAGGTAATCGGGGCTTTTATTGAGTAATTGTACAATTACTTATTGTAAAAATTTATGAAAAAATATCAGATTTTTGTTAAAAAAAAACCATGATTCTCAATTGAGGGCGATTGTTTACACAGGGGTCACAGCAGCGAACAAGAATTTTAATAAAAATGCTACAATTTTGTTTTTTTTTTATATTTCGATATGTTCGATAATTATGTTCCCTCATTTCGATGTGCACATTATGAAGACTCACACTGTATAATAACTAGCTTCTGCCCGCGAATTCGTCCGCATAAAATTCCTTGTTTCCCCGACTCACCCCGTCGCATCACATCGCCTGCCCATGCTATTACATAATTCGTTTTCTCTTAGAGTTCTTGCTGACTTTTTTTTCTTTTTGCTTGACTCCTAAGCGTGTTGTTAAATATATATAGCTAGCAGCACCCCGCAGTTTCACCCGCATAAGTGTCGATCCCGTGGGAATATCGGGATAAAAACTATCCTATGTCCTTCCCCGGGATGCAATCTATCTCTCTGCCAAATTTTATCGAAATCCGTTCAGCGGTTTAGGCGTGAAAAGGTAACATACAGACAGACAGAGTTACTTTCGAATTTATAATATTAGTACGGATGGTATTATTTTTCATGTTCATCTACTAACTTCATCTAATTATTTTTCTGTATCTTCAATCAGCCAATCAACTCAGCCTATCGCAGTCCACTGTTGGACATAGGCCTCTCCCAGACTGCGCCACAGCAGCCTGTCCTCCACCTTTCGTTTTCTGTATCTTACCTTTGAGATACTTACTTTTTCAATTGATTCTTAATTCTCGATTGTGATCGATTCATATTTCTCGATGTAGACGTGCAGGCAGGTTCTTCCAAAATCAACGTTGCTCTGCAATCGCCAAAAGTTGTGCTATTTTGGGGACATATCCCAATATGATGACACGACCGACGTAACTGGCGGGCCTGAACTTCGGGCAGAAGGCTGCGCACGAACGTTTTTTAGGAACCAAATGGTGGCATGAGGCGAGTGTGAGTGAGAGAACATGCGCGAAAGTTCGTAAAGGCTATAGCCAGTCCCGCCAAGTTACGTCTGTCGTATTGTTCTGGATATTTTATTTGATATCTTTTTTTATGTGTGGCTAAGTAATAACAGTCGCACGGGGCGATCGATCAGGTTATTCTACGCTTGCCGCGGTTGGTCTGTGCATGGGTGACCATCTTTACATACCAAGACCCCTCTGTGCCTTGGAAAGCACGTTAACCCTTAGTATGCCGGAACGTATATACACGCGAGACACAATGGGTTTTTAATTGTTTCTGTAATTCCGGCATTCAACCGGTTAAGCCGTTGGTCCCGGCTGTCATTCGTGGATCTTTGACAGTCGTTATGGGTCGTCAGATGTCCGAAAATCTTACCAAGACGTATCGTACTACCCAGTAACTGGGTTGTGGAGGCCAGATAGGCAGTAGCTCCATGTAAAATACTGGTATTCAGTTGCATCCGGTTAGACTGGAAGCCGACCCGAATATAGTTGGGAAAAAGCCAGATGATGTTCTCAGTAAAGATAAAATTATTCTTTTCATAACTATATCGTCATCTACGAGTATCATGTAAGATTTGGATCGTATAGACGTCCAAACATTTATCTTATTTTATTAGTGGTTGGCACTCCATCTCTGGGCCTCTATCCTCATCTATAGACCTCTTCCAAGATTTAATTGAATGTAGGTATGTATGTATCGTACATACTTGTTTCTTATTTTCCCATGAACTACTGATAGAATTTCCATTCAAGTTCTTGTTTTTGTTTGATATTTCAAGGTAAAGCAAGTGGTTTTTGAGCAAGCATATGCAGGGCGAAAAGTTTATAATTATATCCCCTCAGCAACAAAATGTACACATGTTCAAAAAATATGGATGTCATGTGATCAACTTTGAACGTTAATAACTCGGAAACATGACTCTTTACGAGGTTTAGTCTTAGTATGTTTTCTGTTCGCATTGATGTCAACTATCGATTTATGTAAGTTTCATGCATGGTAACTATTTTGAAAAAAAAAAAAAACAAGATGGCGGACAGGTATGCCATGGACCTTTAAATATATTTTCGGTGTTCTCTAATCATGCTGCATCTATTCGTATATCAACATGTCGCCCTGCATATGCTTGATCAAAAACCCTCCGGGCTCCTACCATACTTAGTTAAATAAAAGTCAACAAAATAGTTTTCCAAATTTTTTTTATTAAACTCATATTTTTTTACAAAGAAACTATTCACATGAAAATCATTACAATTACCTTGATATTAACAGTTGACAAATAGATCCGATAAAAGATGTCAGACATCAGTTTCTATCACTAATTAATTACAATATTTACAACACTATTTACATAATTACAGTTGATAAAAGTAAATTCGACAAAGACCATTATGATATTTCATAAAATTGTATAAACTAATAATTATTATTCACAGCCAGAACAAAAAAAGAATAGAAAATAAAATTAATCAAAAACCTCAAGTCTTTTTAGATTATGTGTTAACATGTTCCAACATTTCTGGTAACGCATTGTATGCAACCATATTACCAAAACCTTTAGGCTCTTTCTTGGTTACTATTGCAACAATCTCTTCTTCTGGTGGCGGTGGTGGGAACTCTGCATTAGGGTCCGCGGCCGCAGATATATCATCTACACTAAGAACTACTTCTCTATTGTCAATTTCGATTCTGTTACGCTCTAAAGAACTATCTTCCATAATGCTGTACAGATTTTCTGACTTACTCTTACTATACATTTGTCAGGAGTTCATGTAAAATGGATCGTTTATATTGACTCCATCATTGACTGTGTTTCCCTTTTGAGACCACTGTTTTTGTTGATGCTTTATCCTATATATAATTTCGTCGTGTATTACGCCAAAACACATGGCTGTTAGTGCCAAACCGGTTAAGGTGTACGCAGAACAGAACCACAGAGTTGTTGATTTGATGGTGTAGTATCTAACACCATTTATTGTAGTATATGTCATACCAGGAACAATATTACCGAACCCAATAGTGCTTAATGCCATGAAACAGAAATAGAAACCATCTATGATACCCAAATTGTCTATTTTGAAGAGAACTACTGCTCCGATCACTATGTATATAAATATTGCTGCTAAACATAAAAGTACAGGAGCTAGTATGCTGAGACCATGCATAGAGAGCTTTGAGTCTGTGTCGGGCCAACTGATGATGTCATCTTTGGCAGTACTGGTTGTCGGTCTTTCTGAAAGCGACAAGTCTTTCTGACTGTCAGGTTTTAGAACGTAGCATTCTTCTGTGGGAGTTTTACTCGTATTTTGACTGTTTAGAATTTCTTCTTGTTGTCTTTTCATCTTCATTCTTCGTTCCTTCTCCGCCATTCTTCGTTCGTCATAGCAGCAGTAGCCGCAATTTGAACAGAGGCAACAGCAAAGCGCTCGGCTGAAGACGCTTCTCGCCATTTTGGAGAGCAGGGACCCAACGCTCGATAGGTATACCAGGGTAAGTGGTATACCGATCAAAGCGTAGATTATTGTTACGCCTTTCCCGAGAATTGTTCTCGGTGCGATGTTGCCGTAACCTGTTAAAGAAAAGGAATGAGCTATAAATACTTTCTTGATGACAAAATAAGTATTAAATTATGCTTTTTTAACGGCATCAATGACAAAAGTCTTAAGAGTGAACTTAAGACTTCAGTTTTCTTACATCAGTAGATCTAAGGTCTCAACAGACAATATTTTTTTCTTTTATTTGTTAAAACGTTGCATGTGTGCATTTTATTCAGTAGTCGCCGATCCACACTCAATGGTTTTAGGTGATTTCAATCAATCGTTGAATATTTGTTGAAATATGGTTATATGGCACAAAATAACAGTAGTAAACACTGTGCTGGTCATTCTCTCCCTGCAGAATAAAAGTACTTACACTTAACTAAAATTACTTCTACAATTTTAAAACAAAGTGCGAAAAATTCTCACCTATGGTTGTTAAAACAGTGAGTGAGTAGAAAAACGCAAGCGCCAAATTCCATTCGTGCTCTTCGTAATGGTTGGTGAGGTCGCTCCCGAATTCACCGAGCGCCATCTCTCGGTAACTGACGCCATACTGCGACGCCATTTCGGTAGTGACCCTTTGTACAAGCTCGTTTTGAAACTTCAGAATCTCCTGTGCAGCCAACCGTGTCCAATTTTCTCTATACAAAATATTTAGAGACACTGTTATCTCCCAAATATTTTCAACCGCTCTGCTTCTGGCGTCCCAAAAGTAATTTGCCGACAAAGTTAGATTCCCGTAGTCATATTCCTCGTCTGTCTTTTTGTGTGTACTATTTGTATCTTTATGACTAAGTTTCTGTCTATCTGGAAGTATTCTGGGCCTGGCTGGGACTTCTGCGCCACCTTCTATCGCCAGAAAAATGAAGGATCCCAAAAACGTGTAGGCTAAAAGCACAACGAATATTACAACGTTGGTTAGGGAGCCGATAATGAATTGTTTTCTTCTATACTTAGTAGTTTTGAGGCAAAAACAGCAAACAACTTTTTGCCGTGATGTTTGTGCTCTTTTTCTGCTATTTGATACCATGGAGTCAGCATCTTGGCATCGGTCCAAAGGGATCCCTCCGTTTAGCGAGGGCTTTGCCAATGTGTACTGTTCAAAACGACTGATTGCTTCTTTGTCCAACACTACATGATCTATATCCATTTTGGTGTGTTACGTTCTACCTTCTTGTGACGTCATTATATCGGCTCATCTGTAACAAGAGATAATGCGATTATGTATCAAATGTAGGGTATTGGTACCTAGTTATCGGGGGTAAGATTAGGAGAGGAACAAAAAATATATTGTACATTCAAAAGTACCCTTTCGTCCTTATCCGGGTACCTTTTTCTCATCAAAATCGGCTTAGTTAGTTTAGCCGTGGGAATTTCCTAAATAGAAGGAGAGATAAAATTTCGAATATATAGTGGCTTCTATGTTAGGCATCTGTCTGAATTTTTAATAATACTGAAACCGTGTGTGTCAGTCGCAAACAAAATTAATTGAACGTCAATCAACATTGAATGATGACTGGCGTTGACAGGTACTATCGTCTGTATCAAGGCACCGCGTGTAGGTACCAACATCGCTTGTCAGTCAGTATAAAATGCTCAATATTGAATAATAATATTATATTTATTATTGAAAATTTGCATAGATTTAAGTCAAGTAGAAGTTAAATTCAAAATATCTAAACTAATATTAATTAAAGAAGTAAAATTTGTGAGTTTGTATATCGGGGGTAATCTTCGCAATTGTTGATCCAAATTCCGAGAATTCCTTCATTAAGGGATAGCTACAGTATTATCGAGTATAGGATCGCCCTAACTTCACAAACTCTACACCTTAGTCAAAATATGAGGCTTAGCCGTTTCGTTACTACAAGAACGAAAAAAAATGTTGTCTATCAGAAAAGTAATGAACAGTGAATAAATTTTTCACCTTACGCCCATGTGATGGTAGCGAAACGGCCAAGCCACATATTTTGACTAAGGTGTACAGTTTCTGAAGTTAGGGCGTGTAGAGTCAAAAGCTTGGCTCTACATGAGATCTGATAACTTTTTGACAGTGCGAGCCATATATGTGGTCTCGTCTTGGCAACATTTTACATGAAAATGTTTTTGGTGGGATGGATTTCACATCTTTTTGAAAGTTGCTTATGAAAAAAAAAATTTTTTTTGGGGCTTTAGGTATTTACTGAAAATCCTGAAATACGTATTTTATTATTATTATAACAAGGAGTCCCTATATCAATTTTCAGAACTCTAGCATCAAAATTTGCGGAAGTCTCGTACAAACTTCCATCCCCTATTTTAAGGGGTTGGAGGGTAAAGGTTCCAAGTTTCAGAGTTTTTTTGTTGTTTGTGTACTATTACTAGCTTACGTACCAAATTTCAGCTTTCTAGGACTTCAGGAAGACCCTTAGAATATTGATGATCATCAGTGAGTCAGTGACGAAATCGGGGTATTTTAGATATCAATAAAATCTAAAGTATAAGAGCTATGCAATTGAAACTTTATAGGTTTAATAAGTCAACCACTGACATCATATCCTGAAAATTTTGTTTATCTGGTATAATTCAAACCCAAGTTATGAAGGTTCAAAAATACGACGAAGTGCTTCGAGAAAAGGTAGGTAGTGCCCTTGCGCTTCGCTTGGCTCGTCTTAGCGGGGGCACTCCCGTGCCCCCAGATAAATAAATAAATAAATCTTTGAGATAGACATCGCGATTTTCAAAATATTAACTTCAAATGACGTCCTCTGCTGAAAATACTTAGGTACAGACAGCACATCAAGCTACCATAAACTGTAAAATTTTCCCAATCAACTTTGAACCTTGTGCTTTAGAGATAAAGTTGAAAATCTCCTTAGAGATAAAGTTGAAAGTCTGTACGTATATGGATATCACTTTCTGCCAAACAATGCCCTATCATCATTGGCTTTATGTGCGACCCGTCTACGTTTTATGATTATAATATCTATGACTCGTGAAGGAACATTACTTATTATGATCATAATCTCGTAGCTGTAATAATCTGTATAACACATTAAATGTAAGCAACGAAATTAGTCTTTTTTTTTTTCGTTTCCCCGGTTGGTCTGTGGATGGGTGACCATCTTTACATACCAAGACCCCTCTATGCCTCGGAAAGCACGTTAAACCGTTGGTCCTGGCTGTCATTTGTGGACCTTTGACAGTGTAGTCAGAAGCCCGAAAGTCCGACAACCAGTCTTGCCAGGGGGTATGGTATTTCCCAGTACCTAACTGGGTTGTGGAGGTCAGATAGGCAGTCGCTCCATGTAAAATACTGGTATTCAGCTGCATCAAGTTAGACTGGAAGCCGACCCCAACATAGTTGGGAAAAGGCTAGGCAGATGGTGACATATTAGTGTATGTATGTATGTATATATTTTTATATGTATCTATTTATTATAGTGTATTGTATCTATAGACTTATTATTTTGCATCAATGACAACCCCATTTTTATGTCCACGCAATCACTGTCCATTCCAAGTTTGCCTGGAAAAGATCGCAGAAAGCCATAAGGCCGCCCATTGTATGTTTGTAAAAATAAAAAAATATAATAAAAAAAACTTAACTGGATTTAATACAATTAAATATTAAACAAATCCAAACTATTTACACTAGATACTAAATTAAAAGACTAATATTAACTTACTATACGAGTACAAATAAATACAAAAACAAAGTACTCGTCCGCATCGCTGTCATCCGGCAACGTGCCCAGAAGACTGGCAGCATTGCCACGTTGAATGGCAATGCTAATTCTTTGGCCAAAAAATGTTTTTAATATATTCTAAATAACATATTATTATTTTTGTAAAAAAAGTGTGATTGTGTGTTGTGAGTCTTCATAATGTGCACATAACGAAATGAGGGAAACAGTGTAATTTTATCGACGGAAAAAATATTTGAAAGAATAAAAAAATATTTAAAAGGATCTTTATCTGCTAAAGTATGGTGATTGCAAGGCCTTTCTTTAACAGTTGATAGGAAATGTTGTGGATGAGTTATAAACATGGTATTTTTACGTTTAGAAATCTGACACGATGGAGAATAATTTAAAGTAATCAAAATGGGTAGGTAATCGGGCTTTTATTGAGTACCTAATTTTAAAATTATTGTAAAAATTGATGAAAAAATATCTGATTTTTGTTAAAAAAAAAACCATAATTCTCAATTGAGGGGCGATTGTTTGTTGTCAGCAGCGAAAAAGAATTAAAAAAATGCTACAATTTTTTTTTTAGATTTTTAAAATATTTTTTCTGTCGATAAAATTAAGCTTAGTTTCCCACATTTCGATATGTACACATTATGAAGACTCACACTGTATATTATCATCTCGTGTAGGACAATAAAGTATATAAATCATTTCAAACTCGTAAGAATACTCTCTTCCAAATCAAATCTAGTATGTATTTCAACACTTTCTTTATTATTACTGACATATTTCAAGAGTTTCTAGAATATAAGAAAGTGCCTTCAAAAGTGCTTTACATGTGCCTGTTTGAAATAAATGATTTGACAGGACTTATAAATATTAATTTACTAGCTTCTGCCTGCGACTTCGTCCGTCGTGAAATTTCTTTTTCCCCCGACCCAACACCCAACCCGTAGAATAGCATCGCCATCGCCTGCCCGCGCTATTACTTTGTTTTTTCCTTAGCGTTCTTTCTGACTTTTGTTCATTTTGCTCGGGTCCTAGCGTGATGAATTAGGCTATCAAATGCAAGTATAATTTTTCAAATCCAACTGGTAGTTTCATAGATTAGGGCGTTCAAACAAACAAACAAAAAAATTAACAAACTCGAAGCTCGAAACTCAATCTTTATTATTTGTATAGATTTACACAAATCTAATTCTACCTCCCATAACTTTTCTATTTAATACTTCGAATCGCAATACGAACATTTAAGCCGATAACCACCCCGACTAAAGTGGGTAGTCATTTTTCAAAGTCTCTCAGAGGAGAGAGGGGAATATGTGACAAATGAAGAAGTATAGACTTAAAGGCATGATTAATGACCGCTCGATATCCTCTTGTGTCGGTATACGCGAAACAACGTATCTGACGTTATGCGAAATAATTTTTGTAGGAAATTGGTGTTATTAAATACGGTTTGTTTTTTTAAGGGTTCAGTAGGTATTTATTTGTCTTTGCGATTGGGTTTTGATCCACTAGTAATTTAGAGAAAACGCGGCCACGTGGTTATTGGCATTCAATATATCCTCCTCCTTAGTCGCTCACTCTTGACAGAGTGGTCGTGGTTGATGATTCTGCATACAAAAACATACAACAATACACAATACACACAACACAACACACAAACAACACACACACACACAATACATACACACAACACACACATACAAAATACACACATACACACAAACACAACATACAACACACACAAACACACCCCCACACACCCCTACACATACACACACATACATTCAATATATACTAACGTATTTCTCTGTTTTCTCACTGGCTAATGACAGCAGTCGAAATATTTTTTTACGATATAATGTATATCTACCACTGCCATTGTGTTTTGTTTTTTTGGCGCAATTACATCATTTTCAGAAAAAAAACGACCACGTGACGCGTTTCCTCTTGACTTCTACTATCTACTCGCGAAGTTGCTTCGACGAAGTTCTGGTCGAAATTAACCGAAGTCCGAAGTGCGTGACACACACTCATGCTAAGAACTACGGTAAGCTTCGAGTCTTTTGACTCGGGTGCAAAAACCGACAACCATCGCAAGTCGCCCGAGGCGAGCCGAGGTTGGTCGATGTGAACCGAAGTGCCCACCTACACTCTTGTATTCGCTTAACTTCGATCAGCTTCTTGAGTCGTGTTGCATGCCGCGGATGTGAAAAAATCTGCATCCGCAACATCCCTGATCGATACATCGATCTCTAGTGCCATGGTATTATACCGCGTACGTTACGTCCCCCACTAACTAGTGCAGATTGCATACTAAGTGTGAGCCGTCTGCGTTAGCACGTGTTGAAGCAAACGTTGCACACTTTTTGGGAGGCGCGGCGCGGCGCGATCTGCCAGAATGACACGGATTTTTTACGCGTCGTATGCGTTACTGCATGAAATTGCTTAAGTTCTATTTTCACAGACTACAAAGTGCGTCACGGTTAGTCTGTCGTTTGCGCTGCACCTTAAAATTAATTAATAAAGTACCAAAGAGAAGTAGAGTGAGGCTTTAATTCTGAATGTGTGTCATCTTTGGAGAGCAGTGGTGGCCAAGTGGTGACGGAGTTGTAGGTCGTAGGTTCGAACCCAGACAGGCTGTACTGGCTGTAGTACTTTGTGTAAATTATATCATCACCACAATTCTCAAAACTGTGAAGGAAAACATCGTGAGGAAACCGGCATGTTCTAGAACCAAGAATTCGAAGACATCTACCAACCCGCACTAGGCCCGCACTCACAAACTTTCGCCTTTATAATATTAGCCCTTTGAACGCCATTGTCACATATACGTGACAAGCAAGCGCGTGCCCGTGCCGTGTATTTGTGTCGCTGGCGTGTACGCCACAAATATGTGACAACAATTGCAGTGCACTTTATCACGAAATGAACAATTAAATCATTACTTTTGTGTGTTTTTATTTGTATACCTTAAATATTTAAAATTGTGGCTTGGCGTGGAGGGCACGCGCGTGCGTTTATGCTCTGGCGTTCAAAAGGTTAATGTGATAAAGAAGCGCCCAGCTAAAAAGCTTAACTAAAAAGATGTGGACAGCTCCATAATAGGTCCGTCTACCACCGCCCTTAAAATAACGACGGACTTTGCAAAGGTCGTAAAAACAAGCTTCAGTCAGGGGAAACCTCAAAAGTGAGCCGATGAAGTAAATTAGACTAATTTGTGACACTTTAATTAGGTAGACTGAAGCATTGGGAACTTTTTGCTGAGCCCTAAAATTGACGTTTTTATTTGGTTAGTTAGTCATTTGTGTTTTAATCAGGGATGTTTAGTTTGTTTTCTGTAAGGGAGAACAAAAATACGTACGGGAATATTTTACATATTGGAATTTGGAATATGTTAAAGGTAACACAAAATATCTTTGGCTAGTTTAACTTATGAAGGGTCAACAGAAGTCCTTCCATCAATTGATGTTAGTGCGAACATTGGATCTGAATAATGGAAGAATCAATATTATTACTACGATGTGAATACTAAAGCTGAATAATAAAATTTTATTGTACATTGTATAAAAAATTGTTCGAGAAATAAAATATTAAGAAATCAAAAGTCGAAGAAATCAAAGACAAATAAATCAGTCCTTTTCTCAAAATACTTCTAATAATCTAACTTTAATATTGGACGATATTTTAAAAAGAGGTTCTGTTTAGAAAATAATAAAGTAATAGCCTTTGTCCCTTAGAGGCACTATAACTTTTTCACTTACAAAGGGCCGGGCTACGAAATCTTTTGAAAACTTTTGGCTTCCATTTTTAGCGAATGGTAAACTTTTTGGTAAAGAGATTGATTTTTTTAGTTATTGTATTTTTTATTTTAGACTTTAAAGTAACAAATGAAAATATGTTTTTCTGGCGTTTTATAACAACTTTTTTTTTTCAACTGAAGTGGCAGTGGGCAGGCCACATTGCTCGCAGAACAGATGGCCGATAGGTCCGAAAGGTTCTGGAGTGGCAACCGCCTACCGGAAGACGCAGCGTTGGAAGGCCTCCCAAATAAGGTGGATTGATGACCTGGTGAACGCCGCAGGAATCCGCTGCATGCGAGAGGCACAGAACCGATTCAAGTGACGGTGCTTTGGGGAAGACTATGCCCAGCAGTGGACGTTTTCGGCTGAAATTATGATGATGATGTTTATTTTCAAGATTTCTTAATCGTTGTTGTGGAATTTGGTATATACAGATTATTGCCAAAAATTGAGAAAAAAAAATATTTTGTAAGTAGGTTTGCACAAACACTTTTACACGTCAATTTATTTATTTTTTTATTTATTAAAACTTTATGCACAAGTAAAAGAAATACTGTACAAAGGCGGACTTAATGCCTGAGGCATTTTCTACCAGTCAACCTTAAAGTCAATCATATTTTAAAAACTAGATGAGGTCGGCGTTTCCTATCTGTCTTGTCTGACAAGAAAGGCCGAAACAAACTCAGAGGTCGCAGTCTCTTTTAAAGGCCAGATATAATCTTGGTCAGGTTATATAAAGACCATGTCTGAGATGATCTTTTGAGGAAAGAACCACACCGATTGAGAGGACCTGTTCAGTCAGTGCACGCATTTGTCAGAAATCATGCAGCTCAACTCAAAACTTAACTTGTTACATTAATATTCCATACTTCTAATATAATTTTCTATTAGGCCTATTTCCAAAACCGTACTGAAAATATTTACTGAAAAAACACTTTATTCTACTTTAAAAAAAAACTACTACTACTACTTTATAAAAAGAATGGAAGGCTATTTTCAAAACCGTACTGAAAATATTTACTGAAAAAACACTATATTCTTGTTTTTTAGATTAAATCATACCGCCGGGGTTTTGTAATCAAAGTAGGTGTGATTAATTAAGTTTTATCTGAGTTGGTTCAAAAATACTTGTGATAATAATAAATCATAAAGTTTTGTTTCACAAACAGATGTTAATCATTTTGAAAGTTGGATAGAACATTGGGGTAATTTAATTTATTCGCTTTTTATATCGCTGTTTTAATAGGAAAACCCAAAAATAAATAAAAAAAACTGGCCAAGTGCGAGCCGGACTCGCACACGAAGGTTTCCGTACCACAAGGCAAAACACCGAAAAAAACACGTTTGTTGTATGGGAGCCCCCCCCCCCCCCTTAAATATTTATTTGCGTGCGTGCGGGCGTGTCAGACTTTTACTGACTAAAACCCACCCGTGTTCCTTCAGTTGCCTGTGCCAGGGGCCACTATCTCTTTCGAACATCCCGCGACCCTGCCAGGCATCGGCCCTAGCGGACCCGTCAGTTAGTGCTGACATCTCTTTGAGGCGCGCGTGGAACACAACGCGCCGTCGACACGGGCCTGGTCTTTACCGGACGGCGAGCTGCCCATTGCTCGCCGTCCGCAAGCCCGCGCCTACGGTGGCCGGGATTCGGCTGTCGATTTCCGACGCGCAGCCAAGTCAGCCGGTTAGAATAAAACCAAAAAATAAAAATAATAAAACATTCAATATTTTCGATATCCATATATTTGATCCAAAGGTAAACATATGCACATAATTCACATAAGTTTCAAACGTTTCTGTACTGATAGATGAAAATCGCAAGTTTTTGTTTATAATAAATTCGCTTTCAGACCACGTACGTTCCATAGGACGAGGGATGTATGTGTTGGGTGAATTGGAATGGTTTCGCGAATAAAACGTGGATGAGGGAGAGCGCATGTGTGAGTGAGATGGATTGTGTTTAGCTACCTGACTTGGAACGTTTTTGTTTGTGTGTGTTTGTGTTTTTTTGACGTCATAAATTCATGACCAAAGCGAAGATTATTTATTTATAGAAGAGGAAGGGACGAGCTTTCCTCCTTTTGAAAGGACTGGACGTCTAGAGCGAACAGAATATAGTGTGCAGAAAATGAAGAGAGAAGACATTCATTTGTTCTGTGGCGATACAAAATTTACGGTAAATCACTAATATTGGATAGCTAAAAGGCACTAAAGAAATGTTTATCATAATCAGCCTATACTCTCCCACTGCTGGGACACAGGCCCCCTCTCAGTGAGAGGGAGTGGGACGTAATCCACCACACGGGCCCAGTGCTGGTAGATGTCACATGTCTTCGAAGTTTTGGTTCTAGGATATGTCGGTTTCTTCACGATGTTTTCCTTCACCGTTTTGAGAGCAGTGGTTATGAAATAATAACTCAATACTCTAATTAGAGGACATATAAAAATAAAAAATAAGAGGAATAATAAAATTAGTTACACTTATTGCCGCGAGACTTCTTTTGTGTGACGGACTATAAGTTAAAATGCATGTTCATTTCAATACCGAAACTTGATCTACGTATACGCAACCAGGAAAAAGAGTTTTCCGCACGGTTTTACCCAACGCAAGTCATAACACCACCTACAAACATGAATATTTAGATATTTTTCCTCAAACTGTTTCACACATTCTCACCTTGAGAACGAGGGCTAAATTATTCGTGTATCGATGGGGTATTTCCGCACCGTATGGGGAAATGCCGCAGCGGTGCAGGGTGCGAAATATATTTCTATTTTTATGTATTGCTATAATTGGGCATAACATCTGGCGAAATGTGGGTGCACTATAGATACACCTCTGCTTAACCCATCTTGGATTGCAGGCGTGATGTTATAAGTCTATGTGTGGGGGTGATTTTCTTATGATTTAACACACGCAAGTATGGTTTGGTACAAGTAAAAAGGAGTTTTCAATTAGGATTTATATAAACGATGATTATAGAGGGGCCCGTGGCTAAATAATAACAGCTGCACAGGTCGTTGGTCTGTGGATGGGTGAACATCTTTACATACCGTGACCCCTCCGTGCCTCGGAAAGCACGTTAAGTCGTTGGTCCCGGCTGTCATTCGTGGATTATTGACAGTCGTTACGGGTAGTCAGAAGCCCGAAAGTCTAATAACCAGTCTTACCAAGGGTATCGTATTAACCAGTAACTGGGTTGTGGAGGTCAGATAGGCAGTCGCTCAGGTAAAATACTTGTATTCAGCTGCATCCAGTTAGACTGGAAGCCGACCCCAACATAGTTGGGAAAAGGCTAGGCAGATGAAATGACAAGACTATCGGGGGGCACGGCAGTGCCCCCGCCAATTTAATTTACAATTTAACGGCCCGATGATTCATGTCGGGCCGTTATATCTATGCTAGTTGCGCGGTAAACTCTGCTTGCGAGATGCAGGATTTTTGCGTGACGTTGGTATGACGTGTTGTTCGAATGTAGCGTTGTAGATACCGCTACATATCTATCTACCTCTCCTACCTCGCTAGTAAGCCCACGTTGGTGCGGACGTAAATATATCGCGGCGGGATTTTATCGAACACTGGAGTTTCAACTTTCGGCGTTGAGCCAAGCATTGAGAATCCAACAGAGAGCATCCCAGCGCGTCAAAAAATTTCACTGTTGGGTTTTAAACTCTCGGCCCTAAGCAGTGCGTTGAAAATCCAGTGTGCGAAAAAAAAAACACGCCCGTGCAAACCTCAAAAAAACCCGACAGTGATCGAAAACACACAGATCTAAAGGTTGCTACTAAATAGATGAATCAACTGTCAACCAGTACCTACCCTAATTGCGTAATGCACTGTCAATCTCATTCTGAATCATTTTGAAGGATGTTGCTAATCCATTGCTTCATATGTTCGAAAAATGTGTCTACACAACAACGTAAATAGCGCAATGAATGTTGTTGAACTGTCAAAATGAAACTCATTGCTACTGATAGTGTGTTTCGCAAACACCTACTGGTCATTGCAAAGTGTAATTTTATTAGCTTTTAAACCACCTCGTTTATAGCAAGTGGAGGCAGGAGATTGTATTTAACTGTCGACATGTAAGGCTGGTATCAATGGATTGTAAGTCTTGGCAACTAATAGGCTATTTGACTGGTTTCTGATAAACATCTCAGATTATTTAATGGTGTCTAACGAGCCCACAAAAACCTATTACTTCAAATTGCATAATGTATTTCTTTTAAAAAATAGTAAATAAAAATGTACTGTTTAAATAAGCCGCCAAAACGCTATCTTTAACAATATGGCGTCGTGACGTCACGATTCACGTAAACAAACGTTGAAACGGTCGAGATACTAGACAAAAGTCATCTGTTCTGTCAACGATAGACAGAAATTTACTAAATCATGACGTCATCTTAAGTTCAGCCAATCCAGACCGTTTTAGATCACGTGGCGCCAGATTTAAGAAGATGAAGTTTTTTCGAGATTTTTTTTATAAATAATACATTGTTTTGTAGTAAAATTAATACAAATCGATTTTAAAAGCGATAATCTATACGAGTATCAATAATTATGACCTTATTTTTTACAATAGCCTATTCACCTCAATTGCTATTACACTCTACTGAGAACTTTAGATAGCCTTATCTAATATGTTCCCTGTAGATTTAGAAAACCAAAGTACAGACGCCACCACATCAAGCTACCCGAAACTGTCAAATTTTCCCAATCAACTTTGAACCTTATGCTTTAGTGATAAAGTTGTAAATCTATTAAAGAAATTTGATAGATTGTAGCAGCTTGATGTGCTGGCGTCTGTACCTACTTGGTTTATGGTTTCCAAAAGAATTAATCAAAATTGTGCGTAGGTATGTGTTCCTACATCATGATCAGTGTTTTCCCCGTGAGTGTACTTTAATTATGAAATCAGATTTCTTGCATGCTTTTATATCCACAGCGACAACAACTACGTTGGGCAACTTTGGTCATCATGCCAATATTTCTTCTTTTTTTTTTGTTTTTCTTTATTTCTCTTATTTCTTTTTTTTTCTCTTTTATTTTACTTTTTTTATTGTAATTAATTCTTTCATTACTAATAGTACCTTTTGCAACGATCCTTGTAGGTAATTCTGTACAAATATACGATTTCTTCGCGAACAAAAATACTTTTCTTCATTAACTTGCAAAACAAAAAGAAATTCAATATTGAAACTTCCAAAACTACACAATTAAAACAACCATTCAAACGAAACGGAAACTTCGAATTCCGAAATTGACAATAAACATTTAACAGGACGCAGGTGTAAAACTAGTTAAAACCGGTTTAAACTGGTGAAAACCTGTGAAATCCGGCGAGAACTGGTGTTTTAACGAGTGGCCTCGAGTGTGCAGTCAATTGTAGCCTGGGCACAATATGTGCGGCTCATTAAAGGCCAATGTACACTAACGACATGTTGGCACGAAAGCCGCTAGTCTGTAAACAGCCTATGGACTGGGTTGGCGAAATTATTGAAGCTAGTGGTTGAATGGTTTTGATTTTTCCCTAACATAATTCTAAGACGCCAACTCTTCACTATGTTGGTCCGCTAGTGCACCTATAACTCGATAAACACCTATCTGATTTATGCACTATGTAAATACTAGCTAACCCTGCAAACTTCGTACCACCGCAGAATCAATAAATACAAAATGTATGAGAAGATGAATTATCTTCATTATTTTTTTTCTTCGTGATTTTTTTCCCATGTAGTTATTCTCATTTCGGGGCGGAGACAAATCAAATCACACTGATCACACTAATATTATAAAGGCGAATGTTTGTGAGTGTTTGTGTGGAGGGTGTGTTTATATGTTTGTTACTTCTTCACGCTCAAACGGCTGAACCAATTTTGATAAAATTTTGTACGGAGGTAGCTGATACCCTGGATTAACATATAGGCTACTTTTTATCCCGATATTCCTACGGGATCGACATTTACGCGGGTGAAACCGCGGGGCGCAGCTAGTATCATATAAATCGGTCCAGCCATTCTTGAGTTATAAATGGTGTAACTAACACGACTTTGTTTTGTTTATAGATTCACTTCGAAAATTAATGTAATTTTTATCATAATAGGAACCTACGCTTCGGAACGGGCAACTAGCTTCATCTTTCTGACTAACCGACTTCTTGACAGCACAAAATTGCCTAACTTCTTGTTTGACTCAAACCTCAACAATAATAGAAAGATATCTTTAACAATTCCAATATTTTCAACAACAACAAAGCCGCTTACAGTTGCGATATTTTTTTCACAAAAAATCTTTGATATGTTGATATTTCGTCCAGTGTTATTTCCTTTCTACTGCTGTCGAAATCCTGAGAAGGGTCTGCACTTATTAGGTTATTTACTATGGTAGCTCTACTAATAATAAGTGGTAAATGTTATCAACACAGCCTGGTAAATAAAACCTTTGTATTGGTTTAGGAATATGAGGATTTACTAGATTTTTTTGGGTTTCTTGTATTTAAGAGGGTTCAAATAAATTTAACGGCGCAGGGTAGCCTTTACCAGAAGTGGTAATCGTATTAGTGGTTCAGCAGTTTCAATATCGTCAGGATTGAACCGGAATAAAGTGCTTCGTCGTGGACGTTGTACTATAGCGGCTCCCTTGACCAGTGCTGGATTAAGACTACTTGATGCCCTAAGCAATCCAAGCCTGTACGCCTGTAAGGCCCTCCCATCCACTAGTCGCCTCGTATTTTTCCAAAACATCGACGAGCGATTTGTAAAGATTGGCGCACAGAGTGACTTTTGGGTGTTGTAATATCTTGCTGATAAACCGCCCTGCCTTTCATGTGCTAGCAAATACTGTTTCGGTGCTGTTTCTGCCTTAAGGTGTCCCCCGAGACGTGATGCCCTAAGCAATTGCTTAATTTGCTTAGGGGTTAATCCGGCAATGCCCCTGACATCATCCCTGTCATCAGAAGACAGCTGCCACGCAACTATAGACCTTTCAGTTATTTACCTCTCACGGCACCACCTTATTATGACAAGAATAAAGATCAGAATGATTTTGACAGACTTGTCAATGGCAGCAACCCGAAACAGCAACCTTATAAGAATAAGAATAAAGATCACTGAGGACAGTGATGCAAAATCTATCTAACCAGCCTGTACTGTCCCACTGCAGGGCAAAGGCCTCCCTCTCCCTTTTCCACACAATTCTGTCTTTTGCTAGCGCCGGCCAGCCCTTACGGTAGGAGTCAAGCTCGTCCCGCCATCTTCGTCTTGGCCTGCCGCGATGGCGTCGTGCGTTTAATGGGACCCAATCGGTGGTTCTCTTAGCCCAATTGTCATCTGACATGCGGCAAACATGTCCGGCCCGGTCCCACTTAAGAGCGGCTTTTTGGGTAACGTCTGTCATCTTAGTTTTGGCGCGCAGTATTGTGTTCCTTACTGGTATTCAGCTCTGCATCCGGTTAGACTGGAACCCGACCCCAACATGGTTGGGAAAAGGCTGGGCAGACGATGATGATTGTGTTCCTTATACGGTCAGAAATCCGAACCCCCAAGATACTGCGCTCCATGGCTCGCTGGCAAACCTCGAGTCTGGACCTCAGCTGAAGTGTCAAAGACCAGGTTTGATGCAAAATCAGAGGTAACTGTTTATAGTGGATAAGACAGAAATTAAAACAGAAGAATAACTAGCAGGGGACCCAGGGGGGATGCTGGTGATCAGGGGATCAGACCGGAATTACTCGATACGAAGCTCTGCTAGAGTGACTGTCCACAGTCATTGTCACTTTTATCCGTCCTTTTCGGTGATTCCAGTAACATAACTAGACGGCGCTACTTGGTGCACCGCGCCGTCAAATATTTTAGAGAAAATTATGAGAAAATTTGTCTTGAAAACGACTTTCAAAGTAATTAATAGCCAAGATATTTATAAAACTGTTAAAGTCACAGACATGACAAGTCACATTTCGCCAGCTGTTTAAAAGTGTCATGCAATAGGGGGCGAATTTACTCGTATTGCCATCAACTGAGGACAAATCCAGACTCCGGGCTGATCATAATAATTAGCCTATATTGTTCCCACTGCTGGGACACAGGCCTCCTCTCTGAGAGAAGGAGTGGGCCGTAATCCACCACGCGGGCCCAGTGCGGGTTGGTAGATGTCACATGTCTTCGAATTTTTGGTTCTAGGACATGCCGGTTTCCTCACGATGTTTCCTTTCACCGTTTTGAGAGCAGTGGTGATGAAATAATTTACACAAAGTAAAGCGCCTGTCTGGGTTCGAACCTACGACCTACTCCGTACTCCGGGCTGATACTGAGAAATTATAAAAACCCAAAAACACTTTGTCCGATCCGGGGAATCCAACTCAGAACCTCGCGCTCAGCTATAGCTTGCGACCAATAAATCAACCTAGAAGTACTTTTTAATAATAAATATAAATAATTTAATTTTGTAACGAAAAATTGTCTGAAAACCTTTCCTTAATAATGACTTAATACTTGTTCATTTTGAATAAATTGAAAATAAAATCATTGTTTTCGACAGCTTATTGAGACAGACCAACTCTTGTACATATTATAATTCTGACAACGAAAAGTTAATTATTTAAAGAATTTATCATGTGAAAATCATTAAAAAAGTTATTAATTACTTCGTTCATGAAAATGACACATAGCCTGAATAAATTGAATCGGTTTTACCTGTAATTTCGAAACTCATCACGGAAAATTACTTTTGCCAATGTTTCGCTACACCCTCAAAACACACATACATTTTACGGCTGTATTAATGAATGACACCAAAACAAAAACAAAAAAAATATACATAATACATGATATTTATGTAGATTTCAAGCTGTTGGCTTCACTCGCATTCATACGAAAATTATTCCATTTCATCATCTGCCTAGCCTTTTTCCCAACTATGTTGGGGTCAGCTTCCAGTCTAACCGGATGCAGCTGATCATCTGCGTGCTTTTAGGGGTGTGTGGTAACATAATGCGAGAGCTCAGTGATTCGTCAAATTGTCACAACTATCCCCCCTCCCGCACCGCGCAGCTACCTCAAGCAACGTCTCAGTTGCGCGGTCGGCCTATATTTGTTTGACTTTAACAATGCCTTTATTTCGTGGTACTAAGAGCGATATTCCTAGTGCAAGTGATGTGTGTTTAGCGACAAACGTTTGGGTTGATACCTTCCTGTATGTATCCGCTCAGAATAGGTACAGGCGTGATTTTATGTTAAGTTTCGATACCAGATTTTAAGCCATTTCCCTACAAGGTACATAAAAGCACATTTACAAAAGAAAACGTTAATTAATTTCAACATAACACATACATAGATTAATCCTGCTGTGTTAGTGATAAATATCTTACATTAGCCTTTCGCTGAGTTATCATCTTTTTGCTAACAAAAGGGATCCATTTACAGGCACATTTCGGTCTCCTTTGTATGTACACCAGTCTTTGGTTTAAAGCGGTTGTAGCAAATGTTCGTGGTTTCCGTATTTTGTATACCTAAATATATTTAACAGTGTGTTTTTGAGCTAAAAATAAGGTTAGTAGTTTGACTGTATCCGTTGCCTAGATGAAAAAAACTGGCCAAGTGCGAGTCGGCCTCGTACACGAAGGGTTCCGTACCACAAGGCAAAAATGCCGAAAGAAACACGTTTGTTGCATGGGAGCTCCCCCTAAATATTTATTTTATTCTGTTTTTAGTATTTGTTTTTATAGCGGCAACAGAAATACATCATCTGTGAAAATTTTAACTGTCTAGCTATCTTGAGATACAGTCTGGTGACAGACAGACAGACGGACGGACAGACAGCGAAGTCTTAGTAATATGGTCCCGTTTTTACCCTTTGGGTACGGAACCCTAAAAAAGCAACTGAATTGTCATTATAGGTGTGTGTGTGATTAACAAACGCGTTGGTCTCAACGTAACGTAACTTTTCACGTAAACGTCTTCTTTCATCAGAGCATGGATAAGAAAGTCATAAAATAGATTTGTACGACGCACATTTCATCTGGCTAGCCTTTTTCCAACTGTTGGTGTCGGCTTCCAGTCTAACCGGATGCAGCTGAATACCAGTATTTTACATGGAGGGACTGCCTATCGGACCTCTACAACCCAGTTACTGGGTAACACGATACCCCTTTGTAAGAATGGTTGTCAGACTTTCGGGCTTCTGATTACCCGTAACGACTGTCAAAGATCCATGAATGGCAGCCTGAACCAAGGGTGTAACGTGCTTTCCGAGGCACGGAGGGGTCTCGGTATATGAAGATGGTCACCCATCCATGAACCAACCGAGGCAAGCGTAGCTTAACCTGATCGATCGACCTATGCGGCTGTTATCATTTAGCCACGAGCCCCTCAACTTGTACGACGCACATTTTATGGAACATAAATTGCGGCTGTCATCCACAACTGGCAGTAAAATTGGAAATATCAATCAAATTCTTAATTTCAAAGTTACAGTAAAAACCAAAAATACTTTGAAAAAGATCGCGTCTAGAAATCTTTATAATATAATATAATTTTTATTTTTATTTATTTATTTATTAAGGTACACCAACAGCTTCTATGTATAATTTATCTTAAGTACTATAGATCACAAAAGTCTCGGTCTTACACAGTCGCCAATTACAGGTTTACCAGCAATCTCAGAAATAAGTGATCACACATAATAATAACAAAACTAAACTAAAGGCTAGAACTTAAAAATTGTATGGCAAGATACTTCTTAAACTTAAGATTAATAATACAAAATAAAATAAAAAAAACGAACAACATTGCAATTTTGCCCACTTACTTAAAACTAAGACTAAGTAAATAATATAAATAGAAATAGAAATGAGATCATAATGGAAAGTATATCTTCTAAAACAAATTATAAAAGGGTGAAGGATTTCCAAAGTATATTAACATAACACATTATCGGATTGTGTTTTTCGGGACTTTAGTATTTTGGTTTTATAGACCTTTATGGAATCATGGTATAGATCAACATCTGGTACCAATTTTATCAAAGAATTCATCTCTCTGCTGAGTCGGTTTAGTGGTGAGTTTACTCCAATATTTGTCTTGGATGCTCGAGTGTGGAATACATCAGTTACAGGGTATCTGGGTATTTTGTAAGGAACTTTTAGTCCAATACGCTCAACTAATCTGTCACAGTCTAATTTATTATTGACCAATTTGTAGAGAAACATTAGACCCTGTGTCAGTCGACGGTCGCGCAGAGAATCCATATTGTAGCATCGAACACGTTGTTCATATGGACACCGGGGAGATATTTTACCGAAGGTATACGCTAGATGTTTCGTGAAGGCCCTCTGGATGCTTTCGACTCTTTGTGAGTGCATAGCATAGTGCGGGTTCCACACTACGCTCGCAAACTCAAGGTGGCTTCGAACTAAGGCATTATATAACACTATTTTAGTTCTAGCCAGCTTGAAGCCTTTAGTGCTTCTCTTAAGGAATCCAAGTAGCCTTGCTGATTTCGTGACAATGCTATCAATATGACTTCTGAAGTTAACTTTGTCATCCATGATGACTCCAAGATCTCGAACTTCATTTACAGACTCTAATAATGTTCCTTGTATATTGTATGAGACAGCGCTGGATTGTCTTTTCCTACTAAATCGAATGTGGCTACATTTTTGTACGTTAAGATTCATGCGGTTCAAGTGACACCATTGTTCTATCCTATCTAAATCCTCTTGAATTAGAGTAACATCTGCAATCGAATTGATTGTCCTATAAATTTTTAGATCATCGGCAAACATTAAATATTTACAGTGATGGATGTGATCTATAATGTCGTTAATGAAAAGCGAAAACAGAACTGGTGCTAGATGAGAACCCTGAGGGACTCCTGAGTCAGCGTAGTATGGGTAAGATTCATAACCGTTCACGACAAGAATTTGCGATCTACGGGATAGATAGGATGAAAACCAGTTTAGTAGTGAGCCATGTATACCATTGTATTCCAATTTCAACAGTAACAGAGAATGGTCAACTTTATCAAACGCACTGCTGATATAATATAATATAATATAATATAATATAATATAATATAATATAATATAATATAATATAATATAATATAATATAATATAATATAATATAATATAATATAATATAATATAATATAATATAATATAATATAATATAATATAATATAATATAATATTTTATTTGCATAAAACATGGTATACAAGATGGTAATATAAATACACTGGTAGGTGTACTTAACCTTTTGACTGCCACACGTCAAAAAATCAAAAACGTGTCCTCGGCGTCAAAGTCTGTCATGCGGTCAAAAGGTTAATGCAAGACTTCAAATTTAAATTCTTACATTTCGTTTCACATAAACCTACATAGGCACTTATGAGACCTCAGAAGCTAGTTGCACAGTTCCAATTGGTCGTTTCCTATGGAGAAGACCCGGTAAAAACCCACCGGTTACTCTTTTAAAGTAATTATGACGGATTATACTACCTACACTGTCCTGGATTAGTCTTTAACCACATAACTCTACATTCTACTCCAAAATCTCACAAGAAAATACCCTACTAAATTACATAATAATGCCGACCAAACCCAGGTGTCTCACTAAACAAAGTTATATTAATATCAGCGCGCCCACAGGCTTCTCCCGCCATTTATCAAAAGCGTGCAGTATTACATGTCATCTAATTTTATGCTAATTATTCGAATAAATCTGCAAGCTTCATTAGTAAGTCGGAGATTTTTCGAAGAACTCATCGTATTATGCGAGTTCGTATAATTTTGGGTAATTTTGACAAGGGTCTTTGTTGGGTGGGGTTTTTTGGGGAAAAGTAGCTTTTGATAGAAATTCTAAATAACAGACAGTTTCAAGTTGTTGAAATATACAACTTTATTTTTAGTTTATGCGAAACCTGAATATAGTTTGTTCAGAGTATGTAACTGAATCGATTCCAATAATTTTTACCCCATGTTATATTTTGTCCCAAAAATATTTAAAAAAGATTACAAGTTGGACACCGAGCGACACTAAGTAGGTCATCCGTTAGGTACCTAGGTACCTAACCGTTCGGCGCGGAGATTGATTCATTGATTCCCTAATCAATGAGCGCAAGACGGCGCGGGTGAGCATGTTTTTGTACGGACAAACAAGCTTATAACTTTGTAATTTTTCATGATACAGTTTTGATTTTTTTTTTTGTTTTAAATGAACATAGGTTCTTCTTCTTTCATAGATTATGATTTTTGTACATAGATTCTTTACATAAAAATACTAGACAAATGTTTCGGGTTTCGCATATACTAAAAATAATGTTGTATACATCTCGAGTGTTTTTCTTAGAATTGCCTCGTTAGATTAGTAGTCGCATGTCGTGCGCTACTGCTAAGCATGAGGCTGGGTTTGATACCCAGGTCAGGCAGATTGGCTTTACACACAATCGGGGCAACTAAGTAGACCACCAAACATTTTTCCAAGCTTTGTGATTTGTTTCTTCTCCACAGTGCGTTGCAACGAGTCTGACCACCTGCCTTACCAAGGGTATCGTGTTACCCAGTAACTGGGTTGTGGAGGTCAGATAGGTAGACGAACAATTGGTACCGTGCACTCTGATGTTTCATGTGCCCATGTAGGTTTCATCATCAAAAAGACGTCCACTGCTGGACATAGGCTCCCCCAAGCACTTCGACCAGTTCTGTGCTTCTCGCATCCAACGGGTTCCTGCGGCATGTAGTTTTATGAGAAACAAAATATTGGGATCTTTTTATTGGGAAACAGCTCAGCAGATAATGAGTGAGGACATGCTGATGGATTTATGTTAGTGACAAAAGACGATCATAAATCTCTGTCAGTTTTCCCTGAATAAGTTTTAGTTTTTTTTATATTTATTGGTGGCCAGTACCTAATCACCTAAAGAAGGTGGCTGGGGTAGACTGGATGCGGAAGGCGGAGGACAGGGTGCTGTGGCGCAGTCTGGGAGAGGCCTATGTCCAGCAGTGGACTGCGATAGGCTGAGTTGATTGATTGATTGACCTAATCACATATGTCACATGACTGTTTTCCAAGAAACTTTAATAGTATATTTCATTACAAGTGCGGAAAGGCTGTCATTGCAAAGAGTTCCGACAAATGTCTACCGAGCCGAGGCGCAGCCGAAGGCGAGGGTTGACAGTCGGAACAAGTTGCAATGACGGTTCCGCAGGTGTACTGAACGACTATTTTTAATACAGTTGCGAAAAAATGAAGCAATTTAATTAAATAATAAAAACACAATAAACTCAACTAACTAATAATTTTTTCTGGAAAATGGCGCCAACCGTAGAATTATCAGAATTTAAGCAGAGTTTTTTTTTTCTTCTCCCATTTTGGTAGGCAAAGGGAACTAACTATCCATACAGCTTAGTCTTCAGTATTTTTTTTTTATTGATATGAAATGAAAATGAAATTTAATGAGATGAAATGAAATGAAACCTAAACTAACTCTTTCAATTAAATCATTAAATCTGATATTGAAATAAATTAGTAGCTTCTTTTTAGAAATATACGAATTTGTATGAATCACAAAAACTCTTTAGTAAAAACTTCATGGTTGGTTTTTCTTTTTAATAGACATTTTTTTGACAGTTGGGAAAGAGAACGCACGAGTTCGGGAAAGGTAAAAAAAAGCACTAGTATGTAATAGCCCACATCCCGAACGCTATACGTCCCTGCAATACACCACTTTTTGAGCAACTGTATTAAAAAGAGTTTTTGTCACGGTAGACACAAAAATCGCGGCATCAAAAAATTGCACTGTACAGATTTTTTGGGATATAATAAGCCAGCAACGTAAAACTAAGTTTGCAGTTTCGAAAGATTTGTATTAACTGCGTGGTGCTTAAATCCTCTGAACCTCGAAATTTTTGGACTTCCTTCAGTTTTTGAAACTTAACTTAACTTCGAAAAGGTGCATCCTACTTACAAGGAAAAAATAAATCTGTGGAGTGCCATTTTTTTTGACCTACTATGTCTTAAATGACTATCTGACCAGTGATACGCGAACTCCCTAATATATCACACCGATTCTCCATTAATATTCTCACTGATTTTCCCATACATTTAAATCCCAACGTTATTTTTCCTGCTTTATAAGCTAAAGCAACTTGATACCAATAACCTAAACACGAACATTTTGAGATCAGAAAGCAAACAAAGCGCGAACCCCAATCTCCGATCTCCCATTTTCCAAATGGCGGACAAAATGGCGGTAACAGGAAACCGGAAAGGACGCCATTGTATTGAAACGAAAATATATCGAGAATGATTGATGGATCAACAAATGGACTGTGGTTAATTATACGTAATTCGTTAAAATGGAGTCTTTGTGCGAAAATGGTGTTCGTATATCATAAGACGGACAATGTGGAAGTACCCTTTCTTATGAAATGTGTTTACTTTACTGATGTAAAACCAAATCATCAGCAATTTCTATGGGTATCTACTACCACTAAGGTGCCGCCTCCACGAGCGAGAGAATCGCGGCGATATTATCGTCGTGCCAAGTAATTCTATACACTCTCTTAGAACGTGTCTCCACACGGCGATATCATCGCGGCGAAAATTTGATGGCACGGCGAGACTATCGCCGCGATTCTCTCGCTCACGGAGACGGCCCCTAAGGGGAACGGGCACGGGAAGGGGAACGGGAAGGGGAACGGGGCGGCTCCATGAACGAGAGAATCGCAGCAGTAGTCTCGCCGTGCCATCAAATTTTCGCGGCGATGACATGTGTGGAGACACGTTCTAAGAGAGTATAGAAAGAAATACGTGTCACGACGATAATATCGCCGCGATTCTCTCGCTCGTGGAGGTGGCCCCTAAGGGTCGGTTTTTCGATTCGTGGTTAACTCGACCGATTGTTAAAAATAATGGTCAACTGGGTCAACTAATAGTTAATTATTTGACAATTCAAAGACAAACAATTGATCAAAAAACACATTTTGCCAAAATTTTACCATTACTTACTATTTTTTTTAACTATTGGTTGAGTTAACTACGGATCAGAAAACTGGCCCTTAGTGCTCATACACACGAGTGTTACGCGTCATCAGCAGAGTCAACTGGTGCCGTCGGCGACTGTCGACTGCTGCCGTCGACAAAATACCGATCTTGTTACAGTTCGCGTCAAATAACTTTGCCGCTCTGAAGTGTAATGTAGGGTAGGTTGTATGCATACCTACGAGTATGCGCTTGTCATTTAGTTGCCAATAAACCGCGTTACTAGCGACACGTTGTTTTACTCAAACATCTCAGTCGCCTATTTACTTATACATTTTAATTAAGGATACTTAATCTAACTCTAAATCTAATCACAAAATAGGTACAACCAAATATTCCATAGACCTTATTCTAACTTATATCTAACTGGCTTATTTAAACGGCATTGACGGATAGGACGAGACTGGGGCGGCTCAGGAGTAAACGAAGGCTGTGTCGGGCTCCTTTCCGACTGTTCTGTTGGCGCGGCTAGGCTCTTTCCTAGCCGCGCCAATCAACGCCATGCGCGCTGCTGTTGTATTCATAGGATTAACTACTGCGCAGTGATTCGTTGCCTACTTCAGAGCTGCAAAGTTATTTGACGCGAACTGTATACATGAGTGGCACCGTACTCAAATAGAGATAAACTACGATAACATGGCGCGCCCCTCCAAAATTCAAAACGTTTGAAAGTAAGTATTTGTGAAAGTATTTACAATGCACCACCAAGATTCACCACGCATGTGTGCGTAATGAGACGGCCGTCAAACAAAAAAATCCACGGATTTGTTGCTCGACTAGTCACGTCATTAATCGCTCATTCGCGCCAGCAGCCGCGGGTACGTCGACGGGATGCGTCGACATTCTTCGATGACTGCAGTACACTTTGCCGTTGACGCGTTTCGTTCGTTTCACTGACTGTACAATCAAACCAAAAGGGTGTTCAATTACATGGTGAATCCATGTTTGTATAGTTAATCAGAAAAGTTTGAATTTTAGGTACATATAATTATTTTAAATTTTTAATCACTTTGCTCAAATAAATCTATATAAATAAAACAAAGTTGGATTAGTTACACCATTTATAACTCTAGAACGGCTTGACCGATTTTAATGATGTTTGATTTGTTGGATTTGTCTTCGCCCCGAATAGCAGAATAACTATTAAAACATTCACGAAGAAAATAATAATGTCAATCATATCTTTAAGCGGTAGTACGGTCAGCTAGTAAAATATAAAAGAGTTATAAAATCGTATCGATTCGTATTCTAAAAAATATCAACCATTTATGCAAAGGTGGGTCAGCTAATTGCTATAACTGACTGTACAGTGTAGGTACAGTACACTCTGTCAAATTTGTTTAATAGATTTTCAACTTTATCGCTGAAGAATAAGGTTCAAAGTTGTTTGGGAAAATTTGACAGTTTCGGGTAGCTTGATGTGCTGGCGTCTGTTCATAGAAGCGCCTTCTTTTCAAATTAATGTTTAAATCATAATTTTTCTCCTGCCCTTATTCCATTTTATTTGGGGTCGACCATTATGTCTTTTTCTTCCATACTTCTCTATTAATCGTCATCTATTCAAATTAGTACCTATTGAAATATACTTATCAAAATTTGCGGTAGGCGACACTTTCGCCCTTCAAATGCGTTCAAAGATGAAAAGATCTTTCGAGTTTTTGCATAAAGATCCCTGATTTACAGTCAGGAAAAAGGATTTTCAAGCAAATTGACTATTCAAAATCACAACTGTGATTTTTTGTGATGGACATACCTTAGAAAATTTACGTAGTATGCCAATCTGGGCCGAAAGGTTCTGGAGTGGCGACCACGTACCGGTAAACGTAGCGTGGGAAGGCCTCACACCTTGTGAAGGCCGCAGGAACCCGTTGGATGCGAGAAGCACAGAACCGGTCGAAGTGGAGGTGCTTGGGGGAGGCCTATGTCCAACAGTGGACATCTTTCGGCTGAAATGATGATTATGATGATGATGCCAATCTGCTAAATAGTAGGTACATTTTTTCTGACTGCATAAAGTCTTCCAGACCGAACTACGGCCATGGCGACCAATCTCAAAGGAGGCCTGCTTTTGGCACAGAATTTATATTTATTATAGTTCACAAGTTTAGTGTGTGCGCAGACACAGTTGCACTCTCTGTTCCCTAACTCTCATTTCATTCATCTTACACGTCCGGAGAAAGATCAGGCGCATTCAGCGCATCCGAGGCACGGGGCTATCATACTGCCAACTTCCAAACTTCCAATTTCCAATGGAAAAACCAGACTTATATGGAAAAACCCATAGATATCCGTGGAAAAACCCAATAAAGAAAGAAAAATGCGTTTATTGGCATTACATCAAAATATGTAAGTACACCAATTTTTTTTTTTTTTTTGTGGTAAATTATCAAATAACTTATCCCGCTCTGGGCGGAGCGGGAGGGCGTGTCAGACTTTTACTGACTAAAACCCACCCGTGTTCCTTCAGATGCCTGTGCCAGGGGTAAAACTATAAAAACAGAAAACAAAGATTATAATGCCAAAAAGGCCTCAGCTCAGCATAATGTCAGATGACAACACAAGGTGTACCGTCTGACGCTGATTTTCAGCTGCAACCCATGAGTGCCATACGCTGGAATAACAAACACATAGGGAAGTGTGTGTCCGTTATAATAAATAACACTTTGTCCGTCCCGGGAATCGAACCCAGGAAGGACCCCACGCTCGGCAGTCGCGCTTGGGACGAAGCTGCAGTAGTAATTAAGTAACACCCAAGCTAAACCAAGTCAAAGTGACTCGTAAACTGTTTGGGGACCATCGTAAAAGCAAGTCTTTATAGCTATTAAGTAAACGGTTATACTTTGGTGTACCTAAATTATATTGTTACCCCAGTCCTTAGAAAACATCGTAAAGTGGACAGAGTTGTTCCAAAGTGGTTGGTCTCTTAGGGCTACGCACAGTGTGGGGTTCCGTAGTAGCTCATTATCACAATATACCTAGTACGTTTTTCAATGCAAGTATTTACCCGTTATAAACAAGCAACTCACTTTAAAAGATTAATGCTAAGGATTTTGTATTTGGTACAAAATTATCCAACAGCCAAGTTCAACGACTATTACTGCTAAACTAATAAAGTTATCTCAACCGCTATAATTTTCCTTTAAAGTTCAAGAAATTCATTATCATCGTGAATTTTTCCAGATTTTTAAGCCAGCAGTTTAGCTTTTAGAGGGGGGACGCCCTACTGGAACAAAAATTTGCACTTTAAAGTTTAATATTTCTCATTCTCACAGAAACCCATGCATACAAAAAAATTATTAACTCGAGTAAGTTAACAGAAAAATAAAACAAAATAGATCACGAGTACGATAATAATTACGGGCACAAAACAGAAACAGTCGGCAGCTGCACGTCATGACTGTGACAAGAAAGCTTCCACTCAGAATGATGCTCTGCTATGCTCTGATCTCTTTCTATAGCTACAGCACAGAGCTGATTTTTAGTTGTCATCCGAAAAAGACGTCCGGAAACCAAGTCAGGTTTAATGATTGGTAAATAAATAGGTAGCAAAAAAGGGAGAGGTCGAATTGTGCATTCAGCATTACCTAAGATAAGTTTGTGTGGCTAAATAGACTACAGAGGTATGTGGAACAGGGTGTAAAGTTCACTCACTCTATAGAAAAGGGAGGATCCTCCGACCAGACGGGGGTTGTGTCTGCCGAGCAACTGCCCGATGATTCATGTTGGGCCGTTATAATCTATGCTAGTTGCGCGGTAAACTCTGCTTGCGAGATGCATGATTTTGCGTGACGTCAGTATGACGCGTTGTTCGCATGTGGCGTTGTAGATAGGTACTGCTACAAGACCTTCAAGTAATGTATGATATTACCTAACTTATGCGTTACGAGTCAACCTTAAAACTTTAACAAAACTTTAAACACACACATTTCCCAGTACAATAACCCCTTTTTGCAGTACATAACCACTTCATACATAGGTACCACATTTACTTACTAAACTCTAACGTGGAAGGTGTATCAAAAGGCAAAATTTCTTCGAAACTTTGTCACACGTAGGGAATTTGCGGATTCCCGGACTGTTGCGGTCAAAGTGCCAAAACTTGTGAACTGTTGGAGTAGAAGTGTTACGCTTTTACTAACTTTTAGGAGATCTGCCGTTTGTGCTGGAAAATGTGGGTTTGTGGCGCAAAATGGCTGAAAATTTACTGATGGATATTAATCCAACAGCGTTTTATTTTTTTTATTCAGTATTTTAACGAAACAGACCGGGTTAAGTTAAAGTTCTCTGGAAAGGATTAGTTGGTTACCTTTGAAGTGACTCAGATCGAAAATTGGTTGTTCGATAATCGATCGTTTACTAAAACTTGTAGAGAGAGACTGTAACGGTAAACGTAATAGTAAAGTGCAAAATTGAACATTATAGAGAGCTTCATATTTTCATAAATCTTAGTGTGCATACCTACACGAGCAAGACGCGTCGATGACTGAGGCATCTGCTATCGGTGCGCATTGGGCTTATTCCACTATTCCCCCCTGACAGAATCCCCCTCAGGGCGGAAATCTGGAATCTAATTTAAAAAAAGTCCATAATTCCCCCTTTTCATATAATGTTATTCCACTATTCCCCCCTGAGAGATTCTCCCCAGGGGGGAAAACTGAACTCTAATGTAGAAAGGTCCAGACATCCCCCTTTTCATTTTTGATTATTCCACTTTTCCCCCTTATTTTTAGTTTTAATTTCTACGCTCTTTAAGTCATTCGGTTGCAGTTGCCTCTCGTTGACGTAGGTATGTCGTTTGTGTGTATGCACACTTAAAGCGGAAACAGACTTATAACACACCACGTTAAGCGACATCAATGAAGCTTACTCATTGGCCACACTTTTCATCTCGTTGAGCTATTTTCGTCATTTGGCCAATAAGTAAGCGTGGGATGGCGCCGGGTGTTACAAGTGTGCTGCGGCCTTTTAGGTTCCATATCCTCATTCTCCTGCCTTTATATCAATTTATTTGGAGTCAGCGCATCATCTCTTTTTCTACCAGACTTTTCTATTACGGGCGCTGTACGCGCACGAGCGGGATCTCTAAAAACATTGCAATGAAATGCTTCTCCTTTGAGGGAGCGATGCATACGCGACGCGTGCGCGACTAAAATCGCGCTCGTGTGAACGCGCCCTTAGTCGTGATCTCGGTGGCACCTCCAATCTAGTCATATCATCACTCACACAGTCCATCCATCGTTTCTTTGGTCTTCCCCTATTCTTATAACCATCGACATTCATACTTAAAACTTTCCTTATGACGTTTTCACACGTACAAAATATGGCCCGTCGATAAAAATATTATCGCTTATTTAAAACATTTCATAAAAGAAAACCAATAAAATCTTTATCTAACCTCGGCACTTTCCTACCATATTTTCCCTAAGAAGAATTTTAATCGCCGCTTTTTATTCCCCTGCATGCAGCAAACAAAGTAAAACAAGTAAATTCATTTTTCTCACAGGTATTGCTGCAAGTTTAGTGGTAATAAAACTTCACGACGTTACTGGGTGAGCAGAATTTATGGTGCATCGTTTGTATTGGGAGGTGCTTATAAATCATAGTACGTATCGAAGGAAACAGTGTTGGAGTGATAAACGACTCGGTTAGAGATGCTGAGTTTCTTCATGTCAGGTATGTATAGGCAGGAAACTTGGTTGTTGAGCGGATTGACTCATTAATGAGCGTTTTCATGCGATTGAAAAAGGATGATAGTTGTGAATTTAATCAATAGCGGACGGAATTTAATTGATAGTAATTTTTTTGCTAGACATTATGGTTTGACTTGTGACTACTTGTTGATATATTTTGTCAAAACCACCAATCGTATAGGTAGATGGATGGTTCATTTGACTTTTTAAGTATTACCAAAGACGTTTATATTTCGAATAATTTTGAAATTATCGCTTACTGGCTTTTCCCATCGGCATTGCCCGCATGGTTGTCGTTAACCCACGGAAACATACTACGAGGACAAAAGGTTCTAGTATTCATCCAGGTTATGAACTATCTGTGTGCCAAATTTCATCCAAATCAGTTCTGCCGTTTTGGCGTGATTGCCGAGTAACAAACATCCAAAAAAACAAACTGTCACATTCATAATATTAGTAGGATTTGATTATAAGTTATTGATACCAAAAATGATAAAGAGTATTCTATTCTATTCTATTCTACCATAGATGTACACAAAGATAGAAAGAGATAGGCAGATCATTGGTGCAACTAATCATAAAACTTCACGACGTTACTGGGTGAGCAGAATTTATGGTGCATCGTTTGTATTGGGAGGTGCTTATAAATCATCGTATCGAAGGAAACAGCGTTCGAGTGATAAATGGTTTGGTTAGAGATGTTTCTGTGTTTCTTAGAGGGTACAATTGGCAAAATTATTTGGTTTAAAAGCAAATAATAGGTACTGGGTTTACGTTTACCGCTGACTCGATTTTTTACCATAATTCTATCTTACGCAGTTAAATGTGTTTTTTTTATAATTACAGCTTCTTAATTTTACTTATTAATAATACAATAAATTAAGGACAAACATAAATTAAAAAATAATCAATAACCCATAAAGTCACATCGATTCTTAGGCCGTTTGTCCACCGCCCCGTCAGCAGAACGTCAACGAACGAGTCGACGGTGCCGAAGTAGCGATACATACATTTACTATGGCCGCGTGGCCACCGCACAACGTCAACGGGACGTCTCGTTCGGTTCGAATAATCTCCTTTCTTGTTGACGAACAAGAAAGGAGATTATTAGGTCACCGTAACACACAAAGTCGACGGGACGTCTCCCGTCGACTTTGTGTTACGGTGACCTCTATTCAATATTCACATAGTGGAATGAAAGAAAGAAAGAAAATACATTTATTTAACACAGACTAAAAGACATATAATACACCAGATACATACATACATTAGATAAAAACATAATTATAAAAGATTAAATAAAAAGAATGAATGAATTCATGTTTTAACGGCGTTTTACCAGGGGGCCTATAAAGGCCACTTTGGGAGAATCATAAAAGGATAACGTTATGAATCTTAATGGGCAGTTAATTAATTAATTCTTAAGTTAATCGTATCAAATCCCATTGGCGAAGTATTTTTCAGTTAGTTTTTTTTTGTCTGTGCTAAAATATCAATCAATCCAATACAAATCCAATCCATCTCTTTGATTATACCTTCGTCGTGCAGCGAAAAAAAGGAAAACACGGACTGTCTTCGCCATATTATGATTCATAATGTTATCCTTTTATGATTCTGCCAAAGTGGCCTTTTTAGGCACCCTGGTATATTGAGAGGTAGATAGATAGAAATGAGTAAGTTTGGTCAAATCCATAACACCATTATTCATATAAAGAAGGCTCTTTGTACACACATGTTTTTCTTGCCGTGAAAAACGATGGTGTATTCGCCGTGTGTAGGCACGGTCGTCAGTGTTGTATGGATCACTATCATGGAAGCTTGTTGACGGACACTGTTTTTCTACAGCGCGGCTTAGACGCCGAATGGTAAAGCAACCGAGCCGTCTACAAAGAGCCTTAGGCAGATATGTACCCCTATTACCGACATTTCGACAGCGATCAATCTCAAATCCATAATGTTTCCAGGTGTATAACAAATGCTATCTCCTTAACTGTCATAGGAGACACATAGCCTCGGAGCTAGTATACAGGATTATTTCTTATCTCAGACTGCAGCTGCGTAATCTTTGACGTCACACGGGCTGTATCGTGGCGATATCTTGTGGGGAGGTTTGCTTTTAGTAATAAAGTGATGTTTTTTATGTGATACTTCTATTGGAGTAATGGTTTTCAGTTTGATGCAACACTTTCCTTTTTATTCCTAAAACTTGACGTTTTTATTTTTTTTGTAATTTTCGTGGAAATGGCACTCCATTTCCGCGAAAATTACTAAAGATCCAACGAACATTTATTAAAGTTGATTGCTCTCTTGTGAGAGAGCAATCAACTTTAATAAATGTTCGTTACAAGATATAGATTAGAAGGCATTCTAGTTATGAGACCTTTTCAAAATAACTGGGTTATTTTTTTAATAATAAGTCCAACTTTTTATTTTTCCACCAGCTGCGCCCCGCGGTTTCACCCGCGTAAATGTCGATCCCGTGGGAATATCGGGATAAAAAGTAGCCTATATGTTAATCTAGGGCGTCAGCTACCTCCATACAAAATTTTATCAAAATTGGTCCAGCCGTTTGAGCGTGAAGAAGTAACGAACATATAAACACACCCCCCCACACTCACAAACTTTCGCCTTTATAATATTAGTGTGATATTCTGCAATAGTCCTCGGTACACCAACCAGGGGATGCGCTGAACTGAATGCTAATGATAGAAATAGACTGACAGATGGCTACCCAACATAGTGTTCAGTTTATATTGTTTGGTAGCAGAATATGATTAATCAACCATCATCATTTCAGCCGAAAGACGTCCACTGCTGGACACAGGCCTCCTCAAGCACCTTCACTTCGACCGGTTCTGTGCTTTTCGCATACAACGGGTTGCTGCGGCCTTCACAAGGTCATCAGTCCAGCTTGTGAGAGGCCTTCCAACGCAACATCTTCCAGTACGTGGTCGCCACTTCAGAACCTTTCGGCCCCATCGGCCATTTGTTCTGCGAGCAATGTGCCCTGCCCACTGCCACTTAAGTTTGGCAATTCTGCGGGCTATGTCGGTTACCTTGGTTCTCTTGCGGATCTCCTCATTTCTGATTCGATCACGCAGGGAAACTCCAAGCATTGCCCTCTCCATTGCCCTTTGGGTGACTTTTTGCCTTCTTATAAGGCCCATTGTGAGCGACTACGTTTCACTGGCAACACGCACTGGTCAAAGACTTTCGTCTTGAGACACTGCGGTATGTGGGACGAGAATATATTGCGTAGCTTCCCGAACGCTGCCCAGCCGAGTCGGAAATTAGACCTACCTAAATGGACAGTTTGTCCTAGGTAAACTGAGAATATGATTAAATAATATAACTTATGAATTACACGGTGCATTCTTCCTGTCTGCCCAGGGTTCGATACCCAGTTCAAGCAAAGTATTATTGGGTATTTCCGTCAGGGATTCCTCAGGAGTATTTTTATATTTAGTCTTTTAATTTCGTACCTAGTGCAAATAGTTATTTGTGAAAGTAATGTAAGTACCGTGATTATCACAATTTGTAGAAAGTTAAATGACCCACTCACAATGTTTCTCAAAACTACAAGGAAATAAATACCTAACGAATTCTATATTTAAATTCAACAGTCCTTCCCATTATTTATCTTCTTCCACAACTAAAATAAAACCGCACTGGACTGCATAAAATGTAACAAATAACTAAGGATTTAATTAACTAATGTGATTCCGCTGTGGTGGTGTGAGGGCGGGGTTACATTGCTAGAGGGAATTTATAATTTGTGGCTTTTTATCTACTGACTGCTTTTTTGGACTAGTGGCAGCCAGCGTGTTAGCTTAGATTTTAGAAGTTACTAGCTGCGCCCCGCGGTTTTACCCGCATAAGTTTTGATCCCGTGGGAATATTGGGATAAAAAGTAGCCTATATATTAATCCAGGGTGTCAGCTAGCTCCATACAAAATTTTATCAAAATTGGTTCAGCCGTTTGAGCGTGAAGAAGTAACAAACATATAAACACACACACACACCCCCTCACAAACTTTCGCCTTTGTAATATTAGTATGATAACCCAACTGAATGGACCATTTGATGATATATTTTTATTCAATAAGGTTATATATGTCTTTGAAGAAGGAAAGCCCCCCCGGACTATTTATGCAACTAGCGAAATTTAGGTCCAGTTTCTTGGCTTTCAAAAGTTGAACTGATGACCGGTCGTATTTCGGGATGCTTGGCGGAGACATAAATTTGTTTAGCAGTAGATGTCTTTCGGCGGAATGCATTGACACGATAGCAAAAGATAAACACCTCTATCTATCTATAAGTTATCTTTTAGTTAACAACGTGAGAACTTTTCGTGTTGATCTTTTATTCCTTCCAGTGGAACCACACACCTTGTGGCTGGGTAATATTTAAACTGTCTTCCACAATATATCATTTTTGCAAGTATGCGCTGAGCTGGGGGCCTAAAAAGGCCACTTTGGCAGAATCATAAAAGGATTACATTATGAATCATAATGGACAGTTAACTGTTAAGTTAATCGTATCAAATCCCATTGGTGAAGGATTTTTCAGTTATTTTTTTTAGTCTGTGCTAAAATACCAATCAATCCAATCCCAATATCTTTGATTATACCTACGTAGTGCAGCGAAAAAAATAAAAATACGGACTGTCTTCGCCATATTGTGATTCATAATGTTATCCTTTTACGATTCTGCAAAGTGGCCTTTTTAGGCCCCCAGAATGCTACACGAACGGTTTGTGTTGGTATTCTTTTGATCATATCGAGTAATGCCAGAATAGTGTTACATTATTGTTACATTGATGATTTATGACGCGAAGAAATGTGTATGAGAGGTTTCGATTTTATAAAAAAAAAAACTGAAGATTTCCTTAACACTTTTGGTAGGGCTATTCGAGCTATAGATGAAGAATTATATTTATAACAAAAAAAAAATGTAAAATAAAAATACCTACATCAATCGTTTTAAATATATTGAAATCACATCGTAAGAAATAAATTACCATTACTTTATCAATTCATTTTCGTTCTTTTACAGCACGAAATACGATCATCAGTCATACTCCAACTTTGCAATTTTTCAAAACCAACAATATCTTTTCAGTGTCAATACAAAAACGTTCCTATTAATAAAAATAAACAAATCACGAAAACTCACTCACAGATCTCCTCAACAAATCATCTATAATAAAGGCTTCATTCAAATCTAGTACAAAAATAAAGAAAGAAAAAGCTTCTAAGCATATTATCCTCAGACATTTATATAAGAAATAAACTACAATAGAAAAGATATACAGATAAGTAAGATACGTTTCTTTGTGAAAATATAGTATTGTATCCACTACAGTTGCTAATTTGAAATTGCTGGCGGTTGAATATGTTATTATAATTATATGTTTAGTATGTTGCTAGCTGACCTGACAGAAGGTGTCCTGTTTTTAACGATAATGTTGTTTTCCTCGGGAACAGCACTTTTTTTCGGGATGAAAGGTACCCTATGTCCATCCGTGTCCGTTTCTGTACACCTGACAACGTATATGCTAAATTCCAGGATGATCGGTTTAGTGGTTTAGGCGTGAAAAGGTAACAAACAAAGAAACAAACTTACTTTCGCATTTATTTATTTATTTATTTATTAAAACTTTATGCACAAGTAAAATAAATACTGTACAAAGGCGGACTTAATGCCTGAGGCATTTTCTACCAGTCAACCTTAGGGTGGTGCAGAGACAAAACATGGCAGGTGCAACATACGGGATAAATAGCTAGGAAATGACTACTTATAAAATACAAGAATAAATACTAATACATAGATAGATAGATAGATACATACATACATACATACATATAAACAAAATGAACTGTGAGGAGAAAAAAATTATCGGTAGAGGAGAAAACGAAACCAGCAAATCAGCGCTGAGATGCTACAGCCAACTTTTGACGGATATGTTCACGTGCCTTCACTTTAAAAGATAACCGACTGGTTGCCGTCCTGATATTCAGAGGGAGCGCATTCCAAAGAAAGACCGCCTGGACAAAGAAAGAAGAACGAATGAAGCCAGAACGATGAGAAGGACATCGTAGAAGACGATTGTTAGTGGAACGAAGATTTTTAGTATGGGCAGAGCATAAATATTGAATTTGGGAAGTCATGTAAGAAGGAGCAGTGGGATTATCGAGAATAGAGAACAATGTATTCAAAGCCCTCAACTCTCTGCGCTGGCGAATGGGTAACCATTTTAAAAGCAGCCGATGCTCGGATACATGGTCATACTTACGAAGATTGAAAACGAATCGAATGCAGTTATTCAGAAGACGGTCAAGTTTATTGAGGAGATCTGCATTCAGGTCATAGTAACACACATCACCATAGTCAATTATGGGAAATATTAGGGACTGTACAAGCATTGCCTTTATGTGTGAAGGAAGAAGGTTTTTCAACCGATAGAGCGACCGCAACGTTCCGGTGACTTTATTACTTACAGTCGTGACCTGCTTTCGCCAGTCAAGACAAGTGTCGACATGCAAACCAAGATTCTTAACATCAGAGCTAAACGGGATGACTGACTTGTCGAAGATTACAGGTGGCACAGTCAATCCATTCAGCTTCCTCATACTGTAGGGGCTGCCTACTATGATAGCCTGACACTTGGTGGGGTTAACGGCCACCCCGAATCGGTCAGACCAGTTCTTAACGAGATCTAAATCCCGGTTTAGCTCGTCAATCGCATCCGGTATGTTGTCGACACCTGCCCGGCAGTAAAGTTGCAAGTCGTCAGCATAAAGATGATACGCAGTCCGAAGCTCGGTAGTAATGAGATTAATAAAAATGGAGAATAAGAGAGGAGATAATATACCGCCTTGCGGGACGCCAGCTGCAAGATCACACCAATTTGACGAAGAGTCTCCAGTATAAACAGACTGCTGACGTCCCCGAAGATAGGAGGAAAACCATTCCAATACCCTCGGAGAGACCATAAGATAGGACAGGATGGATAAAAGGACTTCGTGACTGACGGTATTAAAAGCATTGGAAAAGTCAATTAACACTAAGACTGTGACTTTAGTGTCTTCCATTCCCCGCCTTATATCGTCGGTCACTTTAAGGAGAGCTGTAACGGTACTGTGCCCGGGCCTGAAACCGGATTGAAATGGACTGATGAGGGAGTTGTGGTGAATAAAGTGGGAGAATTGTTTGTGAACGCTGGCCTCGAGCACCTTAGATAGAAAGGGAAGGATGGAAATTGGGCGAAAGTGACTAGGAAGAGAGGGATTGGGAATCTTAGGCAGGGGCCGAACAAGGGCTTTACGCCACAGGGTAGGGAAAACACCGGTGTAAAGGGAAAAGTTTATGATATGGGAGATTGCAGGGAGGAATTGGTCAAGAGCCGACACGATCATATGGCGGCTGATATTATAGCAACCCACGGCTTTGGATTTAATGGATAGGATAATCTTTTTGATCTCTCCTGGGTCCATTGGGGTGAAGACAAAGGGGTTAATGTTGGGACGCGTCAGACCAGCAAGGTAGTTGAGAGTTTGACATTTGGTTAGACTATCCAATGCTGGAACAGTAGAGAAATGGCGATTTAGATCGTCCAAACCAATTGTGCTAGGAAGGTCCGAATTTCGCGATTTGCCGATTCCTAAAGTTCCTAGAAACTTCCAAATATCGGCAGGAGAAGAAGAAGTGATATTACTTAGGATGTGGTGGCGTTTAGCGTTGCGTATCATCTGGTTACACCGATTTCTAGCAGCCTTAAAGAAGGTCCAATTGTCCTCCGAACGATCCTTTTTAAATTTCCGAAACGCGCGGTCCCTCCGTCGCATTGCCATCCGAACTCCCCTGTTCATCCAAGGAGCAGGCGGACGCTTCATCCTTATTTTCTTGACAGGAGCATGGGCGTCATATAGCTTGATCACAGCATCGTTGAAAAAACTAACTTTTTCGTCAACCGAAGCAGCTGCTTCAAGGGGTGACCAGTCAATATTGGATGCATCATTTTGAAGCCTCTCACTATTCATTCGTGCAAAGGCACGCCTGTACTGGAACGTGGGTTTAGGTTTAGGGGGTTTAAGGACGTAGCATAGGAAAATAAGGTCGTGACGGGAAAATCCAGGAGCAACATGTTGACCATGTGAGGAAACTAGGGAAGGATTAGAAGTAAGGATCAAGTCAAGCCAAGAATCATCACCTGCAATATTATGATGAGTAGGTTGGAGAGGCAATACATGCAGACTGGCTGACTCGATAAGGTGCAGGAGTTTACGGGACCGAGGGGAGTTGTGGGCAAGGAGGTTGGTATTAAAATCCCCCATAACAATATGATGTGCATACTCCGAACCCAAAGATTCCAGAACCGATTCGAATTCAGTGAAGTAATCAACGGTAGGGGGGCAATAGACGACACCAAGGACGGTTTTGGCTCCTTTGACACAAACCTCGAGGAAAAGAAACTCTGCGGATTCATTATGAGAAGAAGAAGCTAGAACTTTATAAGGGAATTCACTACGAAGGTAGATGGCTACACCACCCCCCCTCTTACCGATCCGGTCATTCCGAAGAAGAACGAAACCGGGGAGTGAGTAAGTGGTTGAAAGCAGGTTAGGTTTGAGCCAAGTCTCGGAAATCAGGACGGCGTGAACATTGTTGTCGGTAAAAGTGTCGTAAAGTTCGTTGAAGTGACTAGGAATGCTCTGAGCATTAAGGTGGCATACGTTAAATAGCCGGCCAGAATTTTGGCTGAAATTTTGGCGTAAAAGAACACCTAAAGTGTCTGTGAGAGAACAAAAACTTTCATCGCTGGAAGATGTACTAGAGTCGTAGGCAGAATAAAAAGATTCGTTATCAGATGTCATAAAAATATAAATGAATAAAATAAATATCTATAAAATATATAATTAATATAACGCTAGAAACACAACACGAATGACTGGTCCGACGATTGCATCTCTGCACCACCCGCCAGCTCACAACATCACCTAATTCTAAACATTGGAAAAACTTTATGATATAAAAAGCACATGGCAAAACTTAAAACAAAACAAAATAACGGTCATGCGAAAAAAAGAAAAAAAAATATTAAGAGAAAAAGAAATACAAAGCTTACACACAAAAACATTACTGTATTAATTTAATAGGCTAGATAAAACTATGTACGGACGCCAGCAGGTCAACCCACCCGAAACTGTCAGATTTCCCAATCAACCTTGAACCTTATGTTTTAGCAATAAAGTCGAAAATCTATTAAAGAAATCTGACAGATTGTAGTAACTTGATGTGCTGGCGTCTGTACGTATCCGAACAAAAATACGTCAAACTTCGAGCTTTCCACCTTGTCGTACATAATCTGTGGACTATACTTTGGCATAAATGACAGTGACAGCCAACATGATTGACGTTTGAGTCAAAATGTACAAGTTTGAGTTTACGTACAAGAAATAAAATTGAGAAGGTTATTTATGAAACTTGTTGAGGGTATTATTACTCTGTAAGTTAGCCAAATTAATATCACAATGGATGGGGAAGTTACAAAAACTAACATTAGAAGGACTACTCAATACATAAACAAAGAAACGGTAAGTAATTCCCTTACCAATTGCATGCAAATCGTTGTTGTCAATCTTTGAAAAAAAAACATGATACCATTATTGACCCGTTCTGTTTTGCAGGCCATCTCCTGTGCTTTGGGCCTTTGGATCTTGAGACTTCGGAAACTTCACAAGCAGAGGACTGAGCTCATCCATTGAGGAAACTTTATGTTTACTTCCGTCAAAGGCCTTCAGAACTATAACACCGTCTTGAGTCCAACACGACCGCATTCCAAAGTGTAGACGCGCTTTCCCAAAGATAGACTGCCGGACTTTTGTCAAGAACTCCTTGACCGAGATGGATGTGCCCTTCAATCGTGTCTTGGCCTTCCACACCACTGACTTGTCTTCGTAGCTGGAAAATCTTACCAGTATGGGCCTATGATGTTCTTTATTGGCGGCACCAAGTCTGTGACAGACCTTTATGGAGGATACGGATAAGTTCTTGAGGGCTAGCTTATTGGAGATAACATCCAGGATGACTGCGGTGCTGTCTTCATGATCAACTTCAGCAACACCTTGGAATATCAGTGCTTTCCTCCTATGTCTTGTCTCCAATCCGTCAAGTTGCTTAGCACACTCACCAATCTGATTCCGGAGCAAGCCAAGCATACTGAAAACAAGCTCCCTGAAGGTCCGGAACTCCTCAGCCACCCTGGCCACAGTATCCTTGGCAGGTCCTGCGCATTGAATTTGGGCTTCCAGTGCTTCCATCTTCCGTGTGAATGTATCTTCCAGGCACTTTTGTGCTGACAATACCTCGGCTAATTGAGACATAGTGATCCAGTGAACTTTAGTGATTATGAAGTGACTTTGCAGATGATGAGCTGGCAGGTGGTGTAACTTTTATGCTTGGGTCACATAAATGTGCCACAAACGTGAGTACCCGTGTAATGGAGCCTATACAATTATACTAGATAGAAATATAAGCAAAATCTTATGTATTTCTATTTTAAATAAAAATTCAAAAACAGAGTTACGTCTATCGTTATTGTACACCTACCCGCGAAAAAACCTATATTTATAATATTAAGTTAAGATTTATATGTTTAGTATGTTGTCCCACTACAGGGAAAAGGCCTCCCTAAGTGTTTCGTAACGTATCCAATGCGATCTTTGTTTTAAAATCAGCCAATGAACTGGACTAACCCTTTCACCATTCCACTCTTCCCTGTCTTGTGCTAGTGTGGACGCGGTCCGGCGACATCGTGACACAAGCCAGAAGCCTTAAAGTCTGAGATCAAGTCTTACCAAGTGTTGTCTTACCACCCGTGTTATCGAGTAACTGGGTTGTGGAGATCAGATAGGCAGTCGCTCCTCATAAAGTACTGGTGTTTAGCTGCATCTAGTTAGGCTGGAAGCCAACCCCAACATAGTTGAGAAAAGGCAAGGCAGATTGAGATTTTAATCACATCCACCAGAATGTAATGCCATAATAACCACCCTAGGCTGAAGAGTTGGTGGTTGCAAAAAACCTCGCAATAATTTTTATAAAATCCGGAATTTGAACACATCTTTTAACACCCGGAACAACAACAATTCTAAATGACTGTATGTATTTAATCCTAAAAAACATTTCTAATCAAAAACAAAACAAAGTGAAATCGTAAAAAGCGGTTTGCGGGAACATTATTAAATTAAGTCGAGAGTAATGCGTTTCCTACAAAGGATAAATAATGAATACGGAAAAATCGGTTGGATGAGATTAAAATATATTTGTGTGGTTTCAAGTGATTGTTATTGAAAAGATGGATGGTTTAGTTCTTTTTCGGGTTGCCACGAACTTTTTAAATTTTATGTTAATACGCGATCAGTTTTACTTTTAGCTGATGAGTTGGGGGTAAACATTGGCGGGAAGAACGTGACTCCAGGGAGGCGTCCACTCGTAGTTGAACGAGCTACATGATATTTTTTTATACGCATGTTAAAAAGATAAGCCAAACATTGTAACTGGGATGACCGTCCAAACCAAAGGCGCACTGGAGATAATATATGTAACGTAACTCGTAAATAATTATTTTACATGGGTGGTAGTCACCAGTCTGTGGAGGACCTGAGGGAGGTGGTGACTGGGAATATTGACTTTTCAACTCTGCCACTGCGATCTACAACTTTGAAATCTACATAAAGATACAGATGTCTATGAGTGGCAGTAATACACATGCCAGTAAATGGGAAAAGTAGCTGGCATGAAGTTACTGGCACGTGCGAGTAACTGGCACACAGCGGATACATTTGCAAGTAATACTGGCATGCAAGTTGTGCCCTTGTATGCCAGTATTACCATCGCGTCGCAAAAAAAATTGCAAGTAAATCAAATGTTGTGCTAGCTCTTGTATGCCAGTTACAGGCATGCCAGTTAGCGTATACACATGACAGTAGCTGGCACGTGCAAGGAGCTAGTATGCTAGTGTGCAAGCTACTGGCATGTGTACCTATCCCCAGCTTTATTCCATCACGTGGCCCATCAGCCTATATCATCATCATCATCATTTCAGCCGAAAGACGTCCACTGCTGGACATAGGCCTCCCCCAAGCACCTCCACTTCGACCGGTTAGCCTATATACCAACATAAAAATCAACCTCAAAACCTATAAAAATTCAGCACCACCATAATACGCACTCAAAAAATATTAGCTCCGAAAACAACGCGCAATATTTTCACGCACCAAAAAATTGTCATAGACAAAGCAACACAAGTCAGGCCACAAACATTTGGCCGACAATAGCAGGTGTAGCTCATACCAACCAACCATTGTTCGGTTACCGCGATAAATTTGTACCAACCTAAATGTCGCGACCAAGACATACATTTTTTCATTGTCCTTTACACGAGCGACTATTGTAATTAATTGTTTTATTCTGTCCTGTACTCTTTTATTGTGAAGCTGTGCTTTTTGTGGTTTCTGCTTTTTGTTTTCTGATTCTCTGGTGTGAATAATAGGCAGCGCTATTATCATGGACGGTGCAGCAGCATTTTATTATCTTGTGTGAGGTTTTCAATTCATGCATGTCTTCCAGTACCGATTTCGGTGAAGTTTGTTTCATAACGAGGAGTGTTGGGACCTTTGACATCGTGGTTGGAGGAGGATGTAAATAAAATTCCAGTGTCCAGTATAAAGTCTGTTGACTGATAACCATAAATTATACGCACAGTGACGAATTTGCCCTGCATTGGGAAAACATAGGCTAAAAATAAATATATAATTGACGAAGAAGGTATGTCTCGTTATTATCAGCCATATTTTAACTACTGTGGGCGTACTATGGGAAGTGTTGGTTATTGCGCAATAGAAAAACCGTTTGCAGTTCAAATCAGATTATAATTTCACGAACAAATTAATCACACCAGCGAATCACACACTGTAGGTACACGCACAACCAGATACGGAACGCGGGACAGTTTCTGAGCACATGTTGTCCGCACGATGTCCAATGTCCAACAGCTCCACATCGTTCTGTCGCGCTGTCGTCGATCCCCCACGAACTCAGGCTAGAATCTGTCAAGCGCCACCAGATGGTGCCAGCAGCATTTCGAATAGTCAAACGAATGACCGGATGCGACATAATTATATTCAGACAGTGATAAATTAATTTTAAATTTATCACCAGCAACATTAAGCTTCCTTAGCCAAAGAAAAAGATATAGATGAATAAGTATCATATAAAACGGTTACGGGTGAATGGGCTTCTCCATAGCTTTGGGTAAAGGCCAATCGTAAAATAAAAATGTTGCAGTTACGACGTACCCTTGTAAACTGTTTATCTTCAATAAAAACTTCCGAATACCATTTCTAGTATTTATACGGAGCTTTGGAATAGTTTTCTGTTTATTTCGTTCGCCCGTTTATTTTGTCGTGATGTTGGGAATGGATTGTTTATGGGTGAGGAATTGGCTACTTCTCTTTTCTTATTTGTGGTAAAATGTGTCCTGATTATTATTTTATTATCCTGATACCTTGATGATTGATATCATTTAGAAAAACACGTGTCAGGCAGAAGTTGTCTGGCAGTACTGCTGAAATGGATTCCGCAACCATTCGCCTATGACCGGTTCGTCATTGGACTGTTCGTCGACAGGATCATTCATTTATTTCCGTTTCCCCGGCAGACTCTTTCACCTATGGACGTTTCGCCGACAGAACATTTCATCTTCGTCACTTTCGACGACAGGCCTTTTCAGCTACAGAATGTTTCACCGACACGACGATAAACCTATAACTCTTTTAACTACAGACCTTTCCGTCTACGGAGAATTCGCCGACAATCTTAAGACAAGCGATATTACAAAACATACACATACTCGTATCTACAGCTTATTGTGTCAAGTGTCCTTACGCACTAGTGGTTGGCCGCCTAGGCGGTTCGTTTGAGCGGTCCAACCGCCTGACGCGGTTTCATCGCGGTTTCTTCGCGGTTGGCCGCCATGGCGGTCAGCCGCGATGAAACCGCGGTCCAACCGCGTGAAGCGGTTGGACCGCTTGAAGGCGTGTTGTGTCCCGAAAACCAAATTTCTATTCTTATATATACTGCTCCTTCACAATTCCAAGTAGCTTCTCGTTGTTGAATATCAACAATGAATTTCTCTGTGTCGAAGTTCACGGCTGCGCAACTCAAAACACGTGCAACTTCACCGGGCGGCGGCTCGCCGCAAACTTGCCAGTGCGTATACACAAGAAGGCGGCTGACCGCGAAGCAGGCCGCGGCACTCCATTCAACCGCCACGGTTGAAATTTTGTTGCGGTTTAGTGCATACAATCATAAGCGGTTGCATATTAAACTGGAAAAGCGGCTAGCCGCCCCCGCGGTTAACCGCTAGCCCAAGAGAGAGAATCTAGACATGCGGACGCGTGTCACGCCAACGTTGAGCCAAGAAGAAGGACGCCGTGTGTTATATTACTCGAACCATTTGGAGTCACTTTTGACCACTTATAAAACAAAACATAAAATAAAAAAATAAAAAAACTCCAAAATAGTATATTTTTCATTTCAAAATCCAATCATATTATTGTACCTACTTGTAAAGGCAATGGTGCTCGTTGTGGGGCGATGGATGGAAGTAAATAATAAATGTGTTTCCCCAATAAAAATAATATAATATAATTAATTTAACATAAAGTGATTCGTAGAAAATAATAAAAGTGACATTCTTCTTGTCGAAAATCTAAGGTAATGTAAACTTAAAGAGGGCGCGCCTGTCATGTGCGCGCCTCGGTTGCGCAGGCTTCTGGAACCTTTAAATCTTCTTCTATCATACCGTCGTCGGTTGCATATATGTGTGTATGCACTTGCACACATATGCGAGGCGTTAACACTACTCATTCTTCTTCTATTCATCTTTTTACCGACTTAAAAAAAAAGGAGGTTATCAACTCGACACGTATGTATGTAATATTATTGGAACTGCATTATATTCACATATAACAACCTATTAGGGCTTCCAAACAAATATACAAAATTTTATAGATGTATGTAGGTATGTATGTATGTTTGTCCACGCATTTCTCCGCAACTATTACCTAATCGGATCGTGACCATTTTTTTTATTGGCTTACATTTACTTCAACTTAGGGAACAGTGCAAGTTTAATCAAAATCGACTCAGTAATTTTCAAGACACGGACTAATACGTGTAAGTGTGACGGCCTGTGTTGATACGAGCTACGGGTGTAGTGTCAAAGGGAAAACATCTCAAAACCATGGTCAAACTCTAGTGCAATATTTACAACAAAACTATTAACTAGGTACTTATTACAAACAAATATTCCAGTTTTTACTTAAAACTAAAAATTACGAAATAAATAAAGAGAAAATAATAAAATAGTAATTTAAAAAAATTAAATCGACTTCAAAAAGAAATTAATTAATTTCTTTTTGAAGTCGATTTCATTTTTTATTACTTTTTTATTATCATTCGCTTTATTTGATTAAATGACAAATATGTGCCCAGCCACTTAAATAAGATTTCAAATCCATTCCATTTTTATCAGATAAATGCCGCTCGATTCTTTCTTTAAATGTTTCAATGCGCTTGCGCTTAAGCATTGGCTCCGAGGATTTGATTTTTTCAATAATGCCTTCCGTATGAATTTGTTCTTTTATGAATTCATTAATTGTTAAAAATATGTTCCATTTTCGGCGACTCAATAATGAGTTCCAGCGGTTGTGCCAAGATTCAAGGGCATTTTGCGTTAACGGCACATGTTTTAAAAGACTATCATTTACTGACCACATGCGAGGTGGGAAAAGAGGTTGACGTTGTTTCATTGTCATTTTGGAACTAACAATTTTTGTGATCTTTGTTGTTCCATTAACATAATATTTTTCGAACCATTTAATTACGATGTTAGTTTCCTCGGGCATTATGTCGGTTTTTATTATATTGAATGCATCACTGATTTCTGTTGGCTCTAAAAACGCCAGTGCTCCGATGTGTCGCATGTTATGAGCAAACACTGGATCATTGTTATAGCGGGATGCGAGACCAGCTGATTGAATGTGCCGATATATACTTTGTTGTAAATGAAAAAAACAAAGTTTATTTAAACAGCGCGGGAAAACATTTTTGATGGCATTCATTGCCGCAAGTTCAAAATCAGTTAGGATGATTTCAGGGTTCATTTGCACTTTCAACTTATTTGTAGCTTGACATTTTATAATTTCTAAGAAAATCGTGTAACATCTTTCAGATTTATGTGAGAGCAAACCATATGCTAGAGGAACTATTTTGTGTGTCCCTTCCGGTGTTCCGACTATGGCATGTATCGTATAAATTTGACAAAATGGGAGAGGGCAGCTGTCAAATGTCCCATCCATTAGCCAAAAACTTGCCTCACTCAGAAATTTTAAATTTTGTCTCCTGCAAAAAACGATTACACATTCATCATTTTGAATAAAATGGCCCATTAGAAATGGCTCACCATTAACCATGGTAAATTCTTCTGGAATCACGACCTGCCCGATATCTTTTGGAATGGATGGTAATTTTTTGTTTCGTTCCCTTTGTATCAACTTCCTCATCGCATCCCTGTTTGGCATATGCGGAGAAGAAGTAATTGGTACAACCTGCATGCACCGTTGAATTATTTGTGCAGGTGGTTTGTATCCATCGAGCTGCTGGCCTTTTCTTTTAAATTTGCCTTCAGTTTTAAATTCTGCTTTTTTTCCGGATCAGGCAAATGTGCGTGTTTGTGATTTTGCAACATAACGACATGACTGTTATCTGCCGTGAGCAGAGTTGTTACAAACACGTCGCACCGAGCCGAATGATTTCGCGTACATCGCCAGTAAAACTTCGTATCACGCCTATTATTTAAATGATAGGAGTAACCTTCAAGGATTAAAATGTCTTTACCACGTTTAGACTTCACAATTTCACAGTCGCTCATTTTAAAAGAATTAATTAAGATAAGACGAACGAAGATGCACTACACCCAGAAACAAGTAAAGAAAAATGTTATCAGGTCAAACCAGTTCAACAATTATCAATCAACTAAATCAAAAGAAATTTTCCTAATCCATCAAATAGGACTTCTTGTCATGTCAAAAAAAACGAACTCGTTTGAATAAAACATTAAAAAAAAGTCATTATTTGGAAAAAATGTTTTGTCCTAAGAGGTGAAGGTTTTACAGCAGAGGTAACGCTGCAATAAGTATTGTCTTAAGATTGTCGGCGAATTCTCCGTAGACGGAAAGGTCTGTAGTTAAAAGAGTTATAGGTTTATCGTCGTGTCGGTGAAACATTCTGTAGCTGAAAAGGCCTGTCGTCGAAAGTGACGAAGATGAAATGTTCTGTCGGCGAAACGTCCATAGGTGAAAGAGTCTGCCGGGGAAACGGAAATAAATGAATGATCCTGTCGACGAACAGTCCAATGACGAACCGGTTATAGGCGAATGGTTGCGGAATCGCTGAAATGGACTTTTTTGGCGCAGCCGTAAGGCACACACTATGATTTTTAAAGCAATACATTTTTTATTTTTGTGTTCCCTTTTCCAATAACTGTTGCCGCATAAATTATAATCTATCTTTCAATCGTTTTGTGTTTTTTTTTTAATTAGGATTTTGTTAATATCTATTTCTAGACAAGAAAGTCCCCATTCTTTGCCTTTTCCGTCCTCTCCATTTCATTTCATCAAGAAACATGACAAGGGCTAGTCTTTTTAGATCAGATCTGACCATGAAGTTTTTAGCCTGTAATTTTTTCTTGGCCCTTGGATATTCACATTAACTGGTAGACTGTTAGACGAGAGGAGAAATCCACCAGACTAAAAAAGGATCAGCTTTTTCTCTCTCTAGTGGATTTCTCCTCTCGTCTCCAAAAGTTAAGTAAAAATGAAACTAGTATATCAAGTAAAAGTCAAGTCTCCTGAACACTATATATTTCAACATGGCACATGAGGAATGGACTACAAATTTTCTTCCTTATTACAGTGAAGTTATTCGGGCAATATGCCAAAATCTAGGCATTTGGAAAAAGAGACGTTAATAACGAGCGCTTACTATTAAAGTTAATATCTTTAGCTTTATGCCCGAAAAGTAGTTAAGTTTTAATAAAAGAAAGATAAAAGCTCCTTAACATCATTCTAAATTAAATGCTAAATGATAAAGACATTAGTCGTAAACTCCTTGTGAAAAAATTCGTTCGGGAAAGTACCACCAATTACCATACCTATTACTGCCAAACCGCATTATCCTGTCCCTAATTGCGTTTCAATCACAATTTGAATCACTTTGAAGGATATTGTTAATCCATTGCTCCATCAGCATTCTCCTGCCTTTTTTTTTTGTGTGGGAAATTGTCAAATAACTTCTCCCGCTCTGGGCTTTTACTGACTAAAACCCACCCGTGTTCCTTCAGTTACCTGTGCCAGGGGCCACGTTATCTCTTTCTATCAACCCGCGACCCTGGCAGGTATCGGCTCTTAGCGGACCCCGTCAGTGCTTACATCTCTTTGAGACGCGCGTGGAACACAACGCGCCGTCGACCCGGGCCTGGTCCTTATCGGACGGCAAGCTGCCCATTGCTCGCCGTCCGCAAGCCCGCGTCTTCGGTGGCCGGGAATCGGCTGTCGATTCTCGACGCCCAGGGCGTCTCCTGCGGCAACTAGGAGCGCGAGGGCACAAAGATTGCCTCTCTCTCACGCACTCCGCCACCTCCTTCATCATTCTCCTGCCCTTATTCCAATTTCTTTGGGGTCGGCGCAACATGTCTTTTTCTTCCATACTTCTCTATTAGTCGTCATCTCGGTAGTCACCCCCTTTCTAACCATATCATCATTCACACATTCCATCCATCGTTTCATCGTAGAAAATGTCACACACACACACACGACATTTTCTTAATTTCTCCTTATACTAATTTCTCCTACCATGACAACCGATTTCCACACAACTTTTCAGTTACCGGTGCCACTTTCAGAGTTCCTCTTATCTACTCATTTCTTATTCTATCCATTTATGTAACACCACACATCCCTCTTAGCATTCTCATCTCAACTGCATGTAATTGCCTTTCATTCATCCCTTTTGTCGCTCAACATTCTGATCATCCATACAAGACAGCAGGTCTAATCGTGGTTTTATATAAGTATCTTCCCCTTAAGTTTAAGGGGAATGTAGGAGTCGCAGATTGTTTCCATGACCTGCCGCCATTTCATCCATCCAGTGTTAATTCTGTGCTTAACCGTCTGATCTACTTCGCCATCGCTTTGCGCGAGTGAACCGAGACACCGAAAGTCGATCCATTGCTCCATATATTTGAAAAATTTGTCTGCTCAACAACTTAAATAACGCAATGAATGTTATTGAACTGTCAAATTGAAAGCCCTTGCTACTGTTAGTGTGTTACATAATTACCTCGCAGATTTAAAGAATATGAGTACCTACTAGTAAAGTAGAAACCGAAGGGAAAGCACAACGTTGAAAGGTCTCCCGCAAAGTGGACCGACAACTTTATGGAAGCGCAGGAATCCGTTGAATGCTAGAAGTTTAGGGCTGTTTGATGTTGCGACTCTTGTCCAGCAGTGAACGTCTTTCCACTAAAGTGACAATTATGAAACCAGCCATAAAGGTTTTTTTGGTTCATTGTCGTTTGGTGATAATGAACACGTACTGGTAAAACACTTACATAAAATTAAGTCGAATTTTCTATTTTCCAGCAACAAAAAAATTTAACGAACATTTTAATAAAAAAAAACGCTGTGTTTATACATAATTATTCTCTCTGTTATAAAATAAAAAACAGTGTTTTTTTGTGAATTCCAATTTAACCTGGGCTCTTTGATCTATTTGCAAACTCATTTCACGTCCGTAATATGTTTTTACATATTCATGCAACCGATTAGTGTGAACACTGGCTGAATTACCTCGTAACAAAGTACATAATTTAGATTTTTGTTTAGTTAAAGTAGAATAACATAAGACCGACACAAGACCCACTGACCGAATATACTTTATTAGTCCTATAATACTGTACCTAACAATAAAATTTTAGAGAGCATAACAAAATTTTTTTGGGAAACAATAAATTTCATCATTTTAATTTAGGGTTCCGTAAGTACCAAAATGGTAAAAACGGAACCCTTATGGTGAGACTAAGTCTGTCTGTCTGTCACATCTGGATATCTCAAGAACTACTAATGCTATTAATACATGTATTTTCTTTCTTTCTTTCTTTTCTTTCTATCAACTTGAAATTAAGAATAAAAAAATTAAAAAAAGTAGTAGGAGTAGTTTTGTTTTTTGCCACCGACTTCCAAAATTAAAGTTATTTCATAATTTTGAGTTAATTTCTTTTTGAAGTCGGTTTAACATTTTTAAATTACTTTTTATTTCGTATTTTTTAGTGTTTGCACTAGAATTTTACCAAGGTTTTGAGGTGTTTTCCCTTTGACACTACACTATAGCTCATATCAATAAGCCAGGCCGTTACACTTACACGTATTAGTCCATATCTTGAAAATTACTGATCGATTTTGATGAAACTTGCACTGTTCCCTAAGTTGAAGTAAATCTAAGCCAATAAAAAAAATGGTTACGATCCGATTAATAGTTGCTGAGAAATGCGTGGACAAACATACGTACATACGTCTATGAAAATTTGTATATTTGTTTGGAAGCCTTAGTAGATTGTCATATGTGAATATAATGCAATTCTAATAATATTACATACATACGTGTCGAATTGATAACCTCCTCTTTTTTTTAAGTCGGTAAAAAAGTGTATCACTTTACCAATGATTAAACATCGTCATAAAATCCACAACAAAACAGACGTTCCAAAATAAATTCGGACCATTTAAAAAAAAAACGCAACATTTATTACTTATCTGATACAGAAACGATAAAAAATTTAGGTAAAGTATTGCTGTGAGGGGCGCCATAAACGTCGAACATTAAAAATATTATGTCGGCTACATTGTAAGGGGTAGTGTACAAGAATGATTTGCATTGCGATATAACGATGAACTTTAAAGCTGAGATACATAGTAGGGTAGTAGAACTTTGTAACTATCGTTGGCAATAAAAGTAGCTGATTATCGTCGATGCTGCTTATTTAATATCCTGTTTACGATTGATAAGTGCAGAAAAGTTCATTTATTGTTTCTGTCGGGTTCGGAAAAGTGACTTCTTCTCTCTTTTCAGTGAAATTAAATGAAATGATTATGAAATGATTTTATTTTTTGTAAGTAGGTTCTTACAAACACTTTTACACGTCAATCATGTTTTTTTAAAACTAGATGAAGTCGGCGTTTCCTATCTGACTACTCTGAGAAGAAAGGCCGAAACAAACTCAGAGGTCACAGTCTCTTTTAAAGTCCAGACATAATCTTGGTCAGGTTATATGAAGACCATGTAGATCGCTGTCTGAGGTAGTCTTTATAATAATAATAATAATAATAATAATGCCAATACAAAAAATAGAAATCTTCATTGTACCTATATCGATTATAAAAAAGCTTTCGACAGCGTTCCACATTCCTGGTTAATTAAAATACTAGAAATTTATAGGATAAACTCAAAAATCATAGATTTCCTGCGAACTATAATGCCACTGTGGAAAACCACACTTCAAATAAATTACAATCACAATAATGTTACAACGCGACAAATATCCATCAAAAAGGGTATCTATCAAGGTGATTCACTAAGTCCCCTGTGGTTCTGTCTCGCACTAAATCCTCTGTCTCATCTGCTGCAGCGCTCTAAGGTCGGATATTGTCTCAAACACAATGCAGAACAGACAACAGTCTCACATCTCATTTACATGGATGATATTAAACTATATGCGCAAACCGAAAAAGATATGAAGAAACTAGTAGAAGCTACAGCAGAGTTTAGCCTAGATATAAACATGCAATTTGGTCTGGATAAATGTAAGACACTTCATATCATACGTGGCAAGATACGATCCGGTGACTATGTTGTAAATAACACAGACACCATAACAGCAATGGAACCGACCGACGTGTATAAATATTTAGGGTATACGCAACTAAAAGGACTAGATCATGTTAGGATTAAAGAAACACTTACTGCAGAGTACAAAAGGAGACTTAACACCATATGTAAAACACAACTTTCTAGTAAAAATCTCATCAAGGCTTTAAATACATTTGCCATCCCCATATTAACATACTCATTCGGAGTTATTAAATGGACAAAAACAGACACAGAACAGTTAGAACGAACCACACGCACCACTCTTACAAAACATAACAACTTACACCCTAAATCTGCAACAGAAAGACTTACTATCAAAAGACAACACGGTGGGAGAGGCCTAATAGATATCCAGCATCTTTGGCGGAAACAAGTCTGTCGACTTAAAACATTCTTTCACTCAAAATCTCGCACTAGTAATATTCATAAAGCCATAGTCCGAAATGATTTCAACTACACCCCACTTAACTTAAATGAACAGCTAGATACTCCACAAATTACTAACGAGGACCCGCAGTTACAAAAAATTGAGAACTGGAAGAAAAAGGTACTGCATGGCCGACATCCTCATGACCTAGAACAATCCCATATAAACAAAGTAGCCTCAAATAAGTTCCTTAAAATAGGTAATTTATTCCCAGAAACTGAAGGATTTATAATTGCGATACAGGACCAGATTATTAACACTAAAAACTATAGAAAATTTATTATCAAAGATCCTTCAGTAACAAATGATAAATGTCGTAAGTGTCACTGCCAACCAGAAACAATTCAACACATAACAGGAGCATGCACAACTCTCACGCAGACAGACTACACACACAGGCACAATCAGGTGGCGAATGTAATTCACCAAAAACTGGCACTCAAATACACACTCATACAAAACACAAACACTCCCTACTACAATTACACACCACAAACAATCTTAGAAAACGACACACATAAACTTTACTACGACCGCGCCATTCTCACCGACAGGACAATTCACTACAATAGACCGGATATAACCCTACAGGATAAAATAAATAAAGTAACTTACCTAATAGATATTGCCGTCCCCAACACACACAACATTCAGAAGACAATTTCTGAAAAAATTAGTAAATACGCAGAACTCAAAGATGAAGTAACTAGAATATGGCGCCAACAAAAAGTTTATGTAGTCCCTATAGTCCTCTCCACAACAGGCGTCATCCCAAATTACCTTCTCCATAGCCTTAAATTACTAAACCTAAATGAAACCCTGTATATCACCCTACAAAAAGCTGCAATTTTAAATACATGTCGCATTGTCAGAAAGTTCATGCAAATAGATGAAAACGAAATAGGTCCTCATCACAACACATCTTTAACATAACACACCACAAGCTGCATTTACTTGACTTCGGTCCGTAAATGTTGCAAAAACCAGCCAAAGAGCTGAGAAGAGGAAACACTCTAAAAAAAATAATAATAATATTTATTGCATTAAAGGGTATTTGTGTTACATACATATTAAAGTTATTATGGCAGCGTAGAACATAACCTAACAAATATTTGTAGGGGTGAACTACTGTTCTCCTAGCTAGGTAGCTGTGCAACCTGTATTAAGGAGAAACAGTTTGCCTCCCTAGATAAAGAATAATAAATTGAGCATAGTGCTACGTGTTGTCTCCCAAATCAAGTCCCTAATTAACTTACATACATTATTATCAACGTTGTTTAATGGAATAAATCTATATAAAATTAATATTTTAGATGGTTACAAATTCGGAGGTAAAAAAAATAAGAATAAAGTAATGGTAAAAATGAGATTGTTTTGTGTGGGACGTGATTGAGTATGAGTGAGTGTTTGATTTTTGTGTACTGCGTGTGTGTGTGTGTGTTTTCTGTTCGTGGGTGGGGGTGTGTGTGTGCATGTTTGTGTGTGAGTGTGTTTGTGAAATTACTATTGGGTTATTAAACTGTTATGTTGGGCCAAAAACGAGAAGTTATGAGAGTGTTTTTAAAAGATCCTCAGTCTCATCATAGGTTTTTAAAAGAAGGTAAGAACGGACAGCAGTTTTGCATTTGGAGTAAGGTAGGGTATAAATAGGTAAGTTAGCGTTAAGTTTGTTATACAGATATGGACCAAGGTAGAAAAAGAATCGTTTGGTGAATTTATAGTACGTTGGAGGAATAGTGCAGACCATTATCTTTTGAGGAAAGAACCACACAGATTGAGAGGACCTGTCCAGTCAGTGCACGCATTTGTCAAAAATCGTGCAGCTCCACTCAAGACTTAAGGAGCTCAACGATTCGACGAACAATACCAAAGAAAGGACATTTGGGTAGGCCGCATAAACAACTCAAACTGCCAGATCATGACTAAAACTAAGAAGGAAAAAAAGAAATGACCCACATAGTCCTCACATTCACAATAATTAAATAAAAAATAAATTACTTACAAAGTAAATATTCATGTCAATGTCTAAATAGAATTCATCAATGTCAATGGGTATATAAAAAAAAAAAATCCGGACATAATCTTTGAGGACCATGTAGATTAGTATCTGAAATGGTCTTTTGAGGAAAGAACCACACAGATTGAGTGGACCTGTCCAGTGTAACGTAACGTAAGGTAATCAGCCTTATAACGTTTCCACTGCTGGGACACAGGCCTCCTTTCAGTGAGAGGGAGTGGGCCGTAAATCCACCAAGTGGGCCTAGTGCGGGTTGGTAGATGTCACATGTCTTCGATTTTTTGGTTTTAGGACATACCGGTTTCCTCACGATGTTTTCGTTCACCGTTTTCAGAGCAGTAGTGATGAAAGCGCCTGACTGGGTTCGAACCAACGACCTACAACTCGTATGTCGCGGCTGTTACCTCTGGGCCACCATTGCTCTGACTGTTTTCATCACGACCTATACTAAAACAATGGGTTATGAAAGATGTTAGCAGAATATACAATAACAATGGGTTATGAAAGATGTTAGAAGAAAGATGTTAGCAGGTCTGTTGACTCTAGAGCGCCAGACGTGCATGTTTCACTGAAAAAATAATTTTATTGATCTGTATCGACCCCAGCCTTTTCCCAAATATAATTTTTTAATCGAATGTGTTATAGATGTGAATAGAGGGCAAACAAAGTTAATTTCTAAGTGTCGCCTACAACAGGAGAAGAGCGCTGAACATATACAGATATTTTATATCTAGTTCAGACACAGATGTTCAATATTTGATGACAGAATAAAGTTTATTACCATATTATTTAAATGTCTGTATATTTTTGAACAAATAAATTATTCTTATTCGAGTCGGCTTCCAGTCTAACCCGATGCAGCTGAATACCAGTATTTTACATGGAGCGACTGCCTATCCGACCTCCAGAACACAGTTACTGGGTAACACGATCCCCTTGGTAAGACTGGTTGTCAGACTTTTGGGCTTCTGACTATCATAACGATATGTAATGAATGGTCACCCATCCGCGAATCGACCACGGTAAGCGTAACTTTACCTTCGATCGATCCGTGCGGCTGTTATTACACAGCCATGAGCCCTTAACTGATCAGTCTACTACAGTTATATTATTTTAAATGAAATTGAAATTAAATAAAAATTTGCAAGAAATGTAGTACATTACAGATGGTCGGGTTTTTTTTAAAGTTTCTAAAATAATTCGCTAAAACTAGCTTGCTAAATTATTGATTACATTAATTATTAAATGAAGCTAATAAAATTGGTACATAGATCATAGTTATTAGATTTAAAGCCATGTATTCATTCACCGAACAACAACTGACGCGCAACACGTGACGTCAACATGTTTGGCAACGTTGCATAATTCCGTGTGACATTGACAGATGGAGCACAACTTGACAGGTGTCTCCTTGTCGGACGACGTTGAAGACAACATTGTAAAACAAAAGTTGGACATTGTAGTAAAGTCGTAAGTCAAGTTGATAAGCATTACTAATACATGTCGGGCTTTGTTTGTTTTTTTCTACGTAATTATAACATACGCATACCTAACCATGACGTCTGCATTCCCAGAAGGGTTAGGCAAACGTGTAATATAGATACAATTTGTATCTGAATTTTACACAAAAAAAAAAAACTCATTTTTTTTATCTTTGTTTATGTTTTATCACTTAGTGATAATAGCATCCCCGTAACAGAAAACATTCAACGACGTAAAACTAAACAATGGGTAATGAACAGCTGTTATTATTATAAATGACCTACTTCATAGTGTTGTCCCTATTCGTTTTGGTAGATAACAAACAACAGTTGATACAACATCCTAGCATCCTCTGACAAAAGGGACGCTAGGATGCTGCTACATGCCCCCACTTCAAATCCCACACCAAGCGAATATTGTCTATCGTGTATGTTCCGGTTACATTCCATCAGCACGTGGTTCGCAGAACGGTGGCAAGTTCCAGCGAAAAAGCCAAAATGGTCTCCAACACACGACACCCTTTGCACGACAACATCCTTGTGCCACAAAGGCTGAAAAGCCGAAACAGTTTTTTAAAGGGTGTCGGTCCACTCACTGGTGAACCATCACAAGAGAGACTGAGGCTGTGGCAAGACAGTGCTTCCTTACCCGGACAGTTCGTCCCACCTGCTGAAGACCTCCCTCCCACCTGTACATGAGCTACCTTGGGTAACCGTGAAGTCTTTAAACAGACTCCGGACCCAGGTTGGCCGAAGCAAGGAAAACCTGTTCAGGTGGAGATTCATAGACGACTCCGCCTTGGAGTGTAAATTTGGTGCTGTTCCACAAACGATGGGACACTTAATGTCGTGTCCTGCGTGTCCTGTCAGCTGCACGTTGCAGGAGCTGACGGACGCTGGTGGAGGCGCCAAACAAGTGGCCGAATTCTGGGCCGAGTATATTTAGATTGCTTTCGACACGCTAAGAAGAAGAAGCACGTGGTCATCATCATCATCATTTCAGCCGAAAGACGTCCATTGCTGGACATAGGCCTCCCCAAGCACTTATACTTCGACGGGTTCTGTGCTTATCGCATCTCAACGGGTTCAGCACGTGGTAAATATCCTCAATTACCCCACAAACTTCGCAGTTTAGTGAAATTTGTGGGGTGATTGAGGATAAATGATACCAAACCACACCACGGAAACCACAATGATTATACGAAATGAATTCAATTACAAAAACCATGTAATAATTTTAATCAGAATGGCGTCACAAATCTTCAAAGGCTTGTAGAAATTTTGTTTAACAATTTTTGAGTTTTGTTTTAAAAGAACTAGTGTGAACCGTGCTTAAGTAAATCAAAAACAAGCAATTTATTTTGATTCCACTGTCGACAAGTAAAACTCAATGTAATCCCTGGATAAAAACCAATAGAATTCACTTCAATTGAATACATTATACGGATTTGACGATTGTTCGACACATCAAACGTTTGTTGAAAAAAATATCGATAAAAAACGTTGACAAATAAATACGAATTATTTCAATGAAAATTGCGTTTTTGAATGGATTTCGACGCTTTGTGTGAGGCGTTAATTTATTTATATTTTTTTGTGTAAACGTTTTTTTTGTTAGCATGTACCGTCAGGTTAACGGAAATGGTTTAATAAACATTTAAACGCAGTTAGCAATTGTGGTGATCAAATAATACCCATTGTGTTTTTGGATATATATATATTTTATGACTATGGCTATACTTTTGGTAACTTCGGTTTTCCTATGGATCTAAAGTCAAGCGCACATTACAGCCGTAGCGCAACGCATTTTCATACAAAAAAGTGCGCTGCGAAATAGTCACCCACCTGTAGTGCGTGTTAATTCATAGAAAAGCCGCCCGCCTCTATCTGCACTAGCCTTAAAAATCATACAACACAATTCAATATATGAAAGCCACAGATAATTAATGTAATTTGAATGATATGAAAACTTAACTTGGTGACTGAATGATTGTTGCCGAAATGCGAAAATCGACTATCTGTCACATCATCTCGAGAAGTTCCTCAAGGAAAAGTTCTGGCTGAAGAGTATTGTGTACCGCCGGTTTCGGCCGGCTACATGACACCAGTAAGCGAAACACGACGCAGAAATTCGTGTGCATTAGTTTTTAGTGTAATGTTGTATGTATTTATAGTATTTTTAAGTTATATTAATATTGTATTGTATGTGTGCCCACATCAAGCTACTACATTCTGTCAAATTTCTTTAATAGATTTTCAACTTTATCGCTAAAGCATAAGGTTCAAAGTTGATTGGGAAAATTTGACAGATTCGGGTAGCTTGATGTGCTGGCGTCTGACATCGAACTAAATAATTCGAAGACATGTGTCATCTACCAACCCACACTGGGTCCGCGTGGTGGTTTACGCCCCCATCACCGAGAGGAGGTAGGTATGGGGTGGCGGTTACGATTGTGAAGAGATTTGGGAAGCGAACATCGAACAGCCAAAATCGACCTAGTGTGAATCCCCCATTAAAGAACGTGGAATTTTGAAACGCGCCGGATCGCTTTAAATAGCAGCTTAAAGTTTTTAGCAAACCAAGTCCTTGTCAACTATATAGTACAAATGAGTAATTCATATTCTTGTTACCTGTGACGTAACATTACGCCCTTTATTCTTCCAGTGAAAATAATTTGCGAAGTAAAATGACACAATATTATTTCAGTATAATTTATACCTATCTTTCACATTCTTTATATAACATTTTCTTCCATTCGTATTTACTCGTATCATCTTTGACCTTTTCAATCTTTAAGGCGAAAGCGCTAAGGTAGCCCGCGAAATTATTTTTTTTTTTACGTTTTTTGCAATTTGCTGGTCAGTACGTTGTACGTTGATTAAAATTTGATTCGCGACCGTAACTGTAAATATGTATTTACAGAATTATAATCATTAAAGTCATCAACACAACTCTCTAAGACCAAGTAATCCCACTGAATTACTATTTCATGAAATCTTGACATTTTACAATTAAACTAACTGAATATGTTGTATTACTGATCCTAGCCGGTCTAAATACCTCGTATGAGAATTGATTCCTTTCGACCCTTGTATAACAATCTACTATTATATATCACCAATTTTACCAACAATTGTTTTGATTACATTATTCAATTGTTGGTGGAAAATCATCGACAAAAATAAGGTTATAAAATTAACCTCAATTCATCATCATCATCTGCCTAGCCTTTCACAACCCAGTTACTGGATAATACGATACCCCTTGGTAACACTGGTTGTCAGACTTTCGGGCTTCTGACTCCCCTTAACGACTGTCAAATATCCACAAATGACAGCCGGGACGTGCTTTCCGAGGAACGGGGGCTCGGTATGTAAAGATGGTCACCCATCCACAGACCAACCGCGACAAGCGTAGCTTAACCTGAACGATCGACCTGTGTGGCTGTTGTTATTTAGCCGCGGGCCCCTCAAATTGTTAAATGAAAAACATCTTTCAGGTTATTTACGGGTTCAAGTGTTCAAATAATAAAAAAATCACTAAATTTGTACTACAAATACCTACGTTTTCTGATCCATTTGTTTATATTTTCGTTAGATACTTTTGGAACAGACCATACATTTGTTTTTAATCCTGTTATATATTTGCCCAACTATATTGGGGTCGACGAAATACGACTTAATCTACTTTACAAGTGGAAAAAATCGCAAATACAAAAAGTTCCTCGCTTTTAACTCTTTCATTGCGTTTAAAAAAAAAATGCTCGTAGCAAAATAAAATAGGACAAAAAGTAGAAGTTTTGAAGCGCCTGGGTAAAACTTTGTCTCTGCGTTTGTGACATACTGCTGTTGTACTTGCAGCGAATATTGTTCTAATGGATTTGCAATGTATGCAGTCAGAACTTCTATATTATGTTGGCAAACAGGGTAACGGGACATCTAAAGTGAAATGGGTGCCACTACCTCAAGACACCAGTCTTCTAACAGCAAGGTGTCGAATTTGATAAGTGTTTCAATAAGCATTTTCGTCGTTTTCTTTCTTTTCTCCAAACCTCGTAACTAACTATATTTAAACAAACTTGCCAATGGCGCCGGTTCTGTTTTTCACAAACTAAACTTTTAAGTTCAGGCATCTTTTTCTTTCTATTTCATTAAGAAAAGGACAGAAGATAAATATTCTGCCCACCTGAGCCTAAAGTGCAGTAATAGGCATTTTGGTCGGTTTTGAGTTAATTATATATTCTTAATCCCCATTTTATTAGCTATCAGCTGATTTTTCTTCTTTTTTTGTAGCTCCAATGAATTATTTTATTTTAATTTATTTCGGATGAAGTAACAGCAAAATTATTACAGATCTATTAAAATATTATTATGTTTACCAGCTTAACCGCAGTAAAATGAATACTGCACCCGATTTTTCTCTGTTTCCTAACTAAACTGCAGTATTTTATGATATTTTGTGACACTTTAAATAGTAGTTTGTTCTAAAAGATTAAAAGAAAAAACTTACTAAAGTGCAGTATTTATTCTACGCATACAAATTGATTATACTGCAAAAGTTAAAACAAAATATTTTTTATTTAAATTCCTAATTAAAGTGCAGTATTTACTGCACATTAACTTGTTGGAAATTTTGTAATTACAAATTATAAATAGTTGTGACATCGGTGCCACACAGATTGTGCTTAAATATTTTGAACCAGGGCACACGGCCGATTCTTTTCACCACTTTGTGGAACAATCTTTGCGAAAGAAAGGCAAGTTATGTTTATGATTTTAGGGATTTCGTCAATGCGGTTACGGAGTCAGTCAAGTCGGGGAAGGTACTCGTAGTATCTAAAATAATGGAGGTTACAGATTTCTATAACTTAAAATCACACGTGGCACAAAAAAAAATTAAGGATAACGAGGGGAACAGGGTTTACTTAAGAGACATAGTTGAAGTTCTGCACCCTAATTGCGTAACACACTATCAGTCGGAATCTGAATCATTTTGAAGCAAATTACTAATCCATTGCCTTCATAAGTTCGAAAAAATTGTCTGCTCAACACGTAAATAACGCAATGAATGTTGTTGAACTGTCAAAATGAAACCGATCCCGATTGATAATTTGTTACGCAATTGCCCCGCTGGTCCAAAGAGGAAAGTACTACCTTTTCTACAAAAAAGATTTTGACGAATCTGACTCTAAGCAGATGTTTTGCTTAAAATCAAAAACCTTTGCCAATCTTTACTCAAAAAACGGGCCCTAAAGGTATCGATTAAGGAAGGAAGCAAAATATAATAAAACAATTAGGTTCCTTATTGCCTCAGAATAGGTTGTATTTTGGAAAAATCTCCCCATTCCCAAAAACAGTACAAACGAAGTAGGTACCTACTTGAATTTGATGTAGACGAGTAAAATAAAGTACTTCATACAAACAATGAAGACTGATTATTTTTATTTTTTATCCTAATATATTACTTAATAATACTTATTAATTAGTCTGTTTCGTTTTTTAAATGTTTAATTCTATTGCTACACTTTATCTGTACCTACATCAAGCTACTACAATCTATCAAATTTCTTTAATAGATTTTCAACTTTATCGCTAAAACATAAGGTTCAAGGTTGAATGGGAGAATTTGTCAGTTACGGGTAGCTAAACAGATTAAATAGCAGTATTTTCACAATATTACTGCACTTTAGTTAGTAATAATCGCGGAAAAAAGTCTAAAATGCAGTAATAACAGGATTTACTGCATTTAAATCAGGTTTTAAAAAGATTTTGTAAAAAAACTGTGTGTAGTAATAGGGGCTAAAAAATAAAAATGGGCATACTTATAGTTTTTATAAAAAAAACTAAGGTAACAATGTTTAGTATTTCAGTTTTGTACATATCCTTTCACCATGCATTCAAGGTTTTAGCTAAAAGTCTCTCTAAGATATATTTTTATGAATTCTAATCTTTAAGCGCGTTTTTCTCGAATTCGTGTTTTTGCTGTTACTGCACTTTAGGTTCGGGAGGGCAGTATTAGTTTAGTCCTGTCAAATTAGTCAGCGCCTGACGTAAATTGACGTATTTTTAGTAGCCAATTTTTTAATCTCGTCTAAATTTTTTTTTTTTAATTGTCTATGGAGTATCTTAATTTGACAGGACTAAACTAATATTTATCTTCTGTCCTTTTCTTAATGAAATAGAAAGAAAAAGATGCATGAACTTAAATTTAGTTTAGTTTGTGAACAACAGAATCGGCGCCATTTTCTAATTAATTATGAACAATAAAAAACAAAGGTGAATTACACCGCACTTGGTATGTTAGTTATTTCATTAAAGTGTGTCATAGCCAAATGTCCTTTCTTTGGTATTGTTCGTCGAATCGTTGAGCTCCTTAAGTCTTGAGTTGAGCAGCACAATTTCTGACAAATGTGTGCACTGACTGGACAGGTCCTTTTATCTGTGTGGTTCTTTCCTCAAAAGATCACCTCAGACATCGATCTACATGGTCTTCATATAACCTGACCAAGATTATGTCTGGACTTTAAAAGAGACTGTGACCTCTGAGTTTGTTTCGGTCTTTCTTCTCAGAGTAGTCAGATAGGAAACGCCGACTTCATCTAGTTTAAAAAAAAACATGATTGACGTGTAAAAGTGTTTGTACAAACCTACTTACAAAAATAAAATCATTTATTTATCAATGTGCCTTCAAACATGAACTTATAAAACTATTTTTTTGTATATTAGTACATTGCTATGTCTTTTGTGTACACCAAACACGATTTATCTATTTCACTTTATCACGTCCAGCCCAAATCGTCACAACACTACACTGTAACTCTAAATTCAAAAACAAGCTCAATGCGTCAAGTCCGCCATCGAATCAAACGTAAGGATAGATTCCGGAGTCACGTTACGTCCATTGGCAGACTGTGAGGGGACTAGCTAAACCGTAGACAGAGTAATCTATAGACTCATGTTATCCGTGTCACCGAAAGGGACAAAAAATTCCGGCAATCTTCATCATACTATAATTTTTACAGCTTATTACACTGCACCTTACCATTTTTACAGTTGCGCAAATGTACTATTATTGAATTATGCACGAAAAAGATCTTATTTTCCGTTTAATCGCGATGTAGTTTTTATTATTTCATTCATAATTTTTATTATTTCATTCATAAACGTCAAACTTGTTGTGCACAATGATGTGCTTAGCCGACACGCAGTAAGGGACAGAAATATTCTTACTCTGTCTCTTTTCTTTGCCAGTGACGTTAATATCGTCAGTTGCAGGTTCAATTGGGGTAATTGACAAAACACGACTTTTCAGTAGAAGCATTTAAAGGTTTTTTTCGTTTTAAATTTAACATAACTTTTTTTGTGTGTGGCCTTTTTTTGGTCTGTTTTGACAGAATAGCTTAGAATTCACTAAGTTTTCAGCCTAAACATGAAATTAGCTCATATACTCTCCATTTTCGGAAATAAATTTCAGTTACACCATTTTTTTTTCAAACTTATGACAGTTACACCAGTTTGACCTCAAGATTTCTTAAAATATTTCAGGTCGAAATGGTGTATGGCTACTAAAATAATAAGTTAAGGCAATTCATTTTGATGTAAGAGATGGTGTATTACTTTGTTGTTTGATGTTACTTTAGTTAAAATGCATATAATAATAAATAAATAAACACCTGATGTCGATTACGCTAATTTTACTGTACTTAATTTTAAATGTTGTTTAATGTACCTACCTAGCCTACCCGAAATTTATGGTTTTATGTGGCAATGTTACAGGTACCCTTCCAAATTATTATACAAGGACAATGTTTTGAAATCTGCAGTTGGTTGCCAACAAGGTGACCCTCTCGGGCCAGTCATTTTCAGTTTGGCTATTCATCCAATTATTCAGAAACTAAATTCAAAATTTAACGTGTGGTATTTAGACGATGGAACGCTAGGAGGTGACGTAGACACTGTTTTGAAAGATCTTCAACTCCTCAAACAGGAATTTCAATCTATTGGCTTGGACCTTAACCCCTCAAAATGTGAACTTTACCTTTCTGACATTACCGACAGACAATTGACTCTAGATAAATTTAATGCAATAGCCCCACAAATCAAAATTTTAGACAAAAGTTCACTGCACCTCCTAGGTTCCCCGATTTTCGAAGATAGTTTTACTCCTTTCATCGACGAAATAATTCAAAATTTCAACGAGATTTCGGACAGACTCTCCAAAATTAATTTACATTCGGCATTCACCCTGATTAGATATTGTTGTTTTGGCCCAAATTTTATGTATTTTCTACGCTCTTCCACTTTATGGAAGCAACCACACCTCTTGGACAAAATTGACAAAATTATTCGCAGCACGCTAACGTCCATTCTAAATGTGGCCTTGGACGACCGAGCGTGGCTTCAAGCCACACTACCCATCCGTTTTGGTGGCCTCGGCGTCCGTAAAATTACCAGTATTAGCTTACCGGCGTTCCTGTCTTCTGTCCACAGCACTGAAAAGTTGACCGGGAAAATTTTAGCCCCTTGCCTAGTCGACTCTGAAGTGCCGTGCTTGACCGACGCGGTGAACGCCTGGAAAGCGGCTTGCCCGGATACAGATCGGCCCGTAAACCCATCTTCCCAGAGACAGTGGGATGAGCCGCTCTGCAGGTTGGTACGGAATAATCTTATTAATACGTCCACCAATTCTGCTGAGCGTGCCCGCCTGCTGGCTGTGGGTGAGTGGGAGTCGGGTCTCTGGCTTCAAGCACTCCCGTCACCCAACATAGGCACTATGCTGGGTGACACCACCTTCCGGCTCGCTACCTGTCTGCGTTTGGGCGCTCCTTGCGGGGCTCCGCATCGCTGTCAGTGCGGTGAAGCTGTCGACTGCCTCGGGCACCATGGCCTATCTTGTAGTAGGAGCGCAGGCCGGATAGCACGGCACGCCAGCATTAATGACATCATCCGCCGTGCTCTTGTCACCATTGTCAGGGTGCCAGCTGTTTTAGAACCCAACGGCCTGCCACGCGACGATGGGAAGAGACCAGACGGAATGACCATAATGCCCTGGAAGTTAGGCAGACCTTTGGTGTGGGATGCAACATGTGTCGACACCCTTGCGCCATCCCATCTTCCTAGCACGGTGGGCTGTGCTGGGGCGGCTGCTGCAGGTGCAGAAAACCTCAAACGGCGAAAATATTCCAACCTGATTGGGAGTTATATGTTCGAGCCGTTTGGGGTTGAAACACTAGGGCCATGGGGTCCGAGTGCCCACTTGGTTTTTCGAGATATCGCCAAGCGGTTAGTCGACTCTTCACGTGACCAGAGGGCTGGCCTATTTCTTGGCCAAAGAATTAGCATTGCCATACAACGTGGCAATGCTGCCAGCCTTTTGGGCACTGTTCCTGTTGACAGCGATGCGGACGAATTTTTTGATGCCCTATGATCATTTTGCTAATTTTTTTTTCATATAAATGTACATATTATTATTATTTTAAATAGGTATTAGCATAAATTATGTAAATATTAAATAAATTTTTGTGTGAGCCTTAATAAGTTCAGTATCTATCACGGCGTTGGCTTCTTTATTATTATTTTCAATTTTGGTACATACTTTGCACTTATCTTTCTTTGGAATATGAACTGTGATATAACTATACTCTGTTTTAAATAAGTCTTTAAATTTTCGCTCGCCTAGATATTGTTTTTGTTTTTCTTCCTGTTTGCGTTGCATCAATTGTTTTAAATTGTCTTCCATTTTTGCACAACATTTACGTCTTAAAACAAAACTCTCGAAAAATATACGCATAAACGTCTACACCAAAAGACAGATCAGCGCCGACTGATTGGGCCACTTACTTCAAAAGGACTGCGTGTAGATTTGTAAACAATCATTCTGTCTTCTACACACCTTCACTAAGCACTGTAGGTGAAAGCGCGATAGCAATAGTTTGAGCGTGCGCGCAATTATCATGCCACGCGTAACCCGCTGCAATTCGGTGAAATAATGTAAGAGGCAAACTGTTATTTCATTCTCACGCGCAAATTGGTGTAACTGACACCAAGCTTAAACCTAGTTTGAGTCAATTGACGTAACATAACTATTAGTCAAATAATGTTGATGACATTTTGGTGTATGCGATGTTACCTTTTTTTTATTTGAACAATGATTTGTGTAAGAGCAATGCCTGTGTGTCAAGACACTTACTCTAATTTTACATTTTTCGGGGCTAGAAATACACCAATTTGACTTGTACAAATGGGTAACGTAATCACTTGCAGCATTATTTAGAAGGAAATCTGAAAAATTCGCAGCTAAAATGTGTGGTGTAACCAACATTTTTTTAACGCTAGAATTTTTTCAAGTATACCATTCGAAAGAGTAGAAAAAACTAAGAAAAACTGTATACTCAACTCATTTTACGTGTTTTGTCAGTTACCCCAATTGAACCTGCAACTGACGATATATTTCTCTTTTTCTTGTGCGAATGAAAAAGAAGATATGCAGCAGTCTATAGTTTAGTCTGTCTACGAGCTAAACCGATTTGCTGCAGTGACTGGACCTTGCTCAAAGCCAAAGCAGCCTTTGGACGTGTTAAGATCTGTTTGCGTTGGGAACTAGGGTTTGGTGCGAGGGTGTGGGTAGGCGGCTTAGGTGACCGGTGTCGTGCAATGCAATTATTTGTGTGTCGTTAGCTGGGATACTGGGTTTCGTTTGATCTGTGAGGTGATAACAAATTACTGTAGGTACAAGTTTCAATGTTATCCTTATCACTAGGTATTGTTTTTGTGTAGTTGACATCTTAAAGCTTGAAATGAAATGAAATTCGCTTATTTAATATTTAATTTTATTTAGTAAGGCAAAACAATTCACACTTTAACACACTAATATTATAAAGGCGAAAGTTTGCGAGTGTGTGTGTGAGGGTGTGTATGTTTATATATTTGTTACTTCTTCACGCTCAAACGGCTGGATCAATTTTGATAAAATTTTGTATGGAGGTAGCTGACACCCTGGATTAACATATAGGCTACTTCTTATCCCGATATTCTCAAGGGATCTACACTTACGCGGGTGAAACCGCGGGGCACAGCTAGTAGTAGTATATTATAAAAAATAAACAGAAATAACTTAAGAATAAACTTGGAAAATTGAAAAATTTAGTGGGTAGTTGTATTGGTTAAATATACCATAGAGTAAGTAAATATGTAAACATATATAAGAGACGGAACTCCCATAGAAAAAGTTGAAAAACGTCGCTTGTATGAAACGTGCACTAAAACTGAATACCAACAAAACAAAAATAACACAGACTGCAGACATGACGTAAAGCTGCCAACATAATAACAAGATAGGGATGTACGAAACATGATAGAGCGAATAGATGTTAAAGCGAGTCAGCGATAGCCGCCATTATGTTTAGTGCACGTTTCATAGTTTCTTTTTTAACCGACTTTTATTAGACAGTTGCGTCACACTGAAATATACTACCAACTATGTTTTCCACAGATAATAACTTAGATATTTATTGTGGCAACTACAATAAAGGCAAAATAAATTCTATGAACAAAAGACTAAAAACAAAACAAGATTTAATAACGACTATTGATGTAAATAGTTCTTTCATTTACTAGCCAGAGCGATACTAATTACTGATTTGAATGACAACTTAAAACTTAATTAAAGATGCTCCTTAAATAAGGCGTTAACAAATCTCAAGTTTGCTTGAAAGAAATAATGAATTGATAGTTAAGTAATCAAATATTCACAACAACAAGATTATTAACCTTTTGACCGCCACAGTCATGTATAGATGACAAACTTAAATATGCCCAGCACGCCACGGTTCGTCTACATGACAGACTTTGACGCCGAGGGCACGTTTTTGATGTGTTTCCGTGTGGCGGTCAAAAGGTTAAACTAACTCCAAACACTCCTTGTGTATTTTTAGACGAAGAGACCGCTGCGCTGCCACTGATAACGCCGTGGAAGTGGCAAAGTTTTGGGCTAACAAAATTTAAATTAATGTCGTGCCAGCGACATGAAAAAACAGAAAAACTTTCATCAAAAAAACTCAAATTCAATGTATGTATGTACAGTTCGCGTCAAATAACTTTTCCGCTCTGAAGTAGGCAAAAAAACACTGCGCAGTAGATAATCCTATGAATAAAACAGCAGTGCGCATGCGCAGCTAGCGAAAAGCCTAGCTTCAGAGCGGCAAAGTTATTTGACGCGAACTGTAGCAGCAAACAAAAATCAACAGTAAATATGATGGAAAAATTATCAGCCAAACTATCCAACAGTATGTCCCATAAATGTATCGTCACAAAGAACTGTTGGACCGAAGTCCGTCTGATTGGTGGCTAAGTGGAAAACTTGTCCGATGGCACAGAGCAGTTGCGTTCAAACGAGTTCAGTACAGCCTTATATTGTGCAGCTGTTATCTGCGACATCTTCCACTCTTTGATTGGAAATTATTTTGCACTGTGTCTTTTTTGTTTCTGTAAAACTTCAATTACTTGAACAAACCTTAAAAGCTTTTATTGCATTGTGCATTGTTGCTAAAATCGAAAAAATAGTAGCTTATGTCCAGCAGCGGCCAGCAGTGGACGTCTTTCGGCTGAAATGATGATGATAGTGATGAAGAAAATTGCAAGGAGCAGAATCCTTGCAATTTTCTTCATCACTATCATCATCATTTCAGCCGAAAGACGTCCACTGCTGGCCGCTGCTGGACATAGGCGTCCCCCAAGTACCGCCACTTCGACCGGTTCTGTCCGAATCCATTGGATGCGAGAAGCAATTCAACAGGACAAACAGGCCTTATTAGGAATTAGACAGATATATACGACATAGCTCAAAGAATTAGCAAGCTGAAGTGACAGTGGGCCGGCCATATCTCGCGAAGAACCGACAACCGCCGGGGTAAACGAGTTCTTGAGTGGAGACCGCGACTTGGCAAACGTAGTGTGGGACGCCGTCCGGCCAGGTGGGATGACGATCTGCGAAAGACTGCAGGCAGATGCTGGATGCGTCAAGCTGAAGACAGGGCGCTATGGCGCTCATTAGGGGAGGCCTATGTCCAGCAGTGGACTGCTATAGGCTGATGATGATGATGAGACAGATAATTTTTGAACTTACGCACAGGTGGCTACTCTACTGCATTTTAATGTAATCGTTTCAGATTAGAAAAAGAGCAAGAACCAGCAATGTTAAAGACAAAAACACTTACCTACTTACTAATAAACATATTATATCAGATGAATAGTTACACACCAATTTCTCTCTTTCAGTCGTCAGTAATTTGACTTTCGAAAGAAGAAGACAAAGCGTTGTGTAACTATACAGACGCTATACAACGTTTATTATTTAGTGAGTTAAACATCGATAATTATTTCAGTTATATCGTAGGTTTTTACTAAATACAGTCCAATAATTTCGTCTGGCATTAAAGCGGTAAAAACAAAATACTTTATTAAAACGAAATCCCGCCGAATTCATTCTGCTAAATAAAATAATGGTACCTACTTAATTTGACGTGAAATACTGCCGAGCTACGTAGTTTCAGAGAATACTACAAATAGGTCCGAAGTTTATTCCAGTGATATTTCTCATACCATTGAATATTTAATTTGTGATTTTTGTTTCTTCTACAATCGTTGTCTGAGTAAATACAATTTATGAAACACTAAACTTATCCTGACATGAACTTTGTTTTACTGTTTGTTCTTAGGCTATTCTTCACACATAGTGGTGTAAATCTGTATATCAGTAACTGGGTTGTGAAGATCAGATAGGTAGTCGCTTCATGTAAAATACTGGTATTCAGCTACAACCGGTGAGACTGGAATTAGACCCCAACGTAGTTGAAAGAAGGCTAGGCAGATAATGATGATTGTCATCTATTTTGTGACATGAATATAGACGCCTGTCTACCCATCTGTGGCGAAGTCCAAAAGCAGGATAATGATTTCTAACGAGCTCTTCCCAAACACCTTGTGATCAATGTAGCGCAAAAGCTCAAAATAAATGAAGCAGCTGACCTAACCCAGCTGGAAGTTAAGTTTTATAACATAACACTAAAACTCAAGGCTGATTTCCAACCCAAAAACCGTAACTAAATTGTAATAGAAAAAGAACGAACACTAAATAACACTGTACTCCATCCACCACCATTTCTTTCCGCCCATACCGATGTATCACGTGACATATTAAATGTTGCGACTAACGAAACATCTCGAATGTTTCGTAGCCATCGCTCAGAGAGCCTTTGTACTTGTAATACAACAGTGAAAAAGAATAATGACTCGGGAAATGGAGTTGCGAAACTGTTACACCAATTTCCACCCTATCACACTAATGCTAGGGGATAGTTTTCCTCGAAAGGTAAGGGCGTTAAATAAACTTATAGCTGGAAGGGAGTATATTTTGTTGGCGATCTTATAGATATATCGTGGGGGCTTATTGCAATTTTTATTCATGTTCTAATATATGATTTTGAAGGCTTTTTTGTTATTAAACTGTGGCGTTTTATGTAAATTTATTGAGGTTTGAAGTTACTGCAGTGTCTGGTTCCAAATTGCAATATGCCAGCATATTTTCTCGTTGTCATACGGAGCAACATATAAAGCAACGAATATTCAATGATTATATTATTACGGAAAATCGCAATATTGCGTTTATAAGCGTTGATTTTAATGTTCGAATAACAGTTATTTGTCTTTTATATCAAAGTCGACGGAAGAATAGACAAATTGACAGGTAGAATAGACAATTTGTCATTTTGTCTATTCTCCGTCGACAAAACCCGTGTCTATGGCGTCCATGCTACGCGTGCTGGTCATCAAAGCAGTAGACAGTTTCCCATTTGATCTAAGAGATAATCTTGAACATGTAGACAGGCTTCCAAAAGTATACTAAAAAATAACACAACTTACAAATTAGCACTATAATAATTGCTTAATAGTTTAAACCAGAACTAAACAAACTAAACCATCATCCAGATAAATAAGATACTATAATAATAAATTAGATAAAATAGACAACAAAACCGTAACACTTGTTGCAGTAGAAGCAGTTTGCGCTATATATCTCTCCGTCACGGAATCCAGCAATAACTTACTGTCGACACAGTCATGTAGGTACAATGTACACACAACTGGGGCTCTATCCATTCTCTCACTAATATTTGTTGATAACCATTACCTGTGTCCATTCATCGTACATATATTATGAATCTTGAGATTCAATTTCTAAATAGGTCATCATTCAGTTATTAAACCGTACAAAAATTTATTTAACATATTATTTTATTCCTTTATTATTTGTTTCTCTCTCTGTCTTTTTATTCTCTTAGACATAGTTGCGTAAAGCTACATATTTATAATATCATCAATCAATCAATATTGTCATCAGGAGTTAAATTTTCAGTTAGTAATATTTTTTGGGCATATATTTGGCTCTTCTGAAATTTAGGATATTATATCATTTTGTAACATACGAGTATAAATCTTTATTTCAAACTAGATCAAATAATGTCGATACCTAACTCACCACAGCACAATCGAAAGGCAAAAATTTTCCATGAATATTTTACTTTGCCTTTTTGGGTCGACATATTCAATATTTAGATTTATATCGCGGTAAGCAATGAGATTACCTATTTGATTTACGGCAATAAATCCTGATAAACCCTTTATTTTTAGGGTCACGGTCAACTGTTGGGTGGAAACGAAATGGTATTAAAATTGGCAGTTACGTGTTGGATTTGGATATTATAATAAATTATTGCTTCTGCATATTTTAGTATGTTCTGTTCTGTTTCTGGGTTCTGTTCAACTTATTGGCAATATACATATAGCTGAGGCAGTTCCTTCTTCAATGTCTAATTAAGGTTTGTAAAATTAATGCCATCGTTATATCCTTCCTTTATCCTAATTTGTTTAGGGTTGGCGCAGCATAATGTTCGTCTTCCATTCATCTTATCTCTCATCATCTGTGTAGCCTTTTCCCAACTGTGTAAGGGTCGGCTTCCAGTCTCACCGAATGCAGCTGAATACCAGTATTTTACATAAAATGACTGCGTGCTTTCCGAGGCACTGGGGGGGTCGCGGTACGTAAAGATGGTCTTCACCCTTCCTCGGACTGACCGCGGCTACCGTGGCTTAACCTGATCGATCGACCCGTGCGGCTGTTATTACTTAGCCACGAGCCGCTCATCCCATTTATCTTAACTCTATCAAACAATCTTTTACGTAATCCATCCATCGTTTCGTTTGTCTTCCCCCGCTCTTATACCTATCCTCATTCACCCTCAAAACGTTTAACAAAATCACTGTAAAAATATTATTAGAATCAGAAGCACAAGCAATTGTTTATAATCTTATAATCCCACGGAGCACTTGGACGTGGTACTTGGTAAGTGGTTATACCCTAGTTTTATGCGGGCCACTCACGATCAAGTTCACCGTCAAGTTTGCAGCGGACTTGAAGCCGCGTCCAGTAAACTTGACGGTGTATGGCTAGTTATCATGCATACCCATAGCCATACACCGTCAAGTTTACTGGACGCGGCTTCAAGTCCGCTGCAAACTTGACGGTGAACTTGGTCGTGAATAGCCTACATTAGACAATGAAAACGCCAAGAACGAAAACTTTCGTTCCCAAACTGAACTCAGAGTTTACAGAGGCGACAGTCTGAGAAAAATCGACTTCAAAAGAAACCTCATGCAATGCAAATAAAGAAACTTAATTCACAGTGTTCACAACTTATTCAGTGCATTAGGACCCTTGCAACACTGAACAAAGGTAGCAACTCTGAAACATTTCGACTGGAGCAAACTACGTCTTTCTTCCACATAATTGGTTTTCAAACTCTGTACAAAATTGATGGATTGGCACCGAAGTTGGTCTTGCAAATTGTTAATTATGAAAATTCTCGCGTCCTCAATTTAATGGCAGCTGAACAAAAGTTACCTGTTCGGAACAAATTTGTTTTGTGGCGTTTTTAAAGTTGTTTAACAAGGTTTAAGGAATGGCCTTTTAGAATTTGGTTTTGTGAATAATGTTTTTTGATTATTTGCTGTTGGCTGGTGAGGAGTTTTATAATGAATTCGCAGCGGGTTTATTAATGGCGGAGTTTTGGATTTGTGTGGACAGAATGTTGTTGGACAGTGTTGTTTGATGTTGATGAACATTTTAGGTTTTCGTTTTCAAGTTTTGACGCGATATACCTACTACATATTTGCTTCTAAATACTTTAGCTGTGATTCGTGTCTGTTGTTGTTCTGTAAATAGAAATCAACAAATCACTGAGAAAAATAAGCTTTAACCTTTTTATTTACCTTCAAAGGAAAAAATCACGAGTATCTTCCATGTTCATAATCATTATCTTCTTTATTAGCAACATCGTTTCCATTCCAACGAACAGGTAAAAAGCTCCATGATTACTTTTTGATAACAAATGCTTTACTTTTTTATCGTTTAGGGTTGTTTCTTTATTCTGAACCATTTCTTTCATGAATGATTACAATATAAATAAAATATTAAACGAGTTTATGGATATAGGGTAACTAGAAGAGATACTGTTCTATTTAGAATTGGGTGAATGTAATATAGGTAATTTGTTCAAAACGGTGAAGGAAAACATTGTGAGGAAACCGGCATGTCCTAGAACTAAAAATTCGAAGACGTCACATCTACCAACCCGCACTGAGCCCGCGTGGTGGATTACGGCCCACCCGCTCTCACCGAGAGGAGGTCTATGCCCCAGCAGTGGGAAAATTAAAGGGGAGGATTATGTTATTATGGTTTGTGCAGTAAACTTATAAAAACTTTTCTTACAATAACTATTAAGAGTAGTGCATTTAGAAAGTTGGCAATGTCGCAAATAGATGTGAAATATTTTAATGAAAATGAAATTTTGAAATATCGCTCTTTAGTGCATTTCAATATTGATTATAAATTGCAATAATTAATATCATTAAACTTCTTAAGAAAAGAAAATAAAAGTACACGTAACAGTACCTACAAACAAAGCATAGGTACCTGGAACCAAAGATGAGTTCTAGTATATTTACCAAAGTTTAATAGAAAGAAAAGGGTGCATTAAAGTAACCACCATTCGTGGAGGCTATTTTAACCCCTTCAGCCGAAAGGGCCTGGTCATGTACAGACGGCCGGCACATCAAGCTACCCAAAACTGTCAAATTTTCCCAATCAACCTTGAACCTTATGCTTTAGCGATAAAGTTGAAAATCTATTTGACAGATTGTAGTAGCATGATGTGCTGGCGTCTGTACTTCGACGTCTATATAACCCTGTTGTGAAAAACTGCCTCTCCATGGCTACAAAGAAGAGGGGAAGAGGAAGACCTCAAGCCACATGGATGACGAAGATCCAAGAGATCACGAGGAGATAATGAGACTTACGGAGGATGACGCAAAAGAACGAAACAAATGGCGTCGTCGCATGATTGGGAAAGCCTATCCCGCGTAAGTGGAAAAGGCGAGGAAAAAGAAAAAGAAGCCGAAAGAGGCTAATTGATACGAGATGACATAAAAAATCAAGAGTATGACACTAAAAGCGGCTCAAATTATACGCAAAAATAAATAAAATCAACTCAACGTCACATCCAGGATGCTTATAGCTAGAATAGGCAGTAAATAAGAGTACCCGTCCCGATAAGACCCGGGAGATGCCAGATATTAATCATCCCCTTTAGCATCGGATTTATTATTTTTTTTCTTACCCTTTGCACGAGTATCATTGAATTTAATCGCGAAGAAATTTCTTTTTTTCTTTTGCTTTTTATTCTTATTGCTTGTTGATCGCTTTGCTTTTAAGGTCTTAAATGTTATTTAAACGTTGTTCGCGCCGTTTGATTGGACACTACTGTGTTGGAAGAAAGAGACACGATCAACGCGTCATCGTAATGGCGCGGTGGGATGCGAGCTTATAAAAGGCCGCGCACGCTAGAAAAAACTACCATAATTAATACCTCCGCTAAGTAAAATCGCTCGCAGGCGTACAGACCGGTCTGAAGGCCTTGCTGAGCATGGCAACTCAATAAGAATTACCAAAGAACACCGCCAGGGCGCCCTGAGTCATCAAAATCGTCACATCGGATCGCTTCACCAGACTGATCCAGGATCCAGCCAAAGGTCAGTGAATCTTGATTCCTTCATTGATGGTGTCATATCTTCGGAGCGTCCTCTGTCTTTATCCATTGTTTTATAGGATCTGTAATATCCTCCGCATTCGCCCAATTTAGAATAGATTCTTTTCGCCAAAAAATTAATTAAGTACCCGTTATTAGTCTCCCGCCCAACCAAACGTTGTTCTTTTAATTCAATTGTTTATCAGTAACTATTTGATTGGTCCGACGATCTTGTGAAGGCTGCAGGAACCCGTTGGATGCGAGAAGCACAGAACCGGTCGAAGTGTAGTGTGAAGTGCTTGGGGGAGGCCTATGTCCAGCAGTGGACGTCTTTCGGCTAATGATGATGATACCGATATCCATTAATGTTAAGTATCGTTCAGAAATGCTTGTAACAATGGTTCAGTAATTTATTAGTTTTTAAGAAAAATCTTCAACTGTACACATCACTAATACTTACGTATTGCTCAACCCAAACAGGCCTTTCATATAAAAAATAACCAAGAAAGTGACATTTTATTTCAGTTTTTTAGGGTTCCGTACCCGAAGTGTAAAAACAAGACCCTATTACTCAGACTCCACTGTCCGTCTGTTTGTCACCAGGCTGAATCTCATGAACCGTGATATCTAGACAGTTGAAATTTTCACAGATGATTGTATTTCTGTTGCCGCTATAACAATAAATAATAAAAATAAAATAATGTTAAAATTTAAAGGGGTATAAAAGAAACGTTTTTTTCGGCGTTTTATTCCTTGTGGTACGGAACCCTTCGTGTGTGAGTCGGACTCGCACTTGGCCGGTTTTTTTGCAACTCCGTGTCGTCAGAATACAAAATTGTGAAAATTACTGTCACATCTACATATTTCATGGCACGAACATACGCATTTTTATTACGTCTCCTAAATAATCTAACAGAACAAATTAAGAATACAGAGACATTTATAAAGACAAGTATTAAAAAGATTCTACTTCCAATTTTCTCTCTCTTTAAATCTTTTAACTAAAAATACTTCAGGTAAGAATATCCGCGCGGAGTCTGTAAATCTCAACTGTTAGCGATTCTCAATAGGAAGGTATAATTTACTGTCGTGAAAAGCAGTTTGTTATAGGAAAAATAAAGTTTTCTCCATCAATAATAAGTTCCTGGTTTGTTGAAACTGTTTTCGTTGTTGAAACCCATTTAGGTACTGATAATAATTCTGGATCCCTTTCACACCTTTACGTGTTTGTTCTTAAACGTTATAGCTTGCCGTTGAACGTTTTAATCTGCGGGGAAATTGCGTAACACACTAATTGTAATAATGGCTTTCATTTTGACAGTTCAACGACATTCATTGCGTTATTTACGTTGAGCAGACAAGTTTTTCGAACGTAATATGAAGCAATGGATTTGCAATATCCTTCAAAAGTTTTCAGATTGAGATTGATAGTATGTTACACGGAGGTTAAATAATAATAGACGCACAAGTCGAACGCTTGCCGCGGTTGGTCTGTGGATCTTGTTCTTATACTGAGACACTTCCGTGCCTTGGAAAGCACGTTAAGCCGTTGGTCCTGGCTGACATTCGTGGATCTTTGACAGTCGTTACGGGTAGTCAGAAGCCCAAAAGTCTGACAACCAGTCTTACCAAGGGGTACGTATTACCCAGTAATTGGGTGTTGGAGGTCAGATAGGCAGTCGCTCCATGTAAAATACTGGTATTCAGCTGCATCCGGTTACACTGGAAGCCGACCCCAACATAGTTGGGAAAAGACTAGGCAGATGATGATGATGAATCCGCTCTATTGCAAAACATTGTATAAAAGCCAAGGAAGTAATGGACGAATGTAATCGTTTTTTGGGTCATATTATAGGAGTACCCTAGGGTATTCCATAAGGAAAATTGAGTAAGCTTGTAGAAATGGATTACCTACCCCAGTATAATCAAAAAAAAATATTCTAACTGTGTATAGTAGTTTTATTTCACGAAGCGACACGCGCTTTACATTTGTGATAACCAGGTGTACAAACATGCTGTGTATGTGTGCGTGAAGACGATAAGCGTCAGTACGTAACACTAACACACATACCGTAGACAGAGTAAACTATAGACTGCTGCATATCTTCTTTTTCATTCGCACAAGAAAGGAGAAATATATTAACGTCACTAACAAAGAAAAGAGACAGAGTAAGAATATTTCTATCACTTACTGCGTGTCGGCTAAGCACATTAATGTGCACAACAAGTTTGACGTTTATGAAGGAATAATAAAATAATATACCGCGATTAAACGGAAAATAAGATCTTTTTCGTGCATAATTCAATAATAGTACATTTGCGCAACTGTGAAAATGGTAAGGTGCAGTGTAATAAGCTGTAAAAATGATATTAAGATGAAGATTGCCGGATTTTTTGTCCCTTTCGGTGACACGGATACCATGGGTCTATAGATTACTCTGTCTATGACACATACACAAACACCCGACATTCACCATTGTCTCGGACAGTACTGAAAGATCTAGAGCTTCTACACACATTCACAGCGTGCTTGTACAGACGCCAGCACCTCAAGCTACTACAATCTGTCAAATTTCTTTAATAGATTTTCAACTTTATCGCTAAAGCATAAAGTTCAAAGTTGATTGGGAAAATTTGACAGTTTCGGGTAGCTTGATATTGTGCTGGCGTCTGTACCACTTAGTAACCACAAGTAAAGCGCGAGACGCTTCGTGAGATAAAAATACTGTATCATGTATCGTTATGACTGTATTTCATATTACTGAACAATAAATAAAATGGAAGACAAAAGTTTAGGCGAAAAAAACATTTCATACTAAAGTGTGTAGGTACTTTTTACCATAGCAAAAGAAAAAAAACTTAGTTTCCGAACAGAACCGGTTAAGAGTACTTACATTACTTTTAGTTATAAATAATAGATATTAGAGGTACCTATTTTCTGACAAAACACCAACTTTACTACAATATTGAGTTGAATTTTGAGGGATATTATTAGTTTTGCTCAATCGGAATGATGAAAGTGTATTATTGGAACTGTTACTGTGTCCTTTTGCTTATGATTATAAATTCACAATGATCAGTAGACTTCTTTGTGTCGCTGTCACGACAATTATTTAAATTTTGTTGGCCCAAGGCTTTCTCGTAGTTCACAAACGCTAAGCAGAGAGGCAGGTTATACTCTTCGGCACTGAAACGTGGTCGCTCACAATGGGCCTTATAAGAAGGCTAAAAGTCACCCAAAGGGCAACGGAGAGGGCTATGCTTGGTGTTTCCCTGCGTGCTCGAATCCGGAATGAGGAGATCCGCAGGAGAACCAAGGTAACCGACATAGCCCGAAGAATTGCCAAACTTAAGTGGCAGTGGACAGGGCACATTGCTCGCAGAACAGATGGCCGATGTGGCCGAAAGGTTCTGGAGTGGCGATTGCGTACCAGAAGGTGTAGCATTGGAAGGTCTCCCACAAGGCGGACCGATGACCTGGTAAGGTAAAGGCCGCAAGAATCTGCTGATCGCGAGAAGCACAGAGCCAGTCGAAGTGGAGGTGCTTGGGGGAGGCCTATGTCCAGCAGTGGACGTTTTTCGGCTGAAATGATGATGATGATGATGAAATCTTCTTTTAAACCGCTCCGATGCCTTATCAAATCATTCCTGAGATCTAATTATATTGCATTCTTAATTATTTATGTAAAAGTAAAATATATCAGTAGACATTTAATTTTAGCTGCTCCGTTGCGTTACTTTACTTGCCTCGTCCAGCAACTATGAAAGCTAACAAATTCCTTATACTCCTAGATCAGGCTGGAATCCAATTACAAAATACATTCTACATTCAAAATCCTTTCTCAAAGCTTTGCGCTTGAGCACGAATATTTGAAGGCTAACAGCATGAGCACGAGAAATTAATTTCTGCCAAAATTACTTAAGCAAGTAGAAATTGATTTAGGTATTTTATTATTTTATCGTCTAAAATGAAATGAAATTATTTATTATGTATGAGGAAATTGGATCTCGGAATCACTTTTTCACGTCATACTATAATTATTATTATTTTTTATTAAGCTGGATGAGGTCGGCGTTTCCTAACTGACTAATCTGAAAATAAAGGCCGAAATAAAGTTAGAGGTCACAGTGTCTTTTGAAGTTCAGACATAATCTTGGTCAGATCATGTCAAGACCGATGTCATGTGTAGATTGATGTCTGAAATGGTCTTTTGAAGAAAGTACCATACAGATTTGAGTAGACCAGTCCAGTCAGTGCAAGTATTTGTCAGTAATCGTGTAGCTCAACTTAGAACTTGAGTAGCTCAACATTTGATGTCCTTAACATTAATTTACAGACGCCAGCACATAAAGCTACCCGAAACTGTAAAATTTTCTCAATCAACTTTGAACCTTATGTTTTGGCGATAAAGTTGAAAATCTATTAAAGCAATTTGACAGATTGTAGTAGCTTATAAAGCTGGCGTCTGTACCTAACCTACCTGTTAACAGTTTATTGAAGAAATAATAATAGAAACGGAAAACATTTTCATCTTGCATGCGTCAGAAGGCACAAGGAAATGAGTAGGTATAAAGAAAATTGATTTCTTATACATTAAAGAAACCGAATTATATAAATAAAGTAAGGAAAATTATGTTTTTAGCAAAATTCAAATCGCAACTGTCATTCTTTGATAGTTGTATGCACGAGTTATTCCGGTCTGATACCCTGAACCCCCCTCCACCCCCTCCCACCTCGATCTCCTGCTTGATCGTCTTCTGTTTTAATCTTTGTCTTATCCACAATTCGTGTCTAGTTTTACAAAACTACTGTTTCTTGACAATACAAGAAAAAAATACTTTTAAGCAGAACAGCAAAAAAACTGGAGTATTATCATCCCTAATTATTACCCCTAAACGCACTTTGCAGTCTTTCTGATCAGTGAACGTAACTGAACCGTCACGCTCGGGTTGGTGACGCTGAATCGGGTATACCTACTCGGCTCCAGTTATATGTCTTCACCTATATCTTGTGGTCATAATGACATACCCTTTTTTTTAATACTTCCAGTAGGTAGCTATTAAAAGCCAACAACTAAAACAAAATTCTAAATGTAAAAAATGCCTATTTACTCTTATCTCATCAGATACAATTACAGCATCTCGTAACGGAGTACGAAGTATAAAATAATTTATTTTATTATGTATGCCATGTCAGTGACACTTACGTATCATTTTCAGGAAATTAAGTTAACATCCTCGGGAAATTGAGATGAATTTTTCTTTGAATATCATAAGCTTATGTCGGAGAGCATGTGAAGTGATGTGTATTTATTTTTCATAGCTTTATCCGGGCACAAGTTACCATGGCCTACTTGGATACTTTAAGTAGACTTCGTACCCAAGTAGGCCGCAGCATGGACAACCTCCACAAGTCCCCACTTGTGGAGGTTGTCCTTGCTGAACCCCCATTCAGAACGGCTCAGACCTCCAGTGTGCTTGCGGCGCCCCTCCACATAAAATGGCTCACCTCCTATCTTACACTGCACGCCCTCTCACCTGCACACGAGAGGACTTAATGGCTGCGTCAGCGAATGGTGTTCGCGTTGCTGAAATTTGGGCAAAATAAATTAAAAAAATTTTTTTTTTTTTCCTGATGTTTTTGCCATCCATACGCCAAGAAGGTAGCTTTATATTACAAGGAACGGCAAAAGGAAACGAGGAAGACGTGAATAAGTAACAAACATATAAACTTAAACACACTCACAAACTTTCGCCTTTATAATATCATTGTGATTTTAGTCATGCGAGCGACGCTTTATGAGCGTAAACTTAGCAAAAAGAGTAGGTATGTAAGTATCGTAGCAGGTGGCGTTCTGTAATTTCTACCTACCCCCATGAGTAAAAAGCGTGAGTTTATGAATGTATGTCATCATCTGCCTAGCCTTTTCCCAACTATATTGGGGTCGGCTTCCAGTCTAACCGGATGTAGCTGAACAGAACTAGTATTTTACATGGAGCGACTGCCTATCTGACCTCCACAAACCAGTTACTGGGTAACACGATACTCCACGATACATTGGTAAGACTGGTTGTTTGACTATCGAGCTTTTGACCACTCGTAACGACTGTCAAAGATCTATGAATGACAGCCGGGACAAACAGTTTAACGTGCTTTTCGAGTCTCGGAGTAGTTTTGGTACGTAATGGGCACCCATCCGCGGACTGACCTCGGCAAGCGAAGCTTAACTTTCGATCGACCCGTGCGGCTGTTATTACTTAGCTAAGAGCTACGCCCTAAAAAGTATGTCGACTTAAACATACCACTTCGAAATTGACGGCGGAGAACATCTCAAGAACTTGTCAATCTGGTATGTAAATATAGGAAGGGATTCGATTAGCTTGTCAATAACATAAGTGAGCGTATATTTGATTGTCATCCGCCATCTTGGAATCCCGTTTTTATTATGACAGCCAAGTTCTCGCACGATTTCTTGGAAAAACGCAAATTGAAACGAGAGTGGAACGTACCTACCCGTCTTTGTTTTTATTCAATTTGAAAATAATATTGAAAAGCCAGTTCGTAAACATAAGTAGGTAGGTACCTACACAACATGTTTTTTGTAATTTAGAGAGACAAGAGGCTTCTGGAGCAGACTATGTAGGATTTTAGTTAAAACAATACAACGTGTAACGTTAAATGCGCAAAACCTCTTATAGGTCATTGTACTCATCATTATGAACAACTTTTACTGTGGGACCAAAGATGAAATCGCAAAAAAAAAAATCTGTTGTTTAGTACATTTTGACGAGTTATGCGAGCATAAATGTTGGGAACAACAGATTTTTTTTCAACCTATATATCTTGAATAAATCATACAATTTGAACTTAGTAAAATGCTGACAAAAGACGGCTATTACGATTAATGGTTTTATTTCTGTAAGTAGGTTTGTACAAACACTTTTCCAATCATATTTTAAAAAAAACTAGATGAGGTCGGGGTTTCCTATCTGACTACTCTGAGAAAAAAGACCGAAACAAACTCAGAGGCCACAGTCTCTTTTAAGGTCCAGTCACAATCTTGGTCAGATCATGTGAAGACCATGTAGATTGTAGACTGATATCTGAAATGGTCTTTTGAGGAAAGAACCATACAGTCAGTGTACACTTTTGTCATTTATCGTGTAGCTCAAAACATAAGGAGCTCTACGACTCGACGAAGAAAGAGAGGACATTTGGGTAGGCCACTTATAGTACTCAAACTTATGATAAAACACATACGAAAACAAGCCACTCATCAAGAGACAAGACAAAGGCAAAAATAACATGGATTTTCAGTACACATACCGACATTCAACACATAAATTCACAACATACTTCCATGGAAATTAAATCCCTTATATTAAATCCTTAATCTCCCCTGTAAGCGTACCTTTCTCAACCCTCGTCAAGAGCCAAAATGTCCGCAGAAATTCAGCCATTGCATTCTTGCAGTGGTTTTTAAGGGGGCTACAGGAACCAAACGCAAAAAACGCAAGTTTTATAATGCCTAAAAGTATGTGATAAACTACAGTAAACAAAATCAAAAAAATATATGATATTCTTCCGGATTGCTAGTTAGATAGTGTGTTGAAAAAATAATACAACTAGTTTGATATGATAGAAAAAAATCATGAAGTTACCTCTAAAAACTTTCTTTTTACAATAAAAACCATACTAATATACATACAATCATTGTGATTTTTTGTCAGATTATTCTACAAGCAACATACTAAAGCACTAGTGTTTTAATTTTTCAGTCCAAATAATAGATTTTTTGTAAATAGATAATTCCTTCATAATTTGCAATAAATAATTATCAGCGTTGTGTCATCGCGCTTCTTTTTCTTTTCTATGCAGTCCGACAGTGACCGTGCTTTAGGTCATGTAGTCCCCTTTATGAATTTATCAGAGAAATATTTTATTGGAATTACATTAGGATCTATCTCTGGGTGGGTATTAATTAGCTTAAGTGGTAACATCGTTACGTGTAAAATTGACGGCACGGTTGGCGCAGTGGTTAAGCGATTGACTGCTGCGCCGCGTGTCGCGGGTTCGATTCCCGCACGGAACAAATATTTGTATGACCTACAAGTAGTTGTTCCGGGTCTGGCTGTTTGTGTACGTGAATTTAAATGTTTGTAAACGCACCCACAATACAGGAGAAATTCCTAGTGTGGGGCAATGTTTTCATAAAAAAAAAAAAAAAATTGCTGTCAAAAATGAGAGAAATAAGGAATTTAATTAAAAGATCATCAGCAATTAATGTAAAGCAATCTGAAATAGGCGGGATGACCTGGACTCCTTTAATGCTTGTTAAATATTGGTCCTTGGCAGCTAAGGACAGAAAGAGAGTAGGGAGGCCTTTGCCCAACAGTGGGGCATTAACAACTACAAAAAAAACAGACATGAACATTTACAGTGACAAACGGCCAAGGCTCATATTTTGACTAAGGTGTAGAGTTTGTGAAGTTAGGGCGTGTCGAGTCAGAAGCTTGGCTCTACATGAGATCTGATAACTTTTTGACAGTGCGAGCCATATGTGGTCTCGTCTTGGCAACATTTTACATGAAAATGTTTTTGGTGGGATTGAGCAATTCCGAAACAGGTAAATGAGTTTTTTACTGAATACACATAAAAAGTGTTTTACGAAAGTAACGATAAAAATACATTTTCTGTAAGTATTTCAATTTTTTGTCAATCATTTTGATGTTATGTAGCTGTCATTGACATTTCCAATGAGTTTTTTACTGAATAATCTAAAAAAGTGTTTTACGAAGGTAACGATAAAAACACATTTTCTTTGTTTCAATTTTTTGTCAATCATTTTGATGTTAAGTAGCTGTCATTGGCATTTCCAATTGAATTTAGGTAAGTAACAAAAATACCAATATATCAATTAGGTACTCTTGAGTTTATTGAACTCTGGTTTAATTATAGCTTTTCGTGTTATAGACGGGCAGACAGGGTCCCGGACCAAAGGAAGATCGTCGCTGCCGCCTCCCACACAGCGAGAGGCAATTCTTGTAATTTTAAGAAGGTTCACGGTCTGATCTCAGTCTCAATCTGTCAAAAATTTCTCTAAATTCCCTACATTTTTGACAAGTTTTTGACATTGATTGTCGTTGCGATGAGATTCCGACAAGATTTTGAACGTTTTTAATTACGGGAATTGGTCTTCAGAAATGTGGGGTCATATATATGGTGTGGTTCAACTGAACAACTTCCTGAACGGGACCAAAATCGTAATCGCGAAAACATGATCAGCTGTCCCATATAGGTATTACTTTGGTACCATGGAAGTTGTTCAGTTGAGGGGTTCGTGGCTAGATAATAACAGTCGCACGGGTCAATCGAAGGTTAACTACGGTTGCCGCGGTCGGTTCGTGGGTGGGGACCATCTATTACACATCGCGTCCCCTCCGTGCCTCGGAAAGCAGGTTAAGCTGTTGGTCAAGGCTGTCATTCGTAAATATTTGATAGTCGTTAAGAGTAGTCAGAAGCCTGAAAGTCTAACAACTTGTCTTAACAAGGGGTATTGTGTTACCCAGTAACTGGCGTGTGGAGATCAGATAGGCAGACACAACGGAGATAAAACCTAACTTATATACCTACTAATTAAACTTTAATAAACAATACAAAACACCTGGACATTTATACCCTAATATACAATATAAAATAAACACCCAACATTTATATTATACAAAACTAAATAAATCAACTTTACCTATTATTAAAAAATATTATTCACTTATTTACCCTTACAATCAAATAAACCGACTTCAAAAAGAAATTAACTCAAAATTAAGAAATAACTTTAATTTCGGAAGTCGGTGTCTTGGGATCTGTATTTTAGTTTTAGTTTTCTGCCACCGACTTCCGAAATTAAAGTTATTTCATAATTTTGAGTTAATTTCTTTTTGAAGTCGGTAAAAAGGTTTTTAAATTATTTTTATTTGGTAATTTTTAGTTGTTGCACTAGAATTTGACCAAGGTTTTGAGATGCCCTTTGACACTACACCCGTAGCTCGTATCAATAAACCAGGCCGTCACACTTTCACGTCTTAGTCCATATCTTGAAAATTACTAAATCGATTTTGATGAAACTTGCACTGTTCCCTAAGTTGAAGTAAATGTAAGCCAATAAAAAAAGAATGGTCACGATCCGATTAATAGTTACGGAGATATGCGTGGACAAACATACATACATACATACGTCTATAAAATTTTGTATATTTGTTTGGAAGCCCTAATAGATTGTCATATGTGAATATAATGCAATTCTAATAATATTACATACATACGTGTCGAATTGATAACCTCCTTTTTTTGAAGTCGGTAAAAAATCTTTTAATGTGTAAAAATTATTTTGCAGACGCCAAGTTATTAGTTATTTTTTACCGACTGACGTGACGGCCTGGCTTATTGATAAGAGCTACGGGTGTAGTGTCAAAGGGAAAACATCTCAAAACCTTGGTCAAATACTAGTGCAAAAACTAAAAATTACGAAATAAAAAGTAATTTAAAAAAATTAAACCGACTTCAAAAAGAAATTAACTCAAAATTATGAAATAACTTTAATTTCGGAAGTCGGTGGCATAAACAAACAAACAATAATAACAGTTACGAGTAAAGAGGCTACATTCCTTATGAGAGCAGTGGTGGCCAAGTGGTAACGGCCGCGACTTACGAGTTGTAGGTCGTAGGTTCGAACCCAGACAGGCGCTTTACTTTGTGTAAATTATTTCATCACCACTGCTCTCAAAACGGTGAAGGAAAACATCGTGAGGAAACCGGCATGTCCTAGAACCAAAAATTCGAAGACATGTGACATCTACCAATCCGCACTGGGCCCGCGTGGTGGATTACGGCCCACTCCCTCTCACCGAGAGGAGGCCTGTGTCCCAGCAGTGGGAACATTATAGGCTGATTATGGTATGGTATGGTGGCATAAAACTAAAATACAGATCCCAACTTCCGAAATTAAAGTTATTTCATAATTTTGAGTTAATTTCTTTTTGAAGTCGGTTTAATTTTTTTAAATTACTTTTTATTGTAAACATTAAATGGTAGCTCCACATCTCTCTTATTACATTTGGAATATCAACACTAGAGTTTCCAACGCGTTGACAATACCTTACAAAGAAAGTGGAAATATTTGATTAATGCTTGGCAGCAGTAGATAATCAAACCTTTTGTAATTTCTGAAACTGAAAAGCTCTTAGACTGGTAGCTTACTAAAATATAGACATTTTAAGAATCAATAAATGAAATCTTTTGTTCAGGAATTGCTAACAAGCTCACTGGGGAACGAATTCAATAGCGACCGAACCTCGAAGTATGAACGGATGAATGAATGGTTCTCTTACTGAAGGTACATTGTAATAGTAGTTGAAAGGAATGTATCGGTTATTCTGGGAATTGGTTAGTCCATTGCGGGAATTAGGTATCTAAACTTCAATATTTTGGTATAGTTTTGTTTTCACGAAAATTGGGGTGAAAGTTAAAGTAGAAAATTCTGTTGTAAAAGTCTGACAGTCAAAATCAATCACTACAGTCAAAATTTTTGTTAAGTTAAAAAAGAGAACATTAATAATTATTTCTGAAAGAAAGGTGGAAGAATATGGTCCCGAGCCCTTTGCCCAGTAGTGGGACAATAAAGGTTAACAGGAAAAAAATATTGAGGTATTAAAAAGAAAGTTGTATTTAAATAATTAACTATGTCATCATCAGCCTAGCCTATTTCCCAACTATGTTGGGCTCGGCTTCCAGTCTAACCGGATGCAGCTGAATACCAGTATTTTACATGGAGCGACTGCCTATCTGACCTCCGGAACCCAGTTACCTGTCAAAGGTCCACGAATGACAGCCGGGGCCAACGGTTTAACGTGCTTTCCAAGGCACGGAGGGGTCACGGTATGTAAAGATGGTCACCCACCACAGACCAACCGCGGAAAACGTAGCTTAATCTGATCGATCGACCTGGGGGCCTAAAAAGGCCACTTTGGAGAATCATAAAAGGATGACATTATGAATTATAAAATGGCGGAGACGGTCCGTGTTTTTCTTTTTTTCGCTGTACTACGTAGGTACAATAAAAGAGATTGGGATTGGATTTGGATTGGATTGATTGGTATTTTAACACAGACAAAAAAAAATACTGAAAAATGCTTCACCAATGGGATTTGATACGATTAACTTAACAGTTAACTGTCCATTCTGTTATCCTTTTATGATTCTGCCAAAGTGACCTTTTTAGGCCCCCTGTGCACCTGTGATAATTTAGCCACGGGCCCCTCAAATAATTAGTAACAATTATAAATAAATAAGTACATAGTTAAAATAACTAGCTATGTATTTCCGAAAACATACATAACATCAACCTTATACTGAAATGGTTAGGCACCGATAAGAACACCCACATTTCATCAGTTATGTTTGAGTCCCATGTAACAGGGGGCGAGCCTATTTATTGGCATCAACCGGACATAAATCCAGGATGCTACTGAGAAATTCTAGATAGAAAAACCCAATAACACTTTGCCCGACCCGAGATTCGAACCCCGAACCCCATGCTCCGCAGTAGCGCTCACGATCACTGAAAAGTTTATCTAAACTTAATATTATCCTCTGTAATCGTCCTACTGCTAGTTTTAATCTAGAAATAATGTGGACCATTATCTATAAATTTCATCTTACTTTAATGACGAATAATCTAAAAACAAATGATTTAATAACTAGTGTAAATAGTTAGTTAAATTTTATCTGAAAACATGAAAGAAGAAGTTAATAAAAATCTAATTTATTTTCATGGGTAAACCTATCTTTTTCCGTGTTTTTTTTTAACAACAGAAAATCTTATTTCCTGACTGAAATCCGACTTTAACATCTGTTCCATTAGTTAAAATAGGTCTAAATCCCCGTCCAATAAATAATAAAAATCGACGAAAATCTCTATATCCCCCTAAATTCTCTTCCGCATATGTGGAAAGCGTAATAATGCATATGTGCTCACAAACCGACAATCCCACCTTATGATTACGTATGCAAATCCGGCTTTTTTTATTGGGGAAGCAATCATTCGGCGAGTTGAAGCCGAATGGTTAAAATCACAGAACTCATGTTAAAATGTTAGAGGACATTTTAGATTTTCAGCATGTTATTTTATGTTTGTTTTGTTAAATGTTATTGATTTTGTGTTTTGCTTTTAAAGTGGTTAATGAAGTGGTGTTTGTGTTATGTTTCAACATTATTTTGATGGACTCGCGTTTGATCATTATCTCACCTGATATGGTTGACAATTATTGTGCACACTTGCATATAGGCTAACCGCATAACTGAGACGTTGCCTGAGGTGGCAGCGTGGTCTGGTGACGTGATCCGAGAGCTCAGTGATTCATCAACTTATGACAACTATCACCCCTCCCGCACCGTGCAGCTACCTCAGGCAACGTGTCAGTTAAGCGGTCAGCCTATAGAAGTTAACTTTGTGATGACACTTGAACTATTTAATAAGACGAAAGCGTCAGGGTAGTACGCAAAATTCTAATTTACTTACGTTTTTTGGAATTCACAGGTCAGTCAGGTTATATGTTGATTCAATGATATGATTCGCGACCGTAACAAATATTACTTTACATAATTATTAGTTTACCATTTTATCGGAAACAACTTACATTTTATCCTTTTCATCATTCACCATCATCGGCCTAGCCTTTTCCCAACTATGTTGGGGTCGGCTTCCAGTCTAACCGGATGCAGCTGAATACCAGTATTTTACATGGAGCGACTGCGTACCTGACCTCCAGAACCCAGTTACTGGAGATACGATAAGTACCCCTTGGTAAGACTGGTTGTCAGACTTTCAGGCTTCTGACTGCCAGTAACGACTGTCAAAGATCCACGAATGACAGCCGGGACCAACGGCTTAACGTGCTTTCCGAGGCACGGAGGGGTCACGGTATGTATAGATGGTCACCCATCCACAGACCAACCGCGGCAATCGTAGCTTAACCTGATCGATCGACCTGTGCGGCTGTTATTATTTAGCCACGGGCCCCTGATTCTTTTCATCATTATCCTGCCCTAATATACTAACATACTAGTATATCAATACTAACTTAAGATATATTGTTACTAACATCTTTTATGTATTTATGTTTTTGTCACTTTTTTTGTTTCTGGACCTTTTGTTGCCTGTCAAATAGGTTGAAGCAACATGTCTTTTTCTTCCATACCATATTCTTTAATCGTCATCTCGGTAATCACCCCCCTTTCTAGCACACAGTCCATCCATCGTTTATTTGGTCTTCCCCTTCTCTTCCAGCCACCCACATTCATGTTATAAACTTTTCTCAAGGCATTATCATCTTATTAATGTTTCATAATCAATCATTAAACCCGAAAACATTACCTTAAAGTAACTAAAAAGTAATATCCACCAAAATCTATTTACAGATAACTTCATCTAACCGGAAATATAAATCTTGCGAACCCGTATTTCATATCCAAATCATCGTTTAAAAGGAAAAACGCTTTGAAAATTCAGTAAAACACATATATCTTGTTGGGAAAGCATTTTCCGGATTAAAGAAGTGTATTCGGTGTATTTTTACGACTTTCTGCGTAGTTAAAACGGACCGAAATGAAAGATCTATTATGGAACGATAAAAATTCGATTGGAAAGCGGGAAATGCAATCGGGTTTATATGAGATGTTGGAATAAAATGGTTTTTATATAAAATGAACGATTTTTTTCGGAATTAGGAGTTCTGGCTGAACTTGCTGTTTGTTATGTTATGAGACCTTCTTGTCGCTAGCAACCAGAACCGTTACTTATGTCTTAGTTAAGTGTGTGAGCATATTTTATTGTAGGTCCTCCATTTTTTTTTTCGTCTACAAGGTGTTGATTTGCATCCTACTCAAATTCAAGGACGTAATTATCCTAATGATTCTCGACCCAAATCAACAATAAAATGTGTAGGTTTTTTTTTTCTTTTTTACGGAAATCCGTAAGTGTGAACCAGCCGTATTTAAACGCGGCCCGTCTGTTACTAGCCCTATAACCGCGCTTTCACATACAAACAAACGCCTTTTACTTTACTAAGTACTAAAATACTAAAGTTCTAAAATGTCTTTTATGACAACCTCCTGAAATTTGACGAGGATGCAAATCAACACCTTGTATATGTGCATATCTATGTATCATGTTACACATGTTTAAACAAATAAATGCATCTTTAATTTTACTCTCTCATCAGCTGCCTCGCCTTTTCCCAACTACGTTGAGCTCGGCTTTCAATCGGTTGTCATGGTTATATGATACGGAGGAATGAGGAAAATGTCGAGAGGAGAGTTTTCGGTATGAATGTCGATATGAGACTAGAGTAGGCGAAGGCAAAATAAACGATGTGTGAACTTTGAAATGATGATAGCTTAGTAATGAAATCATGAGGCTATTTGGTTGGAACACATTAATTAACACCACAATTAATAGCCTCCCCGACTGTTTTCGGTCACGGTGGCCAATCTCAGTGGAGATTAGCCAGGTACGCAGGAGATATTATAGTGCACAAGTGTGTGCGCAAACACAGACGCACTCTCTGTTCCTTTACTCTAGTCCGATGGGACGACACTCCGACACGACCAGGGAGAGTTCAGGCGCAGGACCAACGGCTTTACGTGCTTTCCGAGGCACGCCAACTTCCACACTCCGGACTGTTACTAAAAAAACCCAATAACACTTTTGCCGACCCGGGAATCGAACCCAGGACCCCACGCTCAGCAGTCGCGCTTGCAACCACGAGACCAACGGGGCAGTTAACACCACAATTGCACGTTTGGCACGTTTGGCGCAGAGGTTTTTTTGATTGATTGATTAAGATTGACTGCTGCGCTGCGTGTCGCGGGTTCGATTCCCGCACGGAACAAATATTTGTATGACCTACAAGTAGTTGTTCCGGGTCTGGCTGTTTGTGTACGTGAATTTAAATGTTTGTAAATGCACCCACGATACAGGAGAAATTCCTAGTGTGGGGCAACGTGTTTTTTTTTTAAGAAAAAAAATAAATAAATCATAAATCAATTAATTATAATACATATCGACTTTTTCTCTTTAATGGAACAGTATGTAGTGACTAATTCTAAACAGTTTTATTCGAATCCTAAAACACTGTCTTTGTACACAACCTCCATCACTCATTAGATATAATAATATACGAATGTAATAGGTATGAAATCCTAAGCAACATAACATTCATCTCAAATTAAATAATTTTACCGAGCATAATCCAATCAAAATCAATCCAGCGGTTACCGAGCTCACCCCACACAGAGATACATATATTATTAATAGGCATGTTATCTGTTAGCTCCGCAGAACAATGTTTGCTCATACAGTTTGCACAATTTCGCGGTTTCATTCATCATATCGCGGCATCCTTTTGATCTCAATCTTCAAGGTTTAATGAGAGATCTTAGTTGAAATTGTACAGACGTCCGCACATCAAGCTACTACAATCTGTCTTTCTTTGACAGATTTTCAACTTTATTGTTAAAGCATAAGGTTCAAAGTTGATTGGGACAATTTGACAGTTTCAGGTAGGTTGATGTGCTGGCGTCTGTACTTTGAGTGTGTGAAACAAAATTCTTTAATTTGTTCTGCTTTGTAAGATTCTTCTTTGGTGGCTGTTAAAATTATATGGTTCGATAAGTATTTAATTTTCTCGATAATTGCATTTTGTGGTGAGTGATAAATAGAATTTTGTGGTGTTTTAATCGATAAATAAATAACACGAATACCGTTAAAGTGAGTTCTTATTAAGTCAACTTGCAGGTATAGACGCCAGCACATCAAGCTACTACAAATCTGTCAAATTTCTTTAATAGATTTTCAACTTTATCGCTAAATTAAAAGGTTCAAAGTTGATTGGGAAAATTTGACAGTTTCGGGTAGCTTGATGTGCTGGGTCTGTACAATCTATCTATCTATCTATATAAATAAAAAGAAAAGTCCTGACTGACTGATTGACTGACTCATCAACGCCCAGCCGAAACCCTTGGACCTAGAAAGCTGAAATTTTGTACAGAGGTTCTCTTTATAATGTAGACAAGGAATAAGGAAGGATTTTTCGAAATTCAACCCTTAAGAGAGGGTGAAATTTCACGCGGACGAAGACGCCGGCAGAAGCTAGTGTTTAATAATAATGGGCTGCCCTGTTACCTCGGACACAGTAAACACAACTGGCGAATATATAAGGGGGGCAGTATACAGCTCTACCTACCCTTAAAATACCCGCGAATACAGGCGTGATGTTATATTTCCAGAGCAAAAAAAATGTAGCTTTCCTGTACTAATATGTCTTTGCAAATACATTTAGTTACAAAATTGTTGCAACAGCAAATTCAAATGCAATGTGCATTTGAATTTGCTGTTGCAACAATTTTTTCCCACAAATTCCTCTCAAAATATTTTTCATTTAGTATTAAACTTACACACACTATCTTCATAGATTCTTGTTGACCCTTCATAATACATGCATAACGTGTAAATATTTTTAGTTATTAATGGTGTAGTTAATTCATTTAACACATCCGTCTACGAGAATATTAGTCTCGTGCGCCAGTGAGCCCCTGGCTATTTTCATAGCGCATAGACTTAGGAACGCATAGAGCCGCCTCTGTAACATATAAAAAAAAAATCTAGTAAAATATCTGTTCAAAAACTTCACGATAAATAAACTACTGTTTTGAAATGTCAGAATTGCTTAATTTTGTATACGTCATAAAGTATCCAGTTTACGATTAGTTATTTTTTTTTTCACCCTAGTTCTGTAATTATCTTCCTGGCCTTATACTAATTGAAATTGAAGTCGACGCAATTCATCTCAAATTCTTTTATAAGTAACTATCCTATATCTCTATTAGTTTTCATATCAGTGTTCACTGCCTTCCTAGTCTTATTATTATATATTACAAACAAACACTCCAATTTATTATTTATTTGTACAGATTTCACATATTTTACGCACCTTTTCTTTGACCACTTTCCCCCACATTCTAACTTAACACTTTCTTGTCACAAAACTTACTTTTAAAAAACAAAAGACTTCAAAAAAAAAACACTCCAAAGTGAAAAATAACTTTAGTTTCGGAAGTCGGTATCGTCGGTATTACAAAACGAAAATGCGGAACCATCGCATTTTCGTTTTGTAATACCGACTTCCGACATTAAAGTTATTTTTCATTTAGTGGTGCTTTTTTTTTGGAAGTAGGTAGTTTTTTTTTTGTAAAAAGTTTTTACTTTTTAGTTGTACCTACCCCACAAAAATTCATATAACCCTACTTATTATGTAAATATTAGTGACAGGAAACTATTAAAACATCATCAATACAAACTAAGTGGAAATAAATCATATTATAGAAGCTAACTCCAAAACTATCCAAGCAAAGTTAATAAAATTTATATGGAACCACCCCTGAGGCATACCTTCTCCATTAAAAATATTTTGCATAGCCGTCTATACTCGTATAAGACGAAGTTAAGCCCGAACATACATTAAAAAAAAATTAAACATCCAAATTGAAAACCTCCTTTTTTGACGTCGGTTAAAAACAGCCTCTACCTCAGCCTTTGCCTTTCAAACTACTCTGTATCAAATCTTATAATTCTCCTGTCCATAAAGTAATTCCCCTGACCATACAAAATTTTCCCAATAATATTTTCCCTGTCTATTCCCCATTAAGTCTATGTGCGGCTATCAGAGTAGCAATTTGCCAGCGGCGGCCGCGGCCCGCCCTTTGACAAGTAAATTGCGACTTAGACTTGCAGATTAAACGCAGATTACATTTGTTGGCTAGATATAAGCTGGACGTTTTCAGTTTTTTAGGGAACAGCTTTTTTGAGGTGTGAATTTTAACCTTTGTAGAATTTGGTATAGTCTAGTCTAAAGAGCAAGACGCGGTGGGGCCGCAGGGGAGGAGGAGTGTTGTTATGACGTTGGCCGCTCTCCCTATCCTCTGCGGCCGAAAATTGGCAGGTGGCGGCGCCAATGACCTGACCCGTCGCAGGACCAAGGGTGCCCAGACACGGGGTCGTCTGGCGCCCATGTGCTGGTTTGGTCCCTGGGGTGGTCACGCGCCGGTGATGGGGAGTACTCCCCAGAGGAGGGTCCGGTTACGGACAGCCGCGGCGGGTTTACGGATGAGTGCTAACGCGTGCCCGTGTTCTCGCCGTAAGCGGCAGAAGAGGACACCGTGGAGTTTTAGTGGGTTAGAGTGCACATAACTGCACTATCTCCCCGTGGTAGTGCAGAATGCATGAGCATTACTCCACGTAAAAAAAAAAAGGTTGTAATGATGACGATGATGAGGTATAGAACAAACAAAACAGAAAACTAAATACATTAGCATATTGAACGCTCTAATCGCTAAAAGTAATTTCTGAAATGGGCGTTAAAATAAGCTTGTCAACTCTTCTGCTGACCCTAAAAACAGTAACAAACTTCCCAAACATAAAATTGAAACATCAACGTTTCTTCCAGAAGAGTTATAACCGGAACTTTGCTAAGAAAAAAAACCGGTTTATTGATTTAAGAAACACAAGGTCATTATGAGTCGACATTTTTGCCCGCCCTTTAATATCCTGATCTTAATACCCGGTCCTGGCCACCCGGTTTTTATGAAAGACTTTGCTAATCGAGTATTTTATATATTATATTACTTATATCTTTGCACTGTTTTTCTTTGAATGGGAGGAAGATTTTTAGATGGATCGTCTTTTGTTTGTGCTTTCATCAAATCTGTCTTAAAAGGGTCTTGATTTTAGATTCTGACGGTCGTATTCAAGATTTTTCTTTTGACTTAGAATGAAAGAAAAAAGAAATTGCTTAATTTGCAAAAACAAGACGCACATTACAAAAAAAAATAGTTCAAATACACACCAATATTTTCACACCATACTAGGTGGCGAACATGTTTGATCCTTTTTTTTATGTTATCCTGCATACATTTTTATTCTTGTATACAATGTTACAGCCAAAGTAATAAAGCCAAAGTAATAATCCGGATGCAGCTGAATTATTGGTATTGGTAGGCAGTCCACCAGTCCAAAGAAGAAAAAGTATTTACTGCGACTCATACAGGAAGATCACAAACTAAACTAAACACAGTCATAAATAAAAAACCAAATTATATAAAAAAATATTAAGAAGAAAAATGAAACTGAAAATAAGAAAATGAAAGAAATTGCGATTAATTGTCATTTTGCAGTGATGGCCCAGTGGCATCGGCCGCGACTTAGAAGTTTTAGGTCGTAGGTTCAAACCCAGACAGGCGCTGTCACTTTGTGTAAATGATTTCATCACCACTGCTCTCAAAATGGTGAAGGAAAACATCGTGAGGAAACCGGCATGTTCTAGAACCAAAAATTAGAAGACATGTGACATCTACCAACCCGCACTTGGCCCGCGTGGTGGATTACGACCCACTCTCTCTCACAGTAATGTCACTGTATCCCAGCAGTGGGAACATTATAGGCTGATTATGATGATGATGATGTCATTATATGTGTGTTACGCAATTATGCTCTTCTTGCTGTCAAAGGCAAAAGAATAATTCATTTTAACAACAGATAAAACATCATTATTTCTCACTGAAATTGTCTCAATAAATGAATCCAATTCATTAATATTACTACATTTAAAGTCAGCCCGGCCTGCGGGAGACAACAGGTTGTAAAATGACACCACGTTTGCGGTACCAGGGGGTTTTACTGACCACAGAGTAAACAGAAACGAGATTTACATAATTATATCAAATGTTTAACTCTTTTGCATAGTTTACGCCTACAAATTAAGTTGTATAGTGTAGGAGCTAGCTAGTTTAGCATAGGTACAGACGCGCACATCAAGCTACTACAATCTGTCAAATTTCTTTAATAGATTTTCAACTTTATCGCTGAAGCATAAGGTTCAAAGTTGATTGGGAAAATTTGACAGTTTCATGTAGCTTTATGTGCTGGCGTCTGTACATGAACATTGTAGGTATGGTTGGCATCAGCGCAGCAGTCTCCTGCCCTAAGACCAATTTATTTTTAGACTTTGCAATACGTTTTCTCCAGCCTTAAATGACTATTAGAAAGATTATTTATTTTTAACCGACTTTAAAAAGTAGCTGAGACTCAAATTTTTTTTGTATGTTTGTTACGCGATATCTCCGGCAATTGTTAGTCGATTTCAAAAAATATTTTTTAATGGATGGGGTACCTATGCTTCAAGCAAAGATAATAAAAATTTTATGGGACCACCATATAAATTTTATTAACTTTGCTTGGTTAGTTTTTGAGTTAGCTTCAATAATGCGTATTTTTGCCACTTAGTTTATATTGATGATGTTATAATGACTTCATGTTACTGATATTTACATAGCTAGTAGTGTTATACGAATTTTTGTGGCGTAAGTACAAATTAAAAGTGAAAAATAAAAACAAACTTTTTGGAAGTCGGTGGGAAAACGAAAATTCGAACCCAACGAAATTAAAGTTATTTTTTAATTTGTACTGTCTTTTTTGGAAGTCGCATTTTTGTGGAGTAAGTACAACATAAAAATGAAAATTAAAAACTTAAAAAAAAAACAACTGACTTCCAAAAAAGACACTACAAAGTGAAAAAACTTGTTTCGGAAGTCGGTAAACAACAAAAATGCGAACCCAACGACACCGACCTCCGAAATTTAAGTTATTTTTCACTTTGTAGTGTCTTTTTTGGAAGTCGGTTGTTTTTTTATTGTAAAAAAGGTTTTATGAATAAATCAGACGCACAATAAAAATAAAGTAGGTTATTATTTAGCATCATCCCACTGTTCACTGTAAAAAAGTAGAAAGGAATTTCTAATCTTTCACAATCCAACAACTACTGATTCTGCACAAAATTTTACCATTTAAAATTACTTTTGGCCCACACAGAAATAACGATAGGTAATATAATAACCATTATTTCTAAGTGTTTCCAAAGTAGAATAAAACATTCAGTTGCGATACTGATAATGACACGTTTAAAAGTTTGTTATAATATTAATAACTAGCTGTTCCCCGCGGTGTCACACGCTGCGCGGCTCCTAAGGGTCGTAGCGTGATGTTATATAGCCTATAGCCTTCCTCGATAAATGGACTACCTAACACTAAAAGAATCATTCAAATCGGACCAGTAGTTCCAGAGATTAGCGCGTTCAAACAAACAAACAAACTCTGCAGCTTTATAATATTACTAGCTGACCCGGCAAACGTTGTTTTGCTCCTACACTACTCCTACCCAACTCCTACCCTACTCCCACACTACTCCTACCCTACTCCTACACTACTCCTACCCTACTTCTACCCTACTCCTACCCTACTCCTACCCTACTCCTACACTACTCCTACCCTACTCCTACACTACTCCTACCCTACTCCTACACTACTCCTACCCTACTTCTACCCTACCCCTACCCTACCCTACTCCTACCCTACTCCTACACTACTCCTACCCTACTCCTACACTACTCCTACCCTACTCCTACACTACTCCTACACTACTCCTACCCTACTTCTACCCTACTCCTACTATAAAAAAAAAAAGTATCCTATGTCCGTCTCCTGGTTCTAAGCTACCTCCCCACCAATTTTCAGCCAAATCGGTTCAGCCGTTCTCGAGTTATAAGTGGTGTAACTAACAGACTTTCTTTTATATATATATAGATAAGTATATAAGTATAGTATAGATTTGTACTTTGACAGTACCTATTGCCACAGTGGATATTATTTATTTTAGTACATGGAGGACAATACAGCTAATAAAAAAAAACACAAAAGGAAATCACAGTCACCCGAAAGCCAATTACAAATCCTCACGTATAGACATAAAATACTAATTTATGGAGTGAGCACAAAAACAAAAATCACTTAAGCAATTATAAATACTTAGTTTGCAATTATATGCCCAAAGTAATAGAGAAAATAACAAAATCAAATAATATAACCTACCGCTACTTGAAAAATTTTATAATCCAGTTTTTTTTAATGAATCAACAAAATCACGACACTTCTCCACCTTATCTTCTTGAGCACAATCCATCCACAATTACTGTGATTTGTCTATTTTTTTTTAATAATCGGTATTTAAAACCAGTACATTGCACAGCTTACTAATACAGAATTTATACTTTTAATATAAAAAGTTGTATGTAATCTAACCTATCATTTTCTTCACTACCCACTTCAATCAATCCATTTTTAAACCACAAAACTTTCCTCTTATCTAACAAAGATCCTCTAATACAAGACCAAAACTAATACAATATACTTACATAAGTAAATATAACAAAGACACAACGAAAACTAAAACCAAGTTCCAAGAAACGACCATCGAAGGACGAGCTTCTTCATATCAGGACACAGTATCATTGTGTGTCGCAGATGGTCGCCGCATTATCGTGGTTATGAGTTAAATGTACCGACCCGAGACACAGTGCCACCTAATTGGAAAACTTGAAAAGGTATGAGCTACCGCTAACAATTGAATTTTCCCTTTCGTTGGGCTTGTTGTGCTTGTGTAACTAAATGTTTTGGGGAGATACTTTCGAGTTTGTTGTGTGATTTGATGTTGACGTTGAGACAAGTAAGAAGGCTCGGAGTGTAAGTAACTCAAACTCGAACCGTTTTAACACCGAAAATTCTGGTTTCGCACACAATATTTAAGTATTACCACAGATAACGCAAGAGCAACTACTTCGCATGCCAAACATCGCACCAGCTTACGTACAAAAATCGTAAGCCGCCACTTTCGCGCTCAGTCCTTGACGTCATAGTAAGTGGTCAAAAAATGGCACGCTTGGTTTTCAAACAGATCATGATACTTGCGTTATCTAGCGTCACCTCATCGAGTGGTCCCGTGTTCATAGTTATAGGTTTGCAGCAAGTCATAGGGTATGTATACTGGCACACACGTGGGTAGGTACCGCAGTAGTAGGCAATGCGATTCTGTAACCATCTCACCGTGAAAACTTAGGTGAAGTGAGCTGTCAATAGTGTCAATTCCTAGCAAAAACACATTCACATCACCTAAGTTTTCACGGTGAGATTTTTCAGAATCGACCGGCTGGTCTGGTTACATAAGTAGGTATAGTTTAATTGAAGGAAAAACTAACTAAGTAGTCCTACTTATACTGGACATACCTCAATTACAACAAAAAAGAACCTATTTTTTATTTTAACTTCGTGGTGCCCGTAGAATAGATTACTATACAAACAAAACTTCAAGATTCATACAAAAGCCGAGACTGCAATCATACTTCAAAAAACTCGGGCCAAGTCTGCATTTCATACTCTTTGAGATGGCGCGCTGAGTTTTCGAATAATTTATTTTTATACCAGTCTGGTCTGAACTTGGTGAGTTTATTCGAGTCGGCCATTCACTCGAAAACTTTTGGTCAAACGGGGTATGATAAATAAACAAAAAAAATACGATTTCTTGAACTACTTGTTTATTCTTTGACTTGGGTTTTGTAAGAAATAAAATATGCAGAACTAGAAGATTTAATGGCAAACTTGAAGTCGGGCTCATTGACTATCTTGGTTTGGCTGCACTAGTTTTTTTTACTTGGTAACTTAGGAAACTAATCAAGGCTTTAGCCTGCAACTTGGTGAACTACTGGTATTTTTTTAAACATTTGAATTCGTGACCCATTTTGAAATCAACTAGTCCATCTGAAAACACGGGAGAGAAATAAAATGTTTGAAATTGAAAACAAATATATGATGATGTTATTATTATAATTATTACTAAACATATTATTATTGTACTACTCTCAAAACGGTGAAGGAAAACATCGTGAGGAAATGGACATGTCCTAGAACCAAAAATTCGAAGACATGTGATATCTAACCCGCACTGGGTCCGCGTGGTGGATTACGGCCCACTCCTTTTTACAGAGAGGAGGCCTGTATTTCAGCAATGGGAACATTACAGGCTGATTATGTTTAAATATGCTATGTTATTGTAAGTAGGTAAGGTTCGTTTTAGCATTTTATTCATGTTTAAATGTTTAAAATTTAGGATTGCCGTTTATCGGTTAGTCATTCAGAGCACCATTTAAATGACCCATCAATATTTTTACACACTTAATTAATCAAAGTAACACTTAAGTCTAAAAAAAACCGCACCCAAGACTATTGATTTAAAGAAAAGTATCGATAAATCAACTCGATTAAAAACAGGAATCGAATGGAATGAAGAAATCTGTGATAAGATTGATGTCCAGATTCCGAATGGTTCATTATCGTGACCGGGTAACTGACGTAACTGATGGCGCCTTCTACTTCGGAATCTTCCGGGTATCTTGATTGTTAAGTTCAATATTAAGTTCGTTATTTTGGGGACTGGGGACCTCTCTCCCTTAATCGATAGAATTATCATTAATAATTCTTTTGAACTGAGGTGTCTTCTTACTACCACTTTGAAATTCGAACGGTGTCTATTTTCGATTGTTTTATTTTAAAAACAAATGAAGTATATTTTGATTTTTGTGCGAGCACTTGAACAAAGTAAAAATAGGTTCTCAACCTTATTTTGCCCTCAACCCACTTTGAAAATATTTTTTTTCTAGAGTTTTTTTCTGTCACGAATCTGAAACAGCTATTGCCACGACTATATTAATTAAACTTCTAATATTATACGAGTATAGTCGTACGAGAGGATATATAATTTTCCCACGGTCTTCTACTGCCTCCAATAGTCAACCCCTAAAAGTCTCAAACGCCCACGAGGGGGCGTTATCGCCTACGTTGAGCACATATGCTATAGACAAACGACATGAGAGTAACATCAAAAACGTTCAAAAAAACAGTATTCATTTCTCAGTGCGCTGTTTTCAACATGAATCAACGGTCGAACCACAGTTTTCCGTTGCTCTACCGTCAGCCACATTCGATTTATGAATACGACAACATGATTGTTGAACGTGCGAAAAACGTGACATTTTTGTTTTAAGTAAAAACTTTCCTTGTTTTTCGGTGCATGTCGGTTTGTTTTAGAGTTCCGGACACAAAGGGTGCCAACGGGACCTGCTTGAGCTTACTACGGGAGCGTGGGATCCTGGGTTCGATTCCCAGCCAGGTCCGGCAAAGTGTTATTGTATTTTTCCATTAGCAATTAATAAAAAACAATAACAGCCTGGAGTTTGGAAGTTGGCGGTGTGATATCCTCCTTGCCTCGGAAACCACGTTAAGCCGTTGGACCCGGCTGTCATTCGTGGAACTTTGACAGTCGTTGCGGGTAGTCAGAAGCCCGAAAGTCTGACAACCAGTCTTACCAAGGGGTATCATGTCATTAGAGAAGTAAACAAAACAAATGTATTTATCAATAAATTGAAACAATTTCTGGAATCCAAGACATACTACTCAGTAAAGGAGTTTTTAGATGACAAATCGATAGCGAAATAAAATAATTTTCTAATTTTCTCTCTTATACACCAAACACTATGAAATAAATATAATATAATACAATAATTATGGAATATAGAATATCAAATATAGATATGAAAATATGAATACATAAATTATAACATACCTACCTAGTAATAATAATAAAAATATTAGATACAACTACTTTTACGTAATAATAACATAAAATAACTAATATAATAAACCTATGTACACAAACCCAATAATATTACTATTACTATTAATAATACATAATTATAAGTACACCCAATTAAGCACATCTAATCTAATAATAAATAATAATAATAATAAAGTATTTATTTCACAAAAACATTGCACTTTGCACTGTATACAATACATTGTTTGAAAATTATATTTAAATTCATTAGTAAGCAATTAATAATACTCGTAATATTGAATTGCTACTTAGCCCTCTTCCTCTCTCCTAATTTTTGCTGTGCCCGACAGGGTCCATATTGATCATTTACTTTGTAATAAATACCATATATGTAATACATATGGAATGCAATAAATAATTGAGTATTGAGTATCGCATTACCAAGTAACAGGGTTGTGGAGGTCAGATAGGCAGTCGCTCCATGTAAAAAACTGCATCCGGTTAGACTGGAAGCCGACCTCAACATGCATAGTTGGGAAAAAGCTAAGCAGATGATGAGAGTAGACGCCCTGTGAGGGACAGCGAAGCCATAGTAATGAGAACAGTCCTTCAGGCCGTATTTCGGCAATGGCGGCCAATTACAACGAGCCTTCGGCGCGAGAGATGTTTTAGTGCACCAGTGTGTGCGCAGACACAGATGCACTCTCTCTTCCCTCACTCTTTTTTTTTCAGACCAATCGCTGCAAGCTTAGCTTATCCTGATCGACCGACCTGTGCAGCTGTTATTATTTATGCACAAATTGCGTAAATTCGACCGAAATTAGTAGCGTTTTTTTTCGTCTCCGATACCTTTTCTTTCGACTTGGATTTTTGTCGTGAGTGAGACAACAATAGGCTATTTGACAATGTAAAAAATAAGGTCATAATTATTGACACTCGTATAGATTATTGCTTTTAAAATCGATTTGCATTAATTTTACTACAAAACAATGTATTATTTATAAAAAAAATGCCGAAAAAACTTCATCTTTTTAAATCTGGCGCCACGTAATCGAAAACGGTCTGGATTGGCTGAACTTAAGATGACGTCATGATTTAGTAAATTTCTGTCTATCGTTGACAGAACAGATGACTTTTGTCTAGTATCTCGACCGTTTCAACGTTTGTTTACGTGAATCGTGACGTCACGACGCCATATTGTTAAAGATAGCGTTTTGGCGGCTTATTTATACAGTACATTTTTATTTACTATTTTTTAAAAGAAATACATTATGCAATTTGAAGTAATAGGTTTTTGTGGGCTCGTTAGACACCATTAAATAATCTGAGATGTTTATCAGAAACCAGTCAAATAGCCTGTACTTCTTCTTCAGTGCAAAATGACTCTTCTGATCCTCGACCACATAATACTCTCAACAACTGCGGCATCCCATCATACCAGATTGTTCTTACTATGGCAGTAGCTAGTAAAGTTGTATTTTTAGCGCCGGCCGATGATGATTATTTGCCCTAACATTTTTGTTTTGTGATAAGGTTCCCTTTTTTTTTTGCGGATGGGAAATCATCAAATGACCCCTTCCGCTCTGGGTGGAGCGGAAGGGAGTGTCAGACTCTTACTGACTAAAACCCACCCGTGCTCCTTCCTTAGCCCTTTATGTTCCGGGCCAGCGGTAACCTTTTCGGACAATCCCTTTGACCCGGCAGGCTTTGGCCCTAAAGGGCCTTCCTCGATGCTGACATCTCTGATATGATAGTTAGTGCGCAATTGCGATTCGAATTTGGCCTGTTTTTTAAATAAAAACTATTGCAATTTTTTTGGGTACTGTCATTGACCGCTGTTTTTTGTTATCTGCACCTTGTTTGACATACGGCCGGGGAGTTCATTGAAATTTAAATATTCATAGTATACAAGCAATAAAACGGTTGGTAGCAGTTTTAATGGATTTTTGATGGATTGGTCAACAATAACTGAATTTTTAGTTTCGAAAATGGATTGAATTTGAGTAAGTGTTATAATGCTTTCGAATAAAAAGTATGAAAATGTTTTTTTTTTATAAATTATGTTACAATCTTTTACTCACTTAACATACATAATCAGCCTATAATGTTCCCACTGCTGGGACACAGGCCTTCTGTCTGTAAGAGGAAGTGGGCCGTAATACACCACGCGGGCCCAGTGCGGTTTGCTAGATGTCACATGAGTCTTCGAATGTTTGGCACTGGGACTTGCCGGTTTATTCACGATGTTTTCCTTCACCGTTTTGAGAGAAGTGTTGATGAAATGATTTACATAAAGTAAAGCGCCTGTCTGGGTTCGAACCCACGACCCACTGCCCTTCTGCTGCATAGTTTACTCATGAAATATTATTATTCCTCGAAATGAGTTCTTATAAACAACATTCAATAGGTATATCTTTTAGCAAATCATTGTAACTATTTGTTAAAGATCAAAATCAAAAGTCATTTATTCAAACTAGGCTGAGGATCAGAACTTTTCGAACGTCAAAATTACAAACGTCAAAATGACAGTTCCCCAAAGCGCCCGACTTCACCACTTCCTAGTGCTTTCGCTGGGGAGAAGAAGTGGCGCAACTAACTCCCCAGCAGCACAGCTGTCTGTTCAGTTAGAAAATACTTGATTGTATAATCTCTACTGTACAGTGATTTATTGCTTACTCAAATTAAAACAAATCCGATTCTCGTCACATAAAACGCCAAAATATCGTTAAAATAAACGAAAATTCGTAGCTCGACATAATTATATTTAATTTCTCCTTCCTAAATGTTTAGGAAAACGGCTCGACGATGCGACGTGCTCTAAGTAACCCAATTTATTTGACATCATTAAGAATAAATAGCTCATTAATAATTCTCAAGAAATCTATTAAATAAATTACTGGCACAATTTGTTAGCGCAAACAGATTTCGTTTACAACGAACATTAATTTTAGTGTTTACAGTGTTCATAAAACGAATAAAATGGTTTTGAGTTTGTGGATAAGAGTTCTTGTCCGCCATTTTGTATAATGATGCCTATTATTCTTCTTTATTATATCGTGTTAGCACAAGCGATACGAGATCAGCCTGGAGCCTGTCTGTCCAGGGTTTATTATGAGTACAAATATCGGCAAATCATCATCTTCTGCCTTACCTTTACCCAACTACTCAAAGGTATTGGAGTCAGCTTCCAGTCTATCCGGATGCAGCTAAAGAGCAGTATTTTACATGAGGCGATTGCCCTTTCGGTGACTTTTAGCCTTCTAGTGGGCTTATAAGGGCCTTATAAGAAGGCTAGGCATGAATTTTCCCTACGTGATCGAAATAGAAATGAAGAGATCCGCAGAATCGAAGAATTAAGTGGCAGTGGGCAGGGCACATTGCTCGCAGAACAGGTGGCCCATGGGACTGAAAGATTCTGGAGTGGCGATCGCGTTTGGAAGACGTAGCGTTGGAAGGCCTCCCAGAAGGAGGACCGATGACCTTGTGAACTCTGTTCCACTGGGTAAAGAAATATCGGCAAATAGCAAGCGTAGATTACACTCGTGATTGGGTAAAAGTATAGCACACACATTTTGCCGGTGCTATTTAGGTCCCAGGGGGCGATCCTATTGTTATCAACCTAGCACAAACCCTGACTCGAAGCAGGCATTGAAATATCCCTAATTATAAATAACTAGCTGCGCCCAGCGGTTTCACCCGCGTAAATGTCGATCCCGTGGGAATATCGGGATAAAAAGTAGCCTTTATGTTAATCCAGGGTGTCAGCTACCTCCATACAAAATTTTATCAAAATTGGTCTAGCCGTTTGAGCGTGAAGAAGTAACAAACATATAAATACACACATACACACACTCACAAACTTTCGCCTGTATAATTTAGTGTGATTACCAGTCCTACAGATCGATTCCAAGATCCATTCCATTATTATTTAACAATACGTTTATCCCCTATCTATACTTATAATAAAGCTGAAGATATGTTTGTTTGATCGCGCTAAGCGAAAACGTAATAGCAGTAGATGCGATGCGACGAGTTTAGTTGGAGAACAAGAAATTTCACACGGACGATGTCGCGGGCAGAAGCTAGTAACTACGTGATTTTTTTTTCATAACAATTACTCCAGAAAAAGTATTGCCTTCGTATAGACAGCCTAAGTACTTGACCAGACTGCAAACGCGGGGCGGCGCGGCGTACTCTTACATAAGAACTTAATTTGAGCATCCATAGCGGGCACGTGGGCGCGGTGAGCGGCGCGGGCTGCTTGGCGCGGGGAGTGCGCGTGCACCTCACGCCATACCTCGTTCATACAAGTGGCCGCAGTGAAAACGCGGGTGGACCAGGGTTCTCAAACTAGTTCGAGCTTTTTTCTAGTAACAAAAATAAGTCTTCTTCATCCATATTATATTTTGAGAAGCACTGGACACGGCAACGCTCAGAACGAACCCACCCTCGACTGCGGACAGGCAGATCGCGCGCGGTCCCGTACCCGCGCTGCTCCCCGCCCCGCGCTGTCAATCTCGCCAAGCACTTATGCTACGTACCTTATAACACGAACTTAAGCAGGGTAGTAGGGGGGCGGAAGAAAAAAGGTTTCCCTTGTTATTCAAATCAGTGACAAACTCTTGGCGAAGTGCGCAAAGATCCGAGCTTTTGCACTCGCAACTTCAGGACTTTTTTCTCAACGGTATTTTCAATATTTCGTTCATATCCTGTCATTACGGAGGGCAATACTTTGTAACTTTCCCGTGGGAAAAGTTCGCTGATTTTGAACATAATTTTGTGAAACGTGTGACTTGTTTCGATGTTGTTATTAGGATATATACATAGGATATATAATATAAATGTATGCGAGATCAGTATTGTATGTTTAAAGAAAAATGTTTTGCTGGAAATCTTACTGGGGACTTTGGGCGTTTTTTCGGCATTAATTCCGGACGAGCCCCCAATTTGTGGCTGGTTAGTAAAATATTTGTCTTAGGTAATCCTCCTAGTTCAGGCACAAATCATGGATGAACTTGACATAGTTTTAAGAAAAATTGTATTTAACGTTACTCCTTATATTTTTTAATAAATTTTAATATTATTTATCATTATTATTATTCCCTATCCCGGAAGTTAAAATCATACATCTACTTAAATCTACGATTAAAAATCATTAATTTCCTTCACTTCAGTTGAACCAAATTCACAATCCAAATTTAAACAAAAAACCCGGTCCTTTTATCCGCATGAGACGTTAATGTTGATCAACCACCGAACCTTTTCAAGTCGGAAAAAAATGGCCGCCAATCGACCTTGACTGGACTCAGCAGTGGATGTCAGATAAGAATGCAATCGATTCTGTTATTTTTGGGACCCAGACAAAAGGGATGAAAGATTTCCTTACCCCTTTAGAGGTCCGCTGTCGATCTGAAACAAATAAAGATCAAATATTAGTTTAAGATAGTTAGGGCGAAGTGTGAAATTGAAAACTCACTCTCACCGAGAGGAGGCCTGTGTCCCAGCAGTGGGAATATTATAGGCTGATTATGTGTGAGAAATTGGTTCTTGGGCAAAGTTTTTGGTATGATTCCTATTGTTTATTTTTATGCACTAATTAATAAAATAATCTTAGATCGATCTTCTTTCTTTTTTCCGACTTCATCGTAATATAGGTACCTACTTGGTGATGCCACCAAGTGGGTATGTATATTCTATAATATTATATTATCGACGTCCATACTGTAACCATGAATTCCGCACATACTCGTAGTTCTAGCGTAGAAAGTTCGTCGATATAAAAAAAAATCTCAATTCAATTCTCAATTCTTTATTGTGTAATATAATGTATAATTATAGTTGTTAGGGGATCACACTAATATTATAAAGGCGAAAGCTTGTGAGTGTGCGTGTGTGTTTATATGTTTGTTACTTCTTCACGCTCAAATGGCTGGACCAATTTTGATAAAATTTTATATGGAGATAGCTGACACCCTGGATTAATATATAGGCTACTTTTTATCTCGATAAAACCGCGGGATCGACATTTACGCGGGTGAAACCGCGGGGCGCAGCTAGTTAGGGTAAGCAGGGGGAATAGCGCTCACTGGGTAATGGCGCTCACCTCTGTTACTCTGTCAAAATGGAACGTAGCAACACGCCACGTCTCGTGAAGCGCGGGGGGAGGGGGGCTCTAACAGACAGCGACGCAAACGGACAGTCAGCTTGCGTCATGCGACCGTGAAGTGCGTTTCTTAGTTTGCGGCCGCGTTGATCTAATTTTTGGTTAAGTGTTTTTGTCGGTAAGTCCGAAACTTTAATGCTTATTTAATTATTAATTTTACTTTTCTAACCATAAAACTATTCTATTTCGTGATAATGCAATCAATTTTCAACAATTGTATATGATTTTTTTTTAATTTAAAATTTATTACGAAACGACCATTTGGGGTTATACCGCTCGTCTGAGCGCCATTACCCCTTAGTGACTTATTTTTTTTTATTGTTGTAGATATGCCAAGAAATCGTGAAAGGACCACGGCTAAAGCGGCTTGGACCGAAGAAGACCTTCAATCCGCTAAAACTGCGATTGAAGGAGGTTTGTCCAAAAGAATCATGCTAGGGCTCATGCTATATGTTCAGGGTGGGATTCGCCGGATGGATATATCTGTGATTTATGTCTCCAAAAATAATAAAATATTACTATTTCTAATTAGTCTTACCTCTAATAATTATAATTATTTTATATTATAATAATTGAAGTTAATTTGACATTGAAGACTTTACCTACTATATTTGTTAAACTGAAAAAGGCTAATTTTACTCACAAATTGGGATAATTGATGCTAATTTGTGATTGTAGACTTTACTTTTATTGTATAAAGTTGATCTCATTAATATTTTTTTAATTAAAATGTGTCTTACTTGTTATAAAAAAAAAAAACAGGTTTGAGCGTCATTACCCCGTACCATGAGCGGCATTACCCAGAGACAGGGGTAATGCCGCTCAAACATGTTTTTTTTATAATGTTGTTTTACTACTAGTAGGTAAAAGATATAAGCTTTTGTTGTTAAATTGTTGATTACTCGATAATTAAAGACTATGTTACTTTTCTTAATTTTGATTTATAATGAATAATTAAAAAAATACACCATATTTTCCTTAAGTGAACGCCATTCCCCCTGCTTACCCTAATTATATTAGTCACCCTGTCGGGCATAGCATAGATCAAGTAGGAGAGGAAGAACACTGGGTGTTTAATGTGATAAATTTTATTATTAGTTAAATAGTTGGTAAATTATACTGTTTTAATAATACAAAATTGAATTTAAGAATTATAATTATTGTTTTATAAATTAAATAAATTTATTTGTTTATTAACATTGAAAAATCATTTATTTTTTAAAATTAATAATTATTGTTTTATTCCCTCATTATTATTTTTATTTATTACGTAATATTTATTATCTTATAAGTATTTATAATGGACGCTTCATGTTTATTTAAAATTTCTCTAATCAATTAATCTGCTATTTCATAAAAAAGTGCAATACCTACGCGGTCGAAATGTATGGAACAGCATTTTTTTTTAATACGTGTATTCAACGAAAACGTTCAACGAAGGGGTGTTCAGAATCATGTACAGACGCCAGCACATCAAGCTACCCGAAACTGTCAAATTTTCCCAATGAACTTTGAACCTTATACTTTAGCGATAAAGTTGAAAATCTATTAAAGAAATTTGACAGATTGTAGTAGCTTGATATGCTGGCGACTGTACCTGGTAACAGGTTTAACGCAAAACGTTATTCTGTTTCGCTCATTGGTTTGAAGATGACAGAGACAGAAATTGGCGCCGATTCTGTTGTTCACAAAATAAACTAAATTTAAGTTCGGGCATCTTTTTCTTTCTATTTCATTAAGATAAGGACAGAAGATAAATATTAGTTTAGTCCTGTCAAATTAGTCCGCGCCTGACGCAAATTGACGTATTTTTAATAGCCAATTTTTTAATCTCGTCTATATTGTCTATGGAGTATCTTAATTTGACAGGACTAAACTAATATTTATCTTATGTCCTTTTCTTAATGAAATAGAAAGAAAAAGATGCCCGAACTTAAATTTAGTTTAGTTTGCGAACAACAGAATCGGCGCCATTATGTTTTAAATTTTGGTTCAAGCGGAGTTTAGAAGCAGAATTTTGCTATAGGCCGACCGCTTAACTGAGACGTTGCCTGAGGTAGCAGCGCGGTGCGGGAGGGGGTGGTGACGTGATGCGAGAGCTCAGTGATTCGTCAACTTGCGACAACTATCATCCCTCCCGCACCGCAGCTACCTCAGGCAACGTCTCATTGTTATTATGTTTCTATAGTAACGGTATATCGTTATTTAATAATCAAATAAGTATCACAGGAAATTAACAAAGCCATACTTCAAAGACAGCCTTCAAATGAGAGATATGAACATGTTTCTTATGAAACAGTTATCTCTCTACTTAATTAACGTACAGAATGAGCATGTTCAAACAATGATAAACAACATACAACGGTGAATACGAAGAAAGGGTTAGGCAAAGGTATATTATCTATAGTACACGCACATTTCGCCAATAGGCTATTTGACAATGTAAAAAATAAGGTCATAATTATTGACACTCGTATAGATTATCGCTTTTAAAATCGATTTGCATTAATTTTACTACAAAACAATGTATTATTTATAAAAAAAAATCCCGAAAAAACTTCATCTTTTTAAATCTGGCGCCACGTAATCGAAAACGGTCTGGATTGGCTGAACTTAAAATGACGTCATGATTTAGTAAATTTCTGTCTATCGTTGACAGAACAGATGACTTTTGTCTAGTATCTCGACCGTTTCAACGTTTGTTTACGTGAATCGTGACGTCACGACGCCATATTGTTAAAGATAGCGTTTTGGCGGCTTATTTAAACAGTACATTTTTATTTACTATTTTTTAAAAGAAATACATTATGCAATTTGAAGTAATAGGTTTTTGTGGGCTCGTTAGACACCATTAAATAATCTGAGATGTTTATCAGAAACCAGTCAAATAGCCTATTATGTTTAAGTCCCACGTGACTAGTTAGACTGCCCCGTTGGTATCGTGGTTGTAAGCGCGACTGCTGAGCGTGGGGTCCTAGGTTCGATTCCCGGGTCGGACAAAGTGTTATTGGGTTTTCCATTAGGAATTTCTTAGTAACAGTCCGAAGTTTGGAAGTTGGCGGTTAAATAGCCCCGTGCCTCGGAAAGCACGTAAAGCCGTTGGTCCTGCGCCTGAACTCTCGCCGGTTTTGTCGGATTACCGTCCCATCGGACTACGAGAGTAAAGAAACAGAGAGTGCACCTATGTTTGCGCACACACTTGTGCACTATAATATCTCCTGCGTACCTGGCTAATCTCCATTGAGACTGGCCACCGTGACCGAAAACGGTCGGGGAAGCTATTATTATTAAATAGGAGGCGAGCCTATTCCGATACCCAATTTAAACTATTTCATTTAATTTCCTATTGCCATCATCATCATCATTTCAGCCGAAAGACGTCTACTGCTGGACATAGGCCTCCCCCAAGCATCTCCACTTCGACCGGTTCTGTGCTTCTCGCGACCTTGTGGGAGGCCTTCCAACGTTATGTCTTCCGGTACGCGGTCGCCACTCCAGAACCTTTCGGCCCCATCGGCCATCTGTTCTGCGAGCAATGTGCCCTGCCCATGTCCATTCCCATCTCATTGTCATCAATTTATTGCCATCAACCGGGCACAAAGCCAGACTCCGTAAATTCCAGTTAGAAAAACCTAAAAAAATTTGCCCGACTCGGGAATCGATCCCAGAATCTCATTCTAAGCAGTACAGCTGTAAACCAGTAGACGAACGAGGCCGACGAAGCGGAATATAACATAGTGTGTAAAGCGTGTGTGTAGCGAAAGGTCAATTTTTGTAAGAGGTAAGCCAGAGTAGACATCTTTAATCATCTGCTTAGCCTTTTCCCAACTATGTTGGGGTCGGCTTCCAGTCTAACCGGATGCAGCTGAATACCAGTATTTTACATGGAGCGACTGCCTATCTGACCTCCACAACCCAATTATAATATTAATAATAATTATAATACGATACCCCTTGATAAGACTGGTTGTCAGACTTTCGGGCTTCTGACTACCCGTAACTACTGTCAAAAATCCACGAATGACAGCCGGGACCAACGGCTTAACGTGCTTTCCGAGGCACGGAGGGGTCACGGTATGTTAAGATGGTCATCCATCCACAGACCAACCGCGGCAAGTGTAGCTTAACCTGATCGATCGATCTGTGCGGCTGTTATTATTTAGCCATGGGCCCAGCCGTAGTAGACATCTTGAATATGATTATATTATATGTGGAACTCTCTGCTGTGTTCCCTCCCTCATTTAAACCGTCTGCCTTCAAAGCAAGAGTGAACAAGGCATCTTCTGGGCACGCTCGTTCCATCATAGACCTCATCTATCGCTTACCATCAGGCGTGATCGGGGTCAAGAGCGGGCCCATTTAGTAATAAAAAAAAAAAAAATTGTCTCTAGAGAATACTGACTGTGCCATTTTTCATTTTTTTTTAATAATAAACGTTGTATAGCCTCTGTATAGTTACGCAACGCTTTGTCTTCTTCTTTCGAAAGTCAAATTACTGACGACTGAAAGAGAGAAATCGGTGTTCTGTTAAGATACGTTTATTAGTAAGAGGGCCAGATTACAAGGTCGACTATACAACATACTATAACTGTGCGGTCACCCAAAATCAAAGCCGAACTGAACCAGCATTCCCTTTAATTTCTTCCCCAAACATCTCTACTGAGCTCCAGAACCAACCGTCCGCAAAATAATTCCATATTCGATTATTTTTATTCCCTCGTTTCCATACCCGTTTGCGAATACAATAACAATTTGCTACAATCCATATGTTTTATTGTGTGGGCTTCAGAGGTTTTCTGAGTAAATTTCGAAATAACACACTTGGGGAAATGGAGTAGCTGTAAGGTCTAGGACCCTTTTTTGTGTCCACCCTTCGTCGGCAAGTATGTGTCTAGTGTTTTTTGCGCTGACTATGTTATTATGTGGAGAATTTCTAGCTTGTAGTTGTTTATATGTTAATTTGCTTACCCCCTTACTAATAAACGTTGTATAGCGTCTGTATAGTTACACAACGCTTTGTCTTCTTCTTTTGAAAGTCAAATTACTGACGACTGAAGCAGAGAAATCGGTGTGTTATTCATCATCATGTGTTTATGTGTATGTCACTTCTTCACGCTCAAACGGCTGGACCAATTTTGATAAAATTTTGTATGGAGGTAGCCGACACCCTGGATATAGACTATACTTTTTATCCCGAAATTTTTATTTTTTATTTTTTTATTTCTCTTGTTATTTAAATATGTAAAGAAATACTTTGTTAAGTGCCATTGAGTTACAAATATTGGCTGGTGACTTTGCTGCGGAGGGACACTGATCTCTAAGATACAGGGTCACCCCTAGTTTAGAGATCAGGGTTTCAATGTATTGTGCTTAGCATAGCCACTCAGTTGTATAACATTGCTTTGGAATGTACCTACTTAGGCTTTTCTTCAATAAACATTTTTATTTTTTTATTTTTTTTTTATTCCCACAGGATTGACACTTATGCGGGTGAAACCGCGGGGCGCAGCTAGTCTGACATAATACGTTTATTAGTCCTTACTGACTAACCCCCTTGGGTTACACACCAGTGACGAAGGTTCCACACAACTCGATTCCTACCGGTTCCGGTGCTCGTGACTGTACGATTCCTATTCAACTATTATAAACGCGAAAGTTTACTTTCTTATTTTATTTACTTTAGTTCGAATGTCAATAGAAAGTTATAACCGCGAGAAATTTTAATAAGAAAGGGGAAAATATAAAGAAACACAATTTTAAAAGTTCCCCGTTCTATACTCGTCACTAAACGAGAAGGCAAAAGTTTGATCACTGGCATATCTTATTACATAGCAAGGGTTTTTATGAATAAATTACAACGAGGAAAGGCGACATAAATGAAAAAAAGAGCGTATTATAAAGGAGCTGGAAATAATATTGCAATCATAGTAGGTACCACTTTTTTTTTTAAGGTTCCTCCACTTTAGGAATTTCTCCTGTATTGTGGGTGCGTTTACAAACATTTAAACTCACATACACAAACAGCCAGACCCGGAACAACTACTTGTAGGTCATACAAATATTTATTCCGTGCGGGAATCGAACCCGCGACACGCAGCGCAGCAGTCAATCGCTTAACCAATGCGCCAACCGTGCCGTCCAAAAAAACAAAAAAAAATGAATAAATAATAAATGAATAATTTATGAATAATAATAAATGGTCGGCCATGCTTTCGTCTGCTTCCGTTACGAATGAACGAAATGGCAAAAGTTTCAGGCGTTTTAATCGTTACTATTGAATTTCCAATTTGGCACAAGTAACATTATTTTTACATTTGCCATACAAAACGTGGCAATACTGCCAGCCTTTTGGACACTTTTCCTGTTGATAGTGATGCGGAGGTTTTTTTGATGCCCTATAATTATATTAAGACTGTTAGCTTTTAAATTAATTAAATATTAGCTTGAAAATAGTTTTTTTTTTATTAGTTTCCAAATAGCAACATGGTGTAATACGAGTAGGTAGCCGTGCACACAGGCCTCCTCTCGTTGAGTGGGAGTGGGTCGTAATTTACCACGAGGGCCCAGTAAGGGCGGGTAGACGTCACATGTCTTTGAATCGTTGGTTCTAGGATATGCCGGTTTCCTCACGATGCTTTCCTTCACCGTTTTGAACACAAAATCGTAAATGCAAAAATAATACAAATCGTATCTGACATGTCATCCCAAAAAAACAGCCTTGTAGTGCTATTTTGTAAAAATCTCACCGTGATAACTCGTGTGAAGTGAGCTTAAAGTGAGCTGCCGGTCGATTCTGTAAAAATCTCACCGTGAAAACTTGCGTGGAGTGAGTTGTCAGTGTCATCCCACTGATGGTAGGGATTGATCAAGCAAACATTTACAATCATAATCTACTATTAACTAGGCTATTTTATTTTAAAACCTCACAAAATAGTAATGTATTGACAACTAAAATACTTGCTTTGAAATTATATAAAATTATCGATAGAATTAGCATAAAAAATATTGTTAAAACCTCGATTATGATTGTAAATGTATGCTTGGTCAATCCCTAGTACCTATCAGGTGGGATGACACTGACAGCTCGCTCCATGCTCACTTCACCTAAGTTTTCACGGTGAGATGGTTATAGAATCGCACTACTGTCATTAGTGTCAAACCCTAGCATCAGATGGAATGACAGGTCACTTCACCTAACTTCTCACGGTGAGATTGTAACAGAATCGATCGGCTGGTATTTAGATAAGCTCAGTGTTTACAAAGTAAAAGAAGTCACGCTTCTTTCGTACAATATAATAATATCTTGTAGCAGAACTATAAGAAAAATGAAAAACAATTTGCGAAAATTAATCTGAGGAAAAAGACTTTTGTAAAAATAATATGCAGCCGTTTTTCTGGTGTTCGAGTTACAGAAGATAGCGATTACAATTATTTTTGCAACCGAAATACTGCTTGATTTCATTTTTATAGTAGACTGGTTTTCAGCTGTATCCGGTTAGACTGGAAGCCGACCCTAACATAGTTGGGAAAAGCTTAGGCAGATGATGAAACGATTGTTTAAAATTCCATGCCTGGTTGTTAACAATAGGCTCGCTCCATATTACACATGAAACTTTAACATAATTTTCCCAATCAACTTTGAACCTTATGCTTTAGCAATAAAGTTGAAATTCTATTAAATAAATTTAACAGATTGTATTAGCTTGATGTGCTGGCATCTGTACATACAGGCACACCTCTGCCTAACCCTATGGGGGGAGAGGGGAGAGGGAGGGGCTTGATGTAATATAATGTATATTCAATGAAAAGTTTGAAGTACTTTTATTACAAGAAACCGGTTACAAACCCGAGTAAAAATCCATTTATACATTGATATTTATTATGTTTTCTTGTTGAGAATGGCGGTTTTTCGGCAAGTTTCGGTAAAACCTGTTCGTATTCTCATGGTTTTTAAACCCTGACAAAAACAGAGGGGTGTTATAAGTTTAACGTGTGTATCTATGTGTCTGTCTGCGCCATCGTAGCTCCCAAACGGCTGAACCGGTTTTTTTTCTGTTGAAAGCGGTTTAAATCGGCATTTTTTGAGGGTTCCAATGCTTATATAATATAAAATAATGTATCATCAAAAAGGAAAACATAGAGACATACCAGTAGTTATATAATTATTCTGTAAAAAATCATTGCTTTATGGTCATTAACCAAAAAGAAAACATGCGAGAGCGTTTCTATGGAGAAACGACCACCCGCATTTCCTTTTAAGGCATGCGTCATCTGTCGGTGAATTAATGAGTTCAAGAAATTTTTAATTGAATAGTTACATTATTTTTATTTCTCACAGCCTATGACTTACGCCTCTAACCCTCCCCAGATTTTCCGGGACACGAAATCCGGACCGAGACGGCTTGTCAACACGCTCGCCCGTCCGTCCGTCGGAACTAAGAATTTTTAAATTATACCAAAAATAAATGTTATCATCTAAAATTGTTCCATTCTGCTGAATCTTTATTTGATAGCCGTATAGAAGCGTAAGATGTTGGGTCTTAAATATTATTTTTATCACGTCTATTCCAAAAGACTAAAATAGCTCTTTAATCCCTAGGGACTAAAAGTGATTTGAATTTGGAATGTGGACTTTGTTAGTGAAAGTTCCAATCAACAAAGAAATCAATCATGAACATTGTATGAACAAGTAACAGGCTGTATGATAAAGTAAAATGAACGAGCCAAATTAAAAAAAAAAGTTTGTGAAAAACTAAAAAACACGCGAAAAGCATTCAGTCTTGTTCGTAATTGTCATATTGTTTACTCAACTTACGATATTACGAGTAAGACTTCCTCAAGTAATTGTATGTAAATAAATAAACGTACTATTGTTATTCTGTTGCACTTACTTATTTTTTTAATAAAGGGTAATAAAAAGTAGAGTTCAGCTGCATCCGGTGAGACTGGAAGCCGACCCCAACACAGTTGGGAAAAGGCTAGGCAGATGATGATGACTTCTTAATTAACCGTCATCTTGGTAGTCACCCCCTTTCTAACCATATCATCATTCACACAGTCCATTCATTGTTTCTTTGGTATTTAATTCCCCAACTCTTAGACCTCGTTCAGACGACACACGCCCGCTAAGCGCACGCCACGCACGTCAGTGCCCGCGTCTAACTCTCTTTGAAATTTTTTGTATACAATTTGAGTCTTATGACACATCAATAGATCTCAAATTGCATTTATAGAACTCCAATCACACACGCCACGCGCTCACCTCATGTCAACCCCGCGCTCACCCAGCACACGCGCTGGTTCCATCCCAGGTGTCATATCTCACGTCGTGACACCTGGAAGCTGCTAGGTCTAGTGAACGAAGTAGTCCAGTCACAAGTAGTATCAGCGCCGCGCGAGGCTGCGAGGCGTGCGCTGATTCTGCGCGTGGCGAGCGCGTAAGGCGTGTGCGGGTCCTGTGCGTGGTCGGCGCGGGTTATCTAAACACGCCTTTACAGCCATTGACATTCATACACAAATCCTTCTTCGAGATATTATCCACATTCCTCCGTATCACGTACTATACTATGATAACCGATTTCCACACAACTTTTCAGTTACCGGTGCCATATTCAGACTACCTCTTTTTTTCTTTTTTTTATGGATGGGAAATCATCAAATGATCCCACTGTGGGTGGAGTGGAAGGGAGTGTCAGACTCTTACTGACTAAAACCCACCCGTGTTCCTTCCTTAGCCCTTTATGTTCCGGGCCAGCGGTAACCCTTTCGGACAATCCCGCTGACCCGGCAGGCTTCGGCCCTATGGGGCCTCGATACTGACATCTCTTTGAGGCGCGTGTGGAACACATACGCGCCGTCCAGCACGGGCCTGGGTGAGCTACCCATTAGTCTCCGCCCGAAGTTCAGGCTACCTCTTATGTACTCATTTCTTATTCTATCTATTCGTGTAACACCACACAATAGAGGTATATTGTGCATCTCAGCTGCACGATGGGACGAGCTGGATAGGTTCCGTCAAAATTGGAAGGAGGACGCACGGGCTCGCGAAAGGTGGAAGAACTGGGAGGCCTTTACCCAGGCTTGTAAAAAAAATGTTTTCTGGAAATATTATAAGCACCAGACGAATCCAGACTCTCAGGTGCGGTCTAACAATTTTCATAAAATTCCCAAAGTACTTTACGAAACTACTAAAGTACCAATTTTGTTTGAAACTTTTTTGGGGATTACAAGAAAAATTTTACATTTTAGGTTCTAGTATACCTAGGTTACATACCTACTTTAGCACTTAAAACTTTTAAGCTTTATCATTTGGTAGAGAATTTATTGATGGAAAATAATTTATCATCGTGATTGAAAATGGTGTCCTAACGACTGCCTTATTTTTTTTTTGTTTCAATTCTGAACTTTCTGAGTTTATCTTGGACATTACTCACATCGGGGGCTTACGTGACCTAAAGCGCGGTCACTGTTGGACTACATAGAAAAGAAAGAGAAGCGCGATGACACAACGCTGGTAATTTATTGCAAAATATATTTTTTTTATCCTTTATTAACCAGGTTCTTAATAATTAATTACAATCTAGCCTATAAGACTAATAAGCAATTTTAATCTAACTAAATTTTTTACGTGATAAAATTGCAAAATATGAAGCAATTATTTAATTATAAAAAATCTATTGTTTGGACTAAAAAATTAAAACACTTATGTTGCTTGTAGAATAATCTGACAGAAAATCAAAATGATTGTATGCAAAAAAAAAGTTTATAAAGGTATCTTCGTGATTTTTTCTATCGTATCAAATTAGTTGTATTATGTTTTCAACACACTAACCTAACATACCTATATCCTGAAGAATATCATATACTTTTCTGATTTTGTTTACTGTAGTCGATCATAATTTTACTGTTTCGAAAACTTGCGTTTTTTTGCGTTTAGGTCCTGCAATCCCATTAAAGGAAAACATGAGGAAACCTGAACTTATAGTTAATATACGTCTAAAATCGCCAACTCTTTTGCGCAAGCGTGGTGATCAAGTACCTACTAGACCTATAATGTTCTACAACGAAAAATAATATCAGTAACCTTTTGATAATCCGAACACATGCTACAAAACGGATATTGCTTCTATATTAATTTTCCCATCCGAAAAGCAACCTTATTTAAGACATTCTTCCCCGTAAATGATTTAAAATCGGAAATTCATTTCTTTGAGGGTGTTTTTTACGCGCTAGTTGTTCCTCAAGGATATCGAAATTGTTAAGTACATATAAAGAGTATGGATTATCAATTCAATATTGATATAGGGGAAAATTGAGGGGCCCGTGGCTAAATAATAACTGCCGCACAGGTCGATCGATCAGGTTAAGCTACGCTTGCCGCGGTTGGTCTGTGGATGGGTGACCATCTTTACATACCGTGACCCCTCCGTGCCTCGGAAAGCACGTTACGCCGTTGGTCCCGGCTGTCATTCGTGGACCTTTGACAGTCGTTACGGGTAGTCAGAAGCCTAAAAGCCTGACAACCAGTCTTACCAAGGGGTATCGTATTACCCAGTAACTGGGTTGTGGAGGTCAGATAAGCAGTCGCTCCATGTAAAATACCGGTATTCAGCTGCATCCGGTTAGACTGGAAGCCGACCCCAACATGTTGGGAAAAGGCTAGGCAGATGATGATGATAACGTGACATCTACCAACACACACTGGGCCCGCATGGTGGATTACAGCCCACTCGTCCTCGAACAGAGGAGGCCTGTGTCCCAGCACTGGGAACATTATAGGCTGATTATGTAAAATAAATAACAACCTTGTATTGGAACCTAAACTACAATTTTCTCTGACTTCGTTTACAGCACTTACTACGTCGAGAGCACAAAAAAACTCGTTCAGTCTCACTTAGGTACTTAGGAGATTTTCAACAGTCTTGATTTTAAACTTTTAAATGTCTTGAAATTCTCTAAATGGGCATTTGAACGGTTTATGTTAGCTTCACGCCATTAAACTGGGGGATAGGCAGAGGGGATAAGATATGTTAGGCAGTTAAGTACTTCAATTTGTTTTGGAATGTAGAGGCATTTTGATCTCAGCATAATGCTGCGACATTTAAAAAAATAAATACCGCAGCGCTGGTATTCTGATAGGGTCCTTTGTGATGCGGTTATGGGGAGCACATGTATGCCTTTGAATGATGAATTGACTATGTGAACTCTAATGCCTGGATTCTGAGTTTTTTTTTAGTGCTGAACGGGTCTGCTCTTGACGAAATGGATGATGAGGTCTTGATGAAATTTCTTTTAAATTGGTCCAATATTGGAGGAGGAAATAAGCGAGAGCCAAAACTTGAATTATGACTTTTTACACTCACGTGACAATCTCCGAGATTATGCATTGTGTGCAATTCATCAATCGGACGTCCGCCAGATCTGGCTATTGAAAAAACTGTGAGCAAGCACGTTCCACGCCTCAGTATTTTAAATTTTGTCTATGGGAGTATTGCTTGCGTTCCAGGTTCTTTAGTCGAGTTGTTAAATATAGTACATCTGTGCCAAAAACCGTGAGTGCGTACCGGCATTACGAAATAAGTTATCTGTAGTTGAAAATCATTAAAAAAACAAATGACGCACGCGTAATTCGATACTCGCGTGATGTTAATGATTTTGTTTATCAAAAGTTTATAACAAAAATGGTATGTATTATATTATGTCATTCGATTTAGTATGAATGGGGCTATTTTTTAGGTAAATAAATAAATAGGGTCATCGCTTTCGATTTTGAAATAAAATTATTTTAATTTTAAATTTTCGTAATGTAAACAAACATTAAAAATAAATAATTATTTAAAAAAATCAAAGTCTCTTAAAGTTACGAAACAAGTTTTGTAATCTACCCTGGTCTATCCACTTAAAGAAACAGCCATTAGTTTAACAGCGGTCCACAGAATTTTTTTCTGTATGAGTCGTGTATGTGTGGAGGGCGATCCGCGGCCCGTCGAAAAAAATGAACTGGGACAATTAACAAACTGATGACCTTGGGACACGGGGCACGTGTGTGGTTAGACTTTTTCAAAAGTCTCTCCGACCGCATTTCCTCTTATAGTCTTGTAAGCTAAAAAAATACTTCATATTGCAAAAAGAACTGAGTTTTAACAATCACAATAAATAATTCACATCATTATTTTTGCAACAGCAAATGTCATGAAAAGAATTGTCCGTCTGAATTTATTCAACAAATAAATTCAGTTTTTCCACTGTTGAACTTTTCACATAATTAATCATTTTATTAAAATATCATAAACAGCCAGTTTCATCGGACAGACAAATAGCTTGAACGACTATGATATAAAACTCGCTTTGTTTGCAACTGATAAAATTTATTGTGACGCAGAAATGTCTGTTTTTTACAATAAATATTCTGAGGTTTTGAGTAAGTTTTGTCTCAGTAAGAGATATTAAGTTTTTTACAGTGGAAATAAAATAAGTAGGTCATTTTCACAGAATTTGTAACAGAAATATTGGAATGTATAGTCGACCTTGTAATTGCTTTTCACAATACTAGCTGCGCCCCGCGTTTTCACCCGCGTAAATGTCGATTCCGTGGGAATATCCGGATAAAAAACTTTTTAACAAAAAAAAAACCGACTTCCAAAAAAAACACTACAAACTGAAAAATAACTTTAATTTCGGAAGTCGGTGTCTTAGGGATCAGTATTTTAGTTTTTGCCACCGACTTCCGAAATTAAAGTTATTTTTCAGTTTGTAGTGTTTTTTTTGGAAGTCGGTTTTTTTTTTGTTAAAAAGTTTTTATTTCTCGCTTTTTAGTGGGTCTATTTATAATTTATCTAAGTTACAATAGCCTAATGTCAACTTGCCCATCGCCTTTTTATAAAATATTCCTTTTCTCGATGCAGGGCCGTTAATTGTTGAGGAGTTCTCCTTTTATTAGTTTTTAGATTAGATGCTGATAATCCTGGCTGCAGCATCAGGCCAGACTTATGTCAACATTGCATTGAACTTAAAATTAGTCCTGTTTAAAATGAGCCCAAACACGACTACGGTGCTGTAATTTCAAGGTTTGTACTTTTTCTGATGCTCCTGGCTTCAGCATCAGGTCTTCGGTGTTCCTCAGTAACAGTACGTTTATCCACACTTCGAGCCCTTTTCAATGAGCCTAAACACGATATATCTGCTGTTAGTTGTCGAGGAGTTAGGTACTCTGCAGACAATCCTGACTGCAGCATTAGGTCATGACTTGATGATCATGAGACCAAATGTGGCAAATGCCCTATCAAACATCAAAACAATTTACTAAAACAGTCCTTGCCTGTTCGAGTAACTTCTAACTGTTAAGGAGTTGTACCTTCCATCATCAGCCCAGCTACCTGAGATGGTGACAACCATACACAAATACACAAGATACTTCATAAAATATGCGAAAAACAATAAGTAAGCCTATAAAATTTGAGGGTTGCCCTCGATTTCTCTAAGATCCCATCATCAGATCCTAACTTGGTGACAATGGGACCACCTCAGAACTATCTACTTTCGAACAAAAAAAGAATTTTGAAAATCCGTCGATAATTGGCGGAGTATTCGATGAACAAACATACAAAAAAAAAAAAAAAAAAAAAAAAAAAAACATACAAACACCCGAACATAGTACCTCCTCCTTTTTGTGAAGTCGGTAAAAAGTAGCCTATATGTTAATATAGGGTGTCAGCTACCTCCATACCCCACACATACACTATATAAAGAACTGTCATTGCTTACGATTAGACAATTGTTTATAAAAACTACGATCCTACAGCAACACTCTAAGTTACCTCTTTTGACAACCAGACGTAGAAAGGATTTAGTGTATTCTGTTCCTAGAACCAACACGGTATTTGCTAGCAGATTTTTTGACCATATCGGGCCTCATTTATACAATCAGTTGTCTAGGAGTTTGAGTTTACGTGATTTGTCAAGCTATAATTGCAAAAAGATTTTAAATGAATTTCTACTTCAAGTTGATTATGTTAACACGGAACAGCTATTAGTAAGCCTATCATAAATACAAACACACAGCTCGTTTTCACACACTTTCAGTCACATACACCAATTACATCAACACACTACACCTTACAAACATCAACACTACATCTTCTTTTAAACAATTTTTTGTCTAAATATTTTGCATATACTTAATGTTTTTTAATTTTACCCACCTTACGATTTAGCCACTTACGACTTGATAGCAATGTAATAATTATTACTGAACTACCTGCTAGGTTCACTGATTGAGTGTGTGATTGTTGGAGAACGAGGAAGCCTGACCTACCGTGATACAGTTTTTACTAGTACAGAGGTCAGTGTGAATTACTCTCTAACAACCATATACGTCCGTCATGAGATTTTGTTATTTTATCTCTTTTGAATTGTATTATGTTATTTATATTATATTTTCCTTGGTTGTTATTGTGCTACTAGAAATAAATGTTTTTATTATTATTATTATACAAAATTTTATCAAAATTGGTTCCGCCGGTTGAGCGTGAAGAAGTAACAAACATATAACCACACACACACACATTCTCACAAACTTTCGCCTCTAAAATATTAGTGTGATGATGAATATTAGTTCTTATCATCATCACCCACTGATGAGTATAGGTACCCTTTCTTCTGCCAATACACGCGCGGCACACGTCGCCGTGCTGCTCTCATCAAAGTGTTTCCCGCAACTTTTGACGGTATCGTCAACCCAAAGCGCTTTTGGAAAGCCCCTTTAATTACACTTGCACAAAGAAACTGTCAGATAGACAAATTATCAATTTATCCAATTCTTTAGTAAAAAAAAAAAATATTATGTTATTTACTGACATTTAAATAATTCTACGCCACTAAGACCAAACTGCCAAACATGACTGATCTAATCTTGAATCTTGTCAAGATTCAAGATTCTTTATTTGTGGAAAAAAAGAGCATGCAATTTGTCACAATACATTATTAGATCAGTCATGTTTGGCCTTAGTTAGCCGTAGTAGTTAGTACAAATATTTAAAATAACATAATAATTGGATAAATTGATAATTTATCTTTCTGACAGTTTCTTTTATTACTGAATGGGCCTGCTCTTGACCTTGACCACGCTTGATGGAAAGCGATGGATGAGGTCTATCATATGATGGGGCGTAACTTTTTATTTTAACGAATTTTAACTTAGTGGGAATTATTGTCAAAAGTCAGAAATTAATTACGAGATTGACTATAAATTTACGATTGGTTTTGGAAAACATAATATTCTTATTCGTTTTGTAATACACAATCTTTATCCCATTATATTTCCCTTGAGGAAATTGATAAACCAGGAAAATTAAATTACTTTCTAATACATGTTCAAACAGTCTATCCAACAAGGTAAAAGCAATTACTCAAGTTTTAAGTACTTATGGGAAATAAACGAATGAAAAGGACAAATATTTTTTCCAGGCCAGCCCCCAAGGTGGAACGATGACCCGGTGAAGGTCGCAAGAACCCGCCAAATGCGAAAAGTTCAGAACAGGCCGATGAGGCAATGCCTAAGGCTTATAAATGTCGAGCAGCATACTTACTCAGGTACTGTTTTATATAGATTTAACTAAAAGTAAATCTTACGAGGGTGACACTGAAAGTTCTTAGAAAATCAAAAACAAATGAATAAAATACATACACAATAATATTGGCAAAGAGTTCCATTTTCAAAATTTGAACTTATTTTTTTATTATATCGTTTACAAGTGGCCAGTTCTAAAAACTTTCAGTGTCGCCCTCGTATCTAGACAATGCAAAGACTAAGCGGTGACCGATTTCCGCGGATGTAATAATTTTGTTTCATTATTATGTAATTATTTTGTTGACCCTCTTTGAGTCTTGACAGTTTACGGCCACATAAGTTGCCAAAGTCGGTGGTTATGTGAAGTCAGGGTAATTAATTACTAAACAAATGAACTGCCAACATTTTCAAATAAGTGAGCAGTGTATTGGCCCCGACTTGCGAATTCTAGGTCGTGACTTCGAACCCAGGCGGGCACTTTACTTTGTGCATTTAATTTCATCGACCGCGTATCGGAAGACGTAGCGTTGGAAGGCCTCCCACAAGGCGGTCCGACGACTTTGTGAAGGCCGCAGGAACCCGTTGGATGCGAGAAGCACAGAACTAGTCGAAGTGGAGGTGCTTGGGGGAGGCCTATGTCCAGCAGTGGACGTCTTTTTTACGACGTTACATTATTCTTTGGCAGTTGTATGAAATGGCTTTAACACGACAAATTGAAGTACATCAAGCTACCCGAAACTGTCAAATTTTCCCAATCAATTTTGAACCTTAAGCTTTAGCGATAAAGTTGAATATCTATTAAATAAATTTGACAGATTGTAGTAGATTGATGTGCTGGCGTCTGTACAATAAACGTCACATCTAGACGTAAATTTTAAATATATTTTCATACTTTTAAATCAACTTGCAAGCTTTAATTAAAATACCTAATTATTTTTAAATACTCCCGCATGACACGTCAAGAGAGTATTAGTTTAAGAGCCAGTCACTCCGATTCAAAGCCACAGGATTATGCGGTTTAGCTGCGACCTAGTTTAGGAGCTCGAGGTCAAAAATGCGATGGTATTAAAAGACGCTTCGCACTAACAGAAAAGCAATCTATTTGAACTTAGAATTTAAAAAAATACTGATTATTTATTTATTTTTGATATTTATTAAAACTTTATGCACAAGTAAAAACTGTACAAAGGCGGACTTAATGGCTTGGGCATTTTCTACCAGTCTACCTTAGGGTGATGCAGAGACAATACATAGTAGGTGCAATACCAGAAAACAACTTAGAAAATAACTAGAATTTAAAAATAAATACTTAGATACATATACAAGGTGTTGATTTGCATCCTAGTCAAATTCAAGGACGTAATTATGCTAATGATTCTCGACCCAAATCAACAATAAAATGGGTAGGTTTTTTTTTTCTTATTTACGGAACTCCGTAAGTGTGAACCAGCCGTATTTAAACGCGGCCCGTCTGTTACTAGCCTATAACCGCGCTTTCACACACAAACAAACGCCTTTTACTTTACTAAGTACTAAAATACTAAAGTCTAAAATGTCTTGTATGACAACCTCCTGAAATTTGACGAGGATGCAAATCAACACAAAAAACAAAAAAGTAAAAAGATTATGTGATTTCAGGGAATTAGGTACGTAAATAAAGTTATCAGGAAAAGTACTAGAGTTACCAACATAGCTTGCAGCGTAAGCAAGCTGAAGTGAGTGACAGTGAGCTGACCATGTTTGTCAAAGTACCGATGGCTAGTGGAGCAGACGAGTCCTGGAGTGGAGACCGCGTATCGGCAAACGTAGTGTGGGACGCCGCCCAGCTAGATGGACCGACGGCTTTAAGAAGGTGGCTAGGACAGACTGGATGCGGAAGGTGGAGAACAGGGTGTTGTGGCGTAACCTGGGAGAGGTCTATGTCCAGCTGTGGACTGCGATAGGCTGAGTCGAGGTAGGTACACGTATTTGGAAACGCCATTCAAATAATTGTAGATTAATTATAGAACTCAAACCTCCTTAAAAACGGTATTTATTGTACCTTGAAATCTAATAAAAATGTATAATTTAAAAGGTGGCTCAAGACAATACACAAAAAAAATTATATATAATATAATTTTTTTTAGATATAATTTTTCAAGATGTCATTTCGCTCTTGATATTACGAGTATGTTCTAACTAGCTGCGCCTCATGGTAAATGTCGATCCCGTGGGAATATCGGGATTAAAAGTAGCTTATATGTTAATTCAGGGTGTCAGCTACCTCCATACAAAATTTTATCAACATTGGTCCAGCCGTTTGAGCGTGAAAAAGTAACAAACATATAAACACACTACACACACACACTCACAAACTTTCGCCTTTATAATATTAGTGTGATATGAAAAAGAAGATCGAAAACAGTTCTGTTACTGTAGCGCTTGGAGCGGAGCTGTTTTCGGTTTTCTCTTTTAGCAAACGCGTTTAAAATCCGGAAAAGAACGAGCACCGCACCTTTTTCCACTGTCATCTATCTGTCACTGTCACTATCCGAACTAGACAACTGGACTGGGTAGTCTGGTTACGATAGTAAAAGTCTCGCAAAACTAAAAGGCACTTGAGACTGTTTATCTTTGTCTGTAAAACTTAGGTCCCCAGCGACTTACACATGTCCGAAGATAGCAAAAACCCCTTCTGTTTGCAAAATACACAAACTTGCATCTTACATCCTTATAACGGTTATCTACCCACCCCTTTATTCCGCAATGACTTGTAACACATCCCTCATTATAAAGCGCCATTCCCCGCACAAGCACCGTGCATATAAAATCAAATCACCAATCCAATTTGTATCTTATATCCGCGTAATAAGATTTGTTATTATACACTCAAGAACATTGTTGCAAGTAGCAACAAAGATGGTGGCAAATGTACTTAAGCGACTTGTTTTATCCAATGAACTTTTAATCTTAAGACTTGGATATTAGATTGGTTTTGGATAGACGAAGTTTTAATGCAAGCGGAATGGAAGATTTCCCGAGTAACAGGGTTTCGGAAAGTTTACAGTTTAAATGTTGTTCCTTATTATTTTAGAGGAGATCAAAGATTATGAGATATTTTATCATAAAGTTGTTATTTTTTATGAGACAGTTTCAGTTTTTGCTTGATTTTAAACTTATCCTGAAGTTATTAAATGACAGTAATGGTGTCGATGGTTACGGAATGAACTTTTCACAACTTGTGGTCGTTTCAGTTACGTTTTCCTGAAACTTGAACCAGTTCCTGAAGTCTCCTTAAAGTTATTTGGGTTGCCAGATTTCTGATAGGGTCAAGACCACAGATATAGATAAACCTAGATAACGCAAGTATCACGATCTGTATGAAAACCAAGCGTGCTATTTTTTGACTACCAACTATGACGTCACAAGCACTATTTAGTGATGGCAAAATCAAACCGATTCAATGTGTTGGCCGAATGTGCCCGGAACGAGGTTGAGAGGGTTAGCTTTATGCTCGAACATGATGTGGATCTGCGGGAAATGGGCATGTGTAACTTGATTCTGGCCCGTCCTCTGTCAGAGGAGGCAAAGTCAATATACAATTTAGTTAAATTAGCCATTAAGCGTAGATAAGTCAATCTTTGTGAGGCCTATGAGGGTGGCATGATCATGCTTGATCAAACCCTCTATAAAATAAATAAAGATTAAAAAAAAAAAAAAACCGATTCAAAGACGCCGTCGCGTGCGGCACCCGTGTCTCCATACCCCCAGGGCCTTGCCAGCGCTCACGCCACCCGCTCACCCAGCCAGCAGTACACAGGACTGAGCGCGAAAGTGGCGACTTACGATTTTTGTACGTGAAGTAGTTGCTCTTGCGTTATCTAGGTGAACCTATATCTGTGGTCAAGACGTAATTATAATGTATGCCCAATTCTATGCCTTAGTCGAATTTTATTTTCTCTCTTCCAATTAAGAAAGAAAAAGAAAAGAAAAAAATTGTAGAATTTAATTAGTTTTCATTTAGGAATTTTACTTTAATTCCATACCTCCTTGTTTTGAAGTCAGTTGACAAGAATTCAGGTTTAAAAAAAAAAAATATATATACTTACGGTCGAATTGAGAAACCTCCTCCTTTTTTGAAGTCGGTTAAAAAGATTTGCAGATCAAATTCAAAGTACGTTGCTACAAGACCGGATGTTCGGATCGGCATGATTCGGCACAGCCAGGCTCCAAAATCAAACTCAAACTCAAACTCAAAGCATTTATTTCAATTAAACCATTTTACAGGCACTTTTGAATTGTCAAGAAGTAGGAGGTAAAATCGAATATGATTCAGCAAAAGTAGATACCTAAAGGAGATTTCCGATCGGCTCGAGCCTTGAGGCGCAAAGCTGGTCTAAGCACTAATAAATACCACACATATTTATGTCATTAGATAGGTATTTTATTATAATACAATAACTATTATGGCAGTTCATTTCAAATCGCTGTGTGAAAAAAATTAAAGCGATATTTCGTAGGAATGACCTGGACGCTAGACAGCGGAAGCCTGTCATAGTTAATCACTTCTAATGGTCTAAGTTTTTAATATTTGCAAACAGGACAATGTTATCCAATAAAAACAAAGTATTAAAACCTTAAACAAATACCTATAAATGCACAACCTTGCTGATCTGTAAACTTTGTAACCCAACAATTAAAATGTGATTTTCATTTAAATTCGACGACATTTTAATCCCCACTGATTCCGAGCGGTTTACATTTATTTAAATTCATATCCTATTTTACAGAAAGCTGTGCTGACGAGTTCAGTTTTGTATTGTGGTTCTGCAGTTTTATTTAACTAAGTAAAGAAGAATATACATGTCTTTAGGATATATCGGGATAGATGGGTCAAGGTCGTCATGCAGTGGGTTCCAGAAGACGGGTGCCGGGTGTCGTCGCAGAGGAGGCGTAGGAAGATTAGAAAACGCTGGCGTGATGACGCGTTTATGGGAGATTGGCTAGAGGAGACAAAGCGTAGGGAAGAATGGAATACTATGCTATGTATGAGGAAACTTTTGACCAGCATTGGGACTATACCTACGGGATAAAAATGGTACATTATTTGTGGTTGGTTGTCTCTGATAACCAGTCTTACCAAGGGGTGTCGTATTACATCGGGTGACATCGTGGAATACATCAGAAGCAAAACCAAGTGGACCTTGAGAGTAGAGAAGTTGGAATCAAATTTACTTACACTACAGTAATGGTGGTTTTCCTTTTTAGGGTTCCGTACCCAAAGGGCAAAAATGGGACCCTATTTAAGACTTCGCTGTCTGTCCGTCCGCCTGTCTATCACCAGGCTGTATGTCTTGAACCGTGATAGCTAGACAGTTGAAATTTTCACAGATGATTTATTTCTGTTGCCACTTTATCAACAAATACTAAAAACAGAATAAAATAAATATTTAAGGGGGGCTCCCATACAATAAACGTGTTTTTTTCGACGTTTTTGCCTTGTTGTACGGAACCCTTCGTGTGCGAGTCCGACTCGCACTTGGCCAGTTTTTTTTTGTTGTTTTTTTTTTTAGTATAGTATGTTCAATCATTAGAAGTTACTGTTGTCTTTTACTGTTTTACAAACATTTCTTCTTACTGTATAAAGACATTAAGTCTTAATGAAATCGCTTTAATGTGGTGTAGTAAGATTTTTTTTTTTAGTGGAATGTTTGAGGAAACATTAAAGCCTCCTTTGGCACTCAAATCTCCATAAGAGCAAACGCTGCAATTGCCAACGTCTTCTATAACCACTAGTAGCCCTAAAATTAAGTAGTCATTCCACGACCACGATTTAATCGTTAGGTACGCACCACCCTCATCGTTCGTTGGGGAGTTTAATTGCTAATCGACAAAACGACAGAATACCTGATAAGGTTCCGTCTTCGTATATATTATGAGGCTTGGAAACCAAAGTTCGGAGCAGGAACAGTTTGTACTGGGAATAAAACATAGCAACATAAGTCATCACTGACCACAGTGCGTGTTGCCAGTGATGACTTATGGCACTGAAACGTGGTGCTCACAATGGGCCTTATAAGAAGGCTAAAAGTCACACAAGGTAATATTATAAAGGCGAAAGTTTGTGAGTGAGTGAGTGGGGGTGTGTTTATATGTTTGTTAGTTCTACACGCTCAAACGGCTGGACTAATTTTGATAAAATTTTGTATGGAGGTAGCTGACAGCCTGGTAGGGGAAACCGCTGGTGCACCTGGTAATAACATAAATGACATTCACTATAAAGGAAAGAATTCTACGTGTTTATAGAAACAAAGAGTGTAGAAAAATATTTCTGTGTAAAATAAATATTTAAAAAATTACCTGAAAACTGTTTATTTATTACGATTTTATGAAACGAGATATCCGAAACATCGAAATTTATTGGTTATAAAGCAAAAATTCAAGCTTTATTGAATATACTTGTCTGTACGTTGAAACTGTTGCTTTTTATTATAAAATAATAAAGTGTTTAACTACATGGAATGTCGATATTTTTAACGCTGAATATTTATTATGTCGGATTTTATCTTAAATTCCTTACAAAAATTGTATCTATGCTATATGAAAATTATGAAACAAAATTTGACAGTGTTGTTGGTTTCATCGTCGCAAGCGCTACTGATCATGAGGTACTGGGTTCAATTTCCAGGTCGAGTAAAGTGTTAATGGGTTTTTCCGTAATTTGATAGTAGCTAGCCCGGAGTCTGGATTTGTGTCCGGATGATGGCAATAGGCTCGCCCCCTTTTACATGGGCCTTAAACTGAACTGGCGAAACGCGGGAGTACCACAAGTACACCCCGCGTAAATCCCTTCAGGGATATATTGGGTAAAAAATATAAATGGGAAGTCAGAGAACATTTTCGAAAAGTCTTATTTAATAAAAGATAACTGTAAATCTCTGTTTCTATGGAAAATTTAAAATCGGTCTAATTGAGCTGTAACACTATTTTTCGAAAATGTTCTATACTAACTTTTTAGACCTTTGTATCCTGCTTATGCGTATGAAGTTTCATTAAAATCGGACCATTCATTTCGAAAAATAAGGGCTTGAAAGTTTGTACGAAATGCCGTACGGCGTAAACGCTCTTAAAGCTGAATTGGTTTTTTTCTGCCCAAAATAAAAAGTAGGTAAGTAGTCAACCTTCAAAACGCTTTATCACCCCAGGGTTAGCTGTCACTTGCACGTCATAAAACGACAAGGTCTATTTGTCTTTGTGACAGTTAGATACTTCCAACCTTACAGAAGTTCCAGTTTACTGGAAATTGTTGTCAAAAACGGAAAAGCAATTTGTGAGGCAACTACATTACTACAAGCTGGTATTATTTCCTCGGACAACCGTTTCGCACAACGACCTCTATTTCTTTTCCACCAGGATACACATTCGCGGATAAGTTCTACATTACTTTTTCTTAAGAATAAGTGCAGAGGAAGTTTTGCACATTTATGATTTTAAACTATGCATGCTATGACATACATTGCGACGGCATGGCTTGTACTTTTCATACTGCTGCATTTAAAGAGATTTATTTTCTTAAAACATTCTCGTAATATTCACTGCCAGGGAAATAGGCACTGAAGGATAATGTATGTTGTGAATGTAGTGTCTTTGTGGAAGTTTCGTTTACAGAAACATGAAAATTTCAGTAACGTAAATGGCGAGAATTAACATCAAAATGGACACCTTAAGAAATTACCCTGAAAAATTGGAACAATTACTTACGTTCTTTTTACTTAATAATAAATTCAACATTAATGATGTAACTAATATATTTGTAAAAATATAGTTTAAAAGAGTGTCCATGGAGTTTCTTGCCCGTTCTTTTCCATAGGTATAGATTTTCTACGCTTTGGAATGGGCAACTAGCTTCATATTTTCTGACTGACCGACTTCTTAAAAATTCAAAAGTGCCTACAAATGGTTTAATTAAAATAAATGCTTTGAGTTTGAGTCGTTACGGGTCGTCAGGGGGCTAAAGTCTGACAACCAGTCTTCCTAAGGGGCATCATGTTACCCAGTAACTGGGTTGTGGAGGTCAGATAGGCAGTCGCTCCATGTAAAATACTGGTATACAGCTGCATCCGGTTAGACTGGAAGCCGACCCCAACATAGTTGGAAAAAGGCAGATGATGATGATGAAGTAAGTAAATAAGGCTCGTAGCTACTAATAACGGCCGCATGTGTCGATCGAAAGTTAAGTTACGCTTGCCAGGGTCGGCTTGTGGATGGGTATGACATGACATATCGAGACCCCACCGTGCCTGAGTAAGCGCGTTAAGCAGTTGGTCCCAGCTGTCATTTGTAGATCTTTGATCTTAAAAGTCTGACAACTTAGTAAAACTTAAGGGTTAACCCAGTTACTGGGTATCCATTTACCCAGTAACTGGGTTGTGGAGGTCGGATAGTCAGCCGACTCCAACATACATAGTTAAGCAAAGGCATGGCAGATTGTTTTTAAATAAGTAAATAACACGAGGTATCTAATGGATAATTGAAATAGATTTAATCCTATTCGTACTAAAATAATAATATTGTGTTTCGTATCTGAAACCAATCAAATAGACAACTGGCAAAATGGACTAGGAAGTAATAATCAAAACTTTTTTGGAACCGAACCCAATGACGTCACTAGGCAGCAATGACGTAGCGCTTATAAGTTTTTAATGAAAAAAAAACTTTGCCGACGTCATGTTTTCATTTCTTTGTTAAAAGATCGTTTCAAGGTCTTCTTATTATTTTAATTTTGTACTGTCATACTGAAAAAGTTCGATATTACTGGTAGCTTGCTAAATTAAAAATTACATAGGAAATGATGATATGTATATTCCTGTTCCTGGTTTGAAAGCGTCACCGGTAACCGAAAAATTGTGTAGAAATATTGGTTGTCATTGTATGGGCATACAAGAAAAGGTCCATACCTACAAGAAACTTATTTTGTATGGCGTTTTTTGCCTTTAGTACGCAACTTATTGTGTGCAAGTTCGACTCGCACATGGCCGCTTTTTTATGGTAACAGCGGTTTCAAACCTTGCTAATATAATATAGCTTGGAAATATTCAGCCATAAGTAATAAAGTTTAAAGATAACAATATTCCTGCCAAACATAAAATGGCGGATCGAAGTTAAACTGACAAAAAGGAACAAAAGATATGCGAGCTCACCCTTGCCATTCGTTTTGGCATACACCCAATATACATTACTATATTCAGTTAAATTTAAAATTTTCGTAAGAAGATAGCATGAATAGTAGCTTAGCACACGGCTTTTCCCGTTTCCATCAAAGACTGTTCAATCGTTTTGCATTTTAATAGTCATGTCGCAGTTATTTCGCTAAATCGTTGTTGGCAAACTTCCTCACACAAAGATTTTTTGACTATTAATATAAGTAAATTAAGGACCTGTTTCCGAAAAGGTAGAAAATGACGATAGACTAAACAAAACAGATTTTATTTTTAATTTCGCTATAGGTATAAATATACTGTACGTATCCGAATATGATACAACAAGCCTGCGGTGCTATTCTGTAAAAATCTCACCGTGAAAACTTAGGTGAAGTGAGCGTGGAGTGAGCTGTCAATAGTCTGAGTTTTCACGGTGAGATTTTTACAGAATCGACCAGCTGAAAACAAATAAAAATAATCAATGGTTCAAAATGTTATTAATGTAATCATTTTCATTTAATTATTATTTTATTATTTTAATTTTCGACGTCGGTAGTCAAATTATTTAGGTACTCAATTCGCGAAATATGTAATTTGGTAAACGTGCTGGAAAATGTTCGGTACTAACTGACGGCCCATTTCATATTTAACCTTTTAATTAATATTGTTAATATTAAATTATTGGGATTAAGGTGTGTTTGTTTATTTAGTTTAATTGAAATAAAAACTTCTTCAGGCGCATTTTGTGCTTTTTCTGAACAGTGAACGAAGCTAAACCGTCACGCTACGCAGTCCTAGCAGAGGGCACAATCATCATCATCATCATTTCTGCCGAAAGACTTCCACTGCTGGACATAGGGCTCCCCCAAGCACCTCCACTTCGACCGGTTCTGTGCTTCTCGCATCCAACGGGTTCCTGCGGCCTTCACAAGGTCTTCGGACCACCTTGTGGGAGGCCTTCCAACGCTACGTCTTCCGGTACGCGGTCGCCACTCCAGAACCTTTCGGCCCCATCACCCATCTGTTCTGCGAGCAATGTGCCCTGCCCACTGCCACTTAAGTTTGGCAATTCTTCGGGCTATGTCGGTTACCTTGGTACGAGAGCACAATATAGGCTGTATAAGCATGAATTATGCACGGCTATTATGGCCGATCTATTGCCACTTTAATTATAATTCTGTAAATACATATTTGTTACGGTCGCGAATCATATTTTAATCAACATACAACTTAATACTGACCAGCAAATTGCAAAAAAAGTAAAAAAAAAATAATTTCGCGGGCTACCCTAGCGCTTTCGCCATAAACCAAGATTTAAAAACATAGCTATTACAATGTTCTACTTCTAAAACATGTCGTCAAGGCGTTAGATTAAAAGACGCTTCACTTTAACTGCCAGAACGAAAAGGATTACATTTGGTTTTATTTCTCTTTCGTTCGTAACGTGAATTTTGTAATCGGGTTTTGTGTTAGCTAGGCATTCGCAGTCGCCATAGATCTGGTGATATTTGATCAAGAATCGTAATTTTATGAACATAGAATTTAGAGGTATTTTTGACAGATTGAGTCTCAAGCTGTCAAAAATTCCTCTAATTTCCTTCTTACCTAATAAATGTAGATTTATGACAAGTTTTTGACATTGATTGTCGTTGAAATGGGACTGTGACTAGATTTTGAATATTTTTAATTATTTATTTATTTATTCACAAGGCAACTACAACAAGCAATAATCACAATTATAAGAATTGGTCGTCTGGTCTTCATAGAGTGATGATAAACTACGACCAATTTATATCTAACTAGCTGCGCCCCGCGGTTTCACCCGCGTAAATGTCGATCCAGTGGGAATATCGGGATAAAAAGTCTATATGTTAATCCAGAGTGTCAGCTACCTCCATACAAAATTTTATCAAATTCGGCCCAGCCCTTTGAGCGTGAAGAAGTAACAAACATGTAAACACACCCCCACACCCCCATACTCACAAACTTTCGCCTTTATAATATTAGTGTGATAGTGTGATTACAGTAGGATGCAGATATATTTGAAGGATATTATAAGTTGGTTAATAGCATAATCATTATCAACCTATAATGTTCCCACTGCTGGGACACAGGCCTCCTCTCTTCGAGAGGGAGTGGGCTATAATCTACCACGCGGGAACAGTGTGGGTTGGTAGATGTCACATGTTTTCGATTTTTTGGTTCTAGGACATGCCAATTTACTCACGATATTCTCCTTCACCGTTTTAAAAGCAGTGGTAATGAAATTATTTACACAAAGTAAAGCGCTTGCCTGGATTTGAACCCACGACCTACAATTCGTAAGTCGGTGTCTTTACCACTCAACTGGGCCACTCTGTGATATATATGGCTTGCATGCCTGAATTTTAAATTAAGTGATAGGATCTAGCTAAAAATATATTTTGTTTCTTTGGATTTCTTACAATGAGTTCATGCAGGATTTGCCCTGCCCTGTTCACCGCTCCGCACACCAAAACTTTGACATTCAACTTGAATGAACTCCCCAAAAAATACAGTTAACAACAAAAGGGCATAACCAACAAAAAAGCTCTCATTAACCGTCACGCGATTCTCGCCTTTATTAACTTCACAATGGTGCACATATTCGTAACAACGGTACATCTGTAAGTTGTATGAATAGATCTTGTACAAAAGAAACGAGTTTCAGGTGTATAAGGCATTCTGTTATATAAACCAGGGCAACGCATTGTTACAAGACAATGGTAGTTTAACAGAATGTTGGTTTGTTACTTTATCTAATAATTGTTGTGTACGTTTGTAGGTTATGACATTATATATTATGGTTGTGGAATGACCTTAAATGAATTTTCGTCTTCAAAAAAAGTATCAGACATTCCTTAGTTCCTCACTATCGATGAGGGAAAACAATAATAACACTGAAAATCGGGTTTTGTATATTTTGTTGTTTCTGTAACAATAAATCTGAGTTCGGAAATATGCGGTTAGCAGCGGGGTTACTGCGTGACACTCCTAAAACGACAATGCCATTCATTTTGACAGCTCAACATTAGTCATTGCGTTATTTACGTTGTTGAGTCAGACGGATTTTGAAACATAATAAAATTATGAAGCAACGAATTTCCTTCAAAATCCAATTCTCGTAATTCAAAACGTTCAAAATCTAGTCAAAACAAATGTCAAAAACATGTCAAAAATGTAGGGAAATTACAGGTATTTTTGACAGATTGAGACTGTGAACGTTCTTAAAACTACGAGAATTGCCCCACCCTCGTGTGCTGATCAAAGACAAAAATTCTACTAATCTGTACAGTATGAGTAAAGATTTTGCCATAAACTACTTTACTGAAATCAATTAAGTAATAATACAACCTTTTTAATTTCATGAAACAACAGAAAAAGTTTCCTGAAAATATTGTGTTTCTGAAAACTGTTTACAGACGATACGAATTCACATTCGCGATCGGTGGATTAATTAATAGCATTTCAATCATCGCAAGTGTTTGACATTCCATTTATCGTTGATTCGATGGTAAGGACTCAGGCATGCCGATTAATTTTTACATAAACGATTTGTTGTTGTTCAAAAATATATTGCGTCAAATTTATACCCATCCAGAACACCACTTTGCTCTCCAAAATGGGTATAATAAAATCAAATAAAAAAATGAACACAGTTCATTTGCATCTTCAAGTAAGAAATATGGTTTCCAATAAAAATTTACCTAAAGTAGGTAAAGTTACTAACGGTAGGAGGGGTTCACATCGGCGTCGAGACAACGATGAGGTACCTGGGTCTCGTCCTCGACAGCCGGTGGAACTTCGTCGAGCATTTCCGACGTTTGGCCCCCAAACTGGAACGGGCCGGGGCCGCCTTCAAGCGGCTCTTGCCCAACCTGAGGGGGCCAAACGCCTCCTGCCGGAGGCTTTACGCGGGGGTCGTGCGGTCCATGGCCCTATACGGGGCCCCGGTGTGGGCGCGTTCACTGCGGCGGCGAGCCGCCCACTACCTGAACGCGCCCCAGAAGGTGGTAGCCATAAGGCTTATCCGGGGCTACCGCACGATCTCTGGCGAGGCGGCAAGCCTCATTGCCGGACTGCCGCCATGGGATCTGGAGGCGATGGTCCTCGCGCGCGTCTATGAGTGGCGCGCGGAGGCACTAAGCCGGGGGGAAGTTCCGCTTCCGCGGCAAATCGCTGCGGAGCGGACTGAGCTCCGGCGCGATCTCATGGCGACATGGAAGGAACGACTGTCGCAACCCAGCGCAGGGCACGCCGCGATAGCGGCGATAAGACCCCTCTTTGAGGAGTGGCTAGGGAGGCGCCACGGCGCCCTCACCTACCGCCTGACGCAGGTCCTCACCGGACACGGAAGTTTCGGGAGGTTCCTGCACATCATCAGGCGGGAGGAAACGCCCGGGTGTCACCATTGCCAGGATCGCCCAGAGGACACGGTGGAGCACACGGTGGAGGTCTGCCCCGCTTGGGCGGAGCACCGCCGTGTCCTCGTAGAGGCGATCGGCAGCGGCGGCGACCTCTCGCGCCCGGCCCTGGTGCAAGCCATGGTCCGGGGCGAGAGGGAGTGGGAGGCAGTCACCTCCTTCTGCGAAGCAGTCATGCTAGCGAAGGAGGTGGCGGGACGGCTCAGGGAGAGAGCCTCCCGTCCCAGCCGCCGCGGGAGACGCTCCGGGCGTCGGGAGCGTCGGGAGGCGCGGGCCTGCGGGCGGAGAGTAATGGGTAGCTCACCGTCCGATCAGGACCAGGCCCGTGCCGGACGGCGCGTACGTGTTCCACGCGCGCCTCAAAGAGATGTCAGCATCGAGGAGGGGCCCCATAGGGCCGAAGCCTGCCGGGTCAGCGGGATTGTCCGAAAGGGTTACCGCTGGCCCGGAACATAAAGGGCTAAGGAAGGAACACGGGTGGGTTTTAGTCAGTAAGAGTCTGACACTCCCTTCCGCTCCACCCAGAGCGGGAGGGGTCATTTGATGATTTCCCATCCGCAAAAAAAAAAAAAAAGTAGGTAAAGTTGTATGTTAGAGTTGAAGCCTTAGCTCATCATCATCATCATTTAAGACGTCCACTGCTGGACATAGGCCTCCCCCAAGCACCTCCACTTCGACCGGTTCTGTGCGGTTCCTGCGGCCTTCACAAGGTGAGACCACCTTGTGGGAGGCCTTCCAACGCTTCGTCTACGTCGCTACGTCTTCCGGTACGCGGAACCCACCTTACCTAAGTCCACCTTACCTTACCTTATACCTTAGGATAACTTAATGATATTGTATTTATAGGAATAATGGACGTCGTTGGTAAGAAGGTTACCAGCTCAAATGGGATTAGGCGCATCACACCACCCGCATGCAGGATGACCACTGGGCAAAAGATGGATGCTGGGGCCTGAAGATGGATGGTGCCGCAGAAACAGGTGGCGAGATTACCTGGACGAGTACATTAAGGGCTGGCTTGAGGTGGCGCGGGTAAGAACTCCTGGAACGACTTGGGGGAGGCCTTTGCCCAGCTGTGGGATAACATAAATAGACAAAGCAAAAAAAATATAATTTGAACGATTTAACAGTAAAGAGGAAGGATGGTCACGATTGGCGATGACGTTATAATTAATAAGCCAAAAAAATGAAATCATTTATCATGTCGATGCGGAGTATCTGTCGGCTACGATTGCGTATATCGTCTACGTAGATCAAGTGCTACGCCGTAGCAATTTCGTAGCAGCGTAGCGTTTTGGTCTCCGTTTAAAAAGTCGTTTAGAAACACCACTATAAATTCAAAATTAGATAAAATTTATAAAAATATGCGTGGTTGATTTACAGCCTTTGACTTTACTTACGCACTGATCTAACACTGTTTCTTATTTTCTTAGGGGTGCTATACACATGTTCGGGTCGACTCGATACAACTCCGAACATTATCGATTTCACCGCCCGGATGTACCGAATCATGACGAACAGAGCTATGTACAGATGCCAGCACATCAAGCTACCGGAAACTGTAAAATTTTCCCAATCCACTTTGAACCTTATTCTTTTGCTATACAGTTGAAAAAAAAAAGAAAAAAAAAAGGAATTTGACAGATTGTAGTAGCTTGCTTGTACACACATCTGGCACACCAATCTGGTTTTAATCTTCTTACTATCACAGAAAAAAGTCTCCACACAATGGATGCCTGAAGATGGACGGCGCCGCCGAGGTCGACAAAGAAAGCGGCGGCGAGATGACCTGGACGCGTAACGCGACGGTTGATTCAAGGTGGCTCGGGAAAAGAGTTCCTGGAAGGACTTGGGAGAGGTCTTTGCCCAGCAGTGTAACAGTATAAATAGGCTAAACAAAAAAAACATTGAAAAAAATCCTATCCCAGACAGTCATCTGACTTAAAATTTTTTTTTTTTTTGGAATTTAAATGTTTGTAAACGCGCCCAGAATACAGGAGAAATTCCTAGTGTGGGGCAATGTATTTTTTTTTTTAATACAAATAATTGAGCACATAAAAATGACAATGATAAATGATTTTATTTTGGAAGTAGACTTGCACAAACACTTTTACACGTCAATCATATTTAAAAAAAAAATAGATTAGGTCGGCGTTTCCTATCTGACTACTCTGTGAAGAAAGGCCGAAACAAACTCAGAGGTCACAGTCTCTTTTATAACGTTCAAAAACCAAAACTTATGTCGAAAGAACTAACATAACCAAATCCAAAAGCTTTTATCGACTTCGGTTGACATGTAAAACTAAAGCTGACTTCGGGGACTGAAAGTTTCAAACAGTTTTTATTTGAATAGTTCCCTATGTGCTTCATGACACTTATGTTAGTCGTTAAAAGTGACGTTAAGATGGTACTAAGGTGGTACTTTAGTGTTTTGGTGGGACTAAAGATTGGGATGCTGAATTGCTGACGCAACTGATAGTGATGTTTACGTGAAGTTTATTTTGCATCCTTGAGCTAGGTTTAAGTCAAAGATTTGGTTGAGGAGAAACTTCATTAGTCCATTTACTGGCATCTGCAGGGTAATTGCGTAGCACACTATCAGTAGCAATGGGTTTCATTTTGACAGTTCAACAACATTCATTGCGTTATTTGCGTTGTTGAGCAGACACTTTTTTCAAACATATGGAGCAATGGATTAGAAATATGCTTCAAAATGATTCAAATTGAGAGTAATAGTGTGTTATGCAATTAAGGTGCTGAACGCCAATTCCCGTAATTAAAAACGTTCAAAATCTAGTCGCAATCTCATCTCAGCGGCAACCATTTTTTTTTTTTTATGTAAAGTTTGTGACTCAGTTCAGACTGTGAACGTTCTTAAAATTACGAGAATTGCCCCCTTGATAAAGCCAAATATCTGATGGTATGTGGTAACGGCCGCGACTTACGAGTTGTAGGTAGTAGGTTCGAACCCAGACAGGCCGCTTTCATCATCATTTCAGCCGAAAGACGTCCACTGCTGGACATAGGCCTCCCCCAAGCACTTCCACTTCGACCGGTTCTGTGCTTCTCGCATCCAACGGGTTCCTGCGGCCTTCACAAGGTCGTCGGTCCACCTTGTGGGCCTTCCAACGCTACGTCTTCCGGTACGCGGTCGCCACTCCAGAACCTTTAACCAGACAGGCGTTTTACTTTGTGTAAATTATTTCATAACCGTACTGCTCTCAAAACGGTGAAGGAGAACATCGTAAGGAAACCGGCATGTCGTAGAACCAAAAAAAAAATCGAAGACATGTGACATCTGCCAATCCGCACTGGGCCCGCGTGGTCGATTACGGCCTACTCCCTCTCACTGAGAGGAGGCCTTTGTTCCAGCAGTGGGAACATTAAAGGCTGCATATGTATATGTATCTGATGGAGTGTTCGTGAGCAATCAAAAGATTTATCTTATGTAAAAGGGGTACAGACGCCAGCACATCAAGAACTACAATCTGTCAAATTTCTTTAATACATTTTCAACTATATCGCTAAAGCATAAGGTTCTAGGTTGATTGGGAAAATTTTACAGTTTCGCGTAGCTTGATGTCATCAGTATCTTCCCCTTATCCCAATTTTTATTGGGCACAACAAGTAAAACAGAAAAAGAAAATAATTAATAATTCAGCACAAACTAAACGTAAATTATAAAAAATATGACATAAAATACACACGTACAAAGTAGCCAAAAGCCTTGGTCCCTAACAATAAAATGTTAACAATGTTGTCCATTGCCTGATGTCAGGGCCCGGGACCAAAGACAATACACATTAATCTGTGTTGCCACACTGGCAAATCACAACTAACAAATAAAATAAAAACAAAATGCTGATTACAGAGTGGAAAAATAACTACATTTGTAACGAACAAACAACTTAAGAACAATTAAACCGTGGGTCGCCTCTGTTGCTTACACACACACAGGTGTTGCTCAGAAAAATGCTGTGACTTCGGACGAACCTATCGTCAACAGCGCTGATTTTCAGCAACTCACAATATGTCAAATTCTTCCATTCAAACTGAATGCCTTAAGTGAATAAATTATTTCTATTCCATGTTAAAGTATGGATGTGTGATCCATTTTAAAATGGAGTATTTTGCACGGGTCAGAAATTACAAGTCGGTATTTTGTTTAACATAAATACGAAGATGTAAGATAATAAGAAGTGCTAAGAGAATTGGATGGAATGAAGTTCTGGGGTTAAGTTAAGTTAAAACAATAATTGGATTTCATATTACATTAAGCGTATACTCATACAAAAAAGAATCACCAAACCACTAATTGTTACTACTAACATTTTTTTTTGAGGAAAACAAAAAAGAAACCAAATTTGTTTACTTTGCACAAACAAAATGCACATTAAAAAAAAAACATAAAACTCATACAAACAAATTAGCCAAAAGTCTCGCATTCAACTAATAAAAGGTTAAAGTTTGACAGTATGTTGATTGTGCACTTCGACATAGCTGGAACTTATCTTCCGACCAGACGGGTGTTGTGTCTGGCGGGCAACTGCCCGATGATTCATGTCGGGCCGTTGTACCTATGCTAGTTGCGCGGTAAACTCTGCTTGCGAGATGCACGATTTTGCGTGACGTCAGTATGACGCGTTGTTCGCATGTGGCGTTGTAGATACCGCTACATCATAAACCACCAAAACGATGTTAAAAAGTAACGAACGTTTAATAAATCCCTGGATACTCCAGTAAACAAATCGGGCAGTTAATCTCTGGTTAAATGTATCGTTGTAATCGGTGAATAGGCTTGAACAAATGGTACGGAAAAGGGTTCGGCCGATGGCAACAAATAACAGACAAATGGTGTCGCCTAAGCGGTAAGCGGTAGATTGGCAACTTTTTTTTGTGGCGTGGATTGTGAAGGCAACTTTTTGTGTATGAATGATGATTTTAGGTTAGAATTGTTCGAACAGACGTAATATTTCTTTCAACTTCTTTTTTTTTCATTGTTTTTTTGAGTGAATGTTATTGTAGGCTCTCGTGTTCGTAGGTATTTACAACGATGCACAATGAGTTAAATAAACCGACTTTGTATGAAAAGAGAATAATTCTACCATATTACGGGTTCGTTAATAATTTGCGTGACGTTTACCTATTTCACAAACCCGCACTGGGCCCACTCCCTCTCAAAGAGAAGAGGTCTGTGTCTCAACAGTGGGAACATTATGATTATGCTACTTATACATACTACTACTACTTACATGTAGATTGCTTTTACGCAATAATGCGTAACAGGTGCGCTTCCTTAGTGCGCAGGGTGTGGGACGGCTCTAACAGTGTTGTCGCCTGGACTGTGTTTACGTGGGTCACTGTTGTGCCGTCTCTCATGGGATGTCGCAACGGTGATCAACCGTTATTTCTTGTGTTTTTGTTTAGTGTCTGTGCTTACTAACAATTGTGGTAAGTTTTACTAACAATCTTGTTTGAGTCTTGGTCACTTTAATAAAGAAAAATTCTATTCTGTTCTATTCTATACTTATTTCTAGACAAGGTCTATTTTCCGTTGTTTTCCGACCCGTAACTTTTTGCAGCCCGTCTACACAAAACCTTTTTGTGAAAATTCTAATTACGAACGCAGAACGGCATCTAGACACCTATAATGTAATAAATAGGACCATCTTGCTAGGCCCCAGATCCTATGTTTCTATTTGTTCCGGGATATTTATAGCCGCTATTTTCAGAATTAGGCCCTTTTCTTAATCCTGGCCTTTTTCCTTATCGGCGCAGTTTTGCTTAAGTCCCACATTTGCGGTGATATTTATTGATATTTTTAGGACCAGTGTCTGATTTTTATTTTTAATTAAAACCTTTACCAGATTATTTTTTAAATTTGGGTGTGATTTCAAACCTGTCAAAAGGACACGATATGCGGATACTTTTAAACCTGTAAAAGGGCTGTATCTCATGAACCGTTATAGCTAGACAGTTGAAATTTTCAAAAATGATGTCTTTATGTTGCCGCTATAACAACAAATACTAAAAACAGAATAAAATAAATATTTAAGGGGAGCCCCCTTAAATATTTATTTTATTCTGTTTTTTTCGGCGTTTTTGGCTTGTGGTACGGAACCCTTCGTGTGCGAGTCCGACTGGCCCTTGGCCAGTTTTTATCAACAGCTGTGATTACACCACAGATCGGAAAACTTTGAAACTGCTGACAGCAATAACAGGTGTAGTTCTTGACCCAAGACATTGCTGTTTTGTCACATATTTTTTTTATGAATCTCTTCATCATCATCATCTGCCTAGCCTTTTCCCAACTGTTTGTGTTCGTGAATTTAAATGTTTGTAAACGCACCCACAATACAGGAGAAACTAATAGTGTGGCGCAACGTTTTTTAAAAAAAAATAACTATGTTGGGGTCGGCTTCCTGAATACCAGTATTTTACATGGAGCGACTGCCTATCTGACCTCCACAACCCAGTTAGGTACTGGGTAATACGATACCCCTTGGTAAGACTGTCAGACTTTCGAGCTTCTGACTACCCGTAGCGGCTGTCAAAGATCCACGAATGACAGCCGGGAACAGCGGCTTAACGTGAACGTGGCTTTTTATGAATCTCATAAAATGTAATAAAAAAGACCATCCGGTTTCTATTTGTCCCGGAATATTTATTGATGCTATATTGTTTCCTTATTAAATAAAGTCCGTTTTGCTTCAGGGGAACTTTTGGGTTGATGTTTAGTAATATTAATATGATCAATGTTTTGTATTTCAGCAATATTATTTTTTATTAAAACCCTGAAGATGAATCCTGAACAACCTTGTACCTGAAAATGTGGGTGCGATTTCAAACCTTAAAAAGGACACACTAAGCTGATGATTTTTTACATCAGCTTTAAGTTTTATAACCAGCGATTTCAAAGCCTTTAATAAAACTGAATATGTTGACAGCACCAGCAGAAGTCCTCAGCCTAGTAACATGTCTTCATCATCATCGTCATTTCAGCCGAAAGACGTCCACTGCTGGATATAGGCCTCCCCCAAGCACCTCCACTTCGACCGTTTCTGTGCGTTCCGCATCCAACAGGTTCCTGCCGCCTTCACAAGGTAGTCGGTCCACCTTCTGGGAGGCTTTGTAACACTAAGTCTTCCGGTACGCGGTCGCGAGTGGCGACCGCGTACCTAAAATAAATAAAAAATCTATAAAAACATGACCGGGCCGTATTTATCTCAAACCAGCTTCTGCCAGCGGCTTCGCGCCCGTTAATGTTGAAAATTTGAAAGACACGTGGCGCCATCTATTATTATAAGATCGTTACTGTTGTTTTCATCACAAACAGTAGGTACTTTTTTTCGGGATAAAAAAAAATAACAAACAGGTAACAACGGAAAAATAACAGAAAACTATAACAAGGAATTCGTAAAAAGGATTTCTGAGCGCGACAAGACAGCGTGACTGATTTTTTTTCTGTACGGTACGCGCGAGAGTGAGTATAGACGGCACTAGTGTGCAAGCGAGAAAACATGATAAGCGCCGCCATTTTAGATTTCTTTCTTTAATGAACCGGGTTATAATTAAAAATCCGCCAACCCGTCTTGAACAAGCATGGTGATCAATGCTCGTGACTTCTCTATATGAGAAGAGTTCCTTGCCCAGCAGTGGGACAAATTATAGGCTGGTATTATAAATATTGAAAGGAGAGGTAAGACCGTACCCAGCTTCGATCAATGTACAGACGCCAGCACATCAAGCTACCCAAAACTGTCCAATTTTTCCAATCAACTTTGAACCTTATACTTTGGCGATAAAGTTGAAAATCTATTAAAGAAATTTGACAGATTGTAGTAGCTTGATGTGCTGTTGTCTGTACCCGTTCGTTTTTAAAAAACTGACAGGTGTCAATCAACGCATTGTCTTGTCGGTCGCACGGTTATGTAGTAAAGACGACCATCCAACTCCTATGAGAATGTTGTCACAGCAATTACTGTGAAACAAAAGACAATCGAAAATCCCATTACGGATCCCATAGAATTATCCCGAGCCCACTTTTACGATACCCATGGTAAATAATAGGGTAGTTCTGCTCGGTGGCGACCGCAGAATGTAACGAAACATTAATTCTAACTGTGGCTTGTGTTACTGACTTTGATCTGACACTTTTGAAGTGTTTTGTGAGGAAGCCCTTGGTTCGTGGAGATTTTGTAGGGATTTTCGGGTGACCACTGAAAATCAGCGATGTGCTGTAGCGCAAGCAAGCGTGGTAAGTGGAAGCCTTCTTGTCACAACTACGACATGCAGCTGCTGACCACTTCTGTTGTGTGATTATAGATCTGTTTTGTTTTTTTACGGTTCCGTACCCAAAGGTTAAAAACGGGACCCTATTGCCAAGGCTCCACTGTCCGTCTGTCACCAGGCTGTATCTCATGAACCGTTATAGCTAGACCACTGAAATTTTCACAGATGATGTATTTCCGTTGCCGCTATAACAACAAATACTAAAAACAAAATAAAATAAATATTTAATTTATTCCCATACAAAAAACGTGTTTTTTTTCGGCGTTTTTTGCCTTGTGGTATGTAAAGAAGTTTTCACTTTAAAACTAAATGTTTGAAGTGAAAACTTCTTAAGGCGCGTTGGGCATTTTTGAGATGGGAAAAAACCATTGAACTCGCGCCACTGTTACCGTAAGCGACACCGTGCGTGTTTTGTTTACAAGACGATAAAAAAAAGCCCGCTTCAACATAGAACAATAACCGATTCTTTGACCTCTCAGACCTCTCTGACATAAGAAGAGGTCACTGTACCATAAGTCAAGGCATAAGATAATCCAAAAACAACCTTTACGAAAACCCAATGCGCAGATACGATCCCCAATTCTAAGAAGGGAGTTATCAAATTCAAGTTTGATAATTTATTTGTCGAACTTGGCGAAACTTCTCGTGTACAATAATGGCATATGTTTGATAAATCATTCGCATATACAAACTTGCCAAGGGAAGGGTAGTGATCGGAATGTTTATCGAGGTCAGTGCGACCTTTTCAGTGTGGATAGTGGTATATTCTAGTTTGAGTGATCGTTCATTTATTTTTATATACTAGCAGCTCTCCGCGGTTTCACCCGCATAAGTGTCGATCCCGTCGGAATATTGGGATAAAAACTATCCTATGTCCTTCCCCGGGATGCAATCTCTCTCTCTGCCAATTTTCATCGAAATCCGTTTAGTGGTTTAAGCGTGAAAAGGTAACATACAGACAGACAGACAGACAGAGTTACTTTCGAATTTATAATATTAGTATGGATATAGACACGTTTATCCTTTTGTTGAAGTCTTTTGGCATATGCGTAGAATTTTTGCTTGTAAATAAATATCCATTTTTCTTTATTTAAATACCTATCTTTTCTTATTCAGAGAAATCATTAGTCCTATAGCTTGCTTAAAGTAGCGATATTTGTCTACACAGTTCAAGATTCTGCTCGGATTTTCATCATTATTTCCAACTTAGGAAGAACTTAAATTACCTACATACATACTGAAAACTCACGGCTTCTTTCCAAGTGGGTAATAAGGCAGAACTCCGATTGCATTAAGCATCTGAACTTTTAGAAGAACATAAACCAATAAACTCACCATAATTTCTTTCTAAGGCGTCCCCTCCAGGGTTTCAATGGTCCCACTGCTGGGACACAGGCCTCCTCTCGGTGAGAGGGAGTGGGCCGTAATCCACCGCGCGGGCCCAGTGCGGATTGGCAGATGTCACATGTCTTCGAATTTTTGGTTCTAGGACATGCCGGTTTCCTCACGATGTTTTCCTTCACCGTTTTGAGAGCAGTGGTGATGAAATAATTTACACAAAGTAAAGCGCCTGACTGGGTTCGAACCTACGACCTACAACTCGTAAGTCGCGGCCGTTACCACTTGGCCACCACTACTCTCTGTCCACCACTGCTCTCAACACACAAGGGTTTCAACTCACATCTGCCAAATTACATTAATTGTACTTTTAAATTTTTTTTACTCACTACCTGGTGCTCTTTAGTTTCTGGGCCACAACGACTAAAGACATCGATACAAAACATACTACAAGCAACATCGGTTTTTTTTTTTCATTTCATTACTGTCGAACCGCCCCTGCCCCCTGCCTGACATCTCAAAACATGGAGATTTTTGTGCTATATCTACTATGTTATAATGTTAATGTTTTATACACATCTGCATAAAAATCCAATTATGTCCTTGTATAAAGATGGAGGCCTTTCCAAACAACCCGTTCGCTATAAGATTAAGAAGTTAAAGGCCGGAATCAAAGCTTGCCAATGGTATAGCCAACGACTGCCATCCAAATATTGTATGCTATATTTTAATTCAGAATCTATCTCTATTAATAATAAAGCTGAAGAGTTTGTTTTTGTTTGAATGCGCTAACCGCTAGAACTATAAAGTATTGAACATGATAAACATGATCTCAATAACCAGCTGCTGTCGTCGCCAAAACTTCGCACTTCATCGTATCGGCCATTCCGTCCCAATATCCATTTACGCCATAATGAAAAAAGGTAGCGTAAACCAAAACAAATAAGGTCCGCAGACAGATGGGGACGGTAAAAAAACCTATATTTGCGAGACAAATACGATTAAATCCAGAAACGCCGGGAACAAAGAGAAGACGCGGTTTCACGCGACTTTTTTTGCAGCTTCAATCTGTTTAAACCGTTTCAGTGTATGAGCTATAGATTGGATTTTTTCAAGATTCTCCTTTGTTCCGTGTTATATTTTTAACCGACTTCAAAAAAGAAGGAGGTTCTCAATTTGACGGTATGTTTTTTTTTTTTTTGCGTGTATGTTACGCGATTACTCCGCCAATTCAGGACCGATTTTCAAAATTCTTTTTTTGTTCAAAAGGGTATACTTTCGAGGTGGTCCCATTATCATCAAGTTGGAATCTGATGAGAGGATCCCATGGAAATCGAGGGAAACCCTCAAATTTTATAGGCAAAGCTATAGCGATTTGGGTATTTTTTTAAGTAACTTGAGCATTTGCTCTCGGAAATCATCATTTGGTAAAGTGGAGCTGATGATGAAGACCACAGATGGCCATCGGAACTACTCAATGACAAATATTTCACGGGTTGCGATTCCATTACTTTAATATGGTTAATTGCTAAACGATTTATCCTGTCATAATGCGTATGGTGAGTGGTTGTTGAGGAGTTCTCCTGGTTCTTACCAGGAGAACTCCTCTTAAAAACTTTTTTACAAAAAAAACAACCGACTTCCAAAAAACACTATAAAGTGAAAAATAACTTTAATTTCGGAAGTCGGTGGCAAAAAACTAAAATACAAATCCAAAGACACCGACTTCCGAAATTAAAGTTATTTTTCACTTTATAGTGTTTTTTGGAAGTCGGTTGTTTTTTTTGTAAAAAAGTTTTTCACGATGTTTTCCTTCACCGTTTTGAGAGCACTGAAGATGAATTTACACAAAGTAAAGCGCCAGTAAGGTTTAGAACCCACGATCTACGAACTCGTAAGTCGGAGCCGTTACCACTAATACATTCAATACATCGCCCCATAAACAAGTTCACATAGCATTTCAAATACAAACTCATTTATTTAATACAGCAACACATTGTTTTCAATTCAATTGTCTTCACAATAAGACAGCTATGCAAATTCCACTTCAGTTAGTCGGATTACATTCTGCGTTATTTTGTTTTGTCGCAAAGTAGGGTTTTGCAGCGAGCTTTAAAGTAACAAGTTTTCTATTGTGCGATGTCAAAATGAGTTTTATCTTGTGAGGTATTAGTTTATGTCTTGGCTAAGTATTTAGCCGCAATTTGCAGCAGCTTTTGCATTTAGTTTGTTGGAATGTGGTATTGTCACTGTGTAAAGGGTTTGAGGTTTTGGTTTTGTTTTTGTAAACTATTGCAGAATCTCTGTTCGTGGTTACTGAAGAATATTAATTAGCAATTATTTTAGTTAGACCTATAAAGTTGTTGATTTATAATTATTCTTTCGTACTTAATTAAAATTTCGAAAGATTTTTTTCCGTAAGCATGGTCGTAAGGAAACAGGATTTTTATCAAAGATGTGCTTCACTGATAAAAAGCTGTTATTTTTGTTGAAATATCAGTTTGCAGTCCAGTTTCATGATCATGATTATGTTTACTTCAATTAAAACATTTCGCTAGCGTAAAGCTAATTAAGATTCCATCGCGATTTCTGGATGAATTTGTAATTTAGTATTAAATAGTATTTTAGCGTAAAGAGTAACAAACAAACTTACAAAAAATCAAATCTTTCCTCTTTACAATGTTAGTTTAGATTTAAAAAATTACATGCTTCTCAATTCTTACTACCTTTTCAGTTATATTTAATCATCATCTGCCTAGCCTTGTCCCAACTATTGTTACGTTGTTTTTTTTTGTACCTACACAGCTGCGTTACTAATAAGTAAAGTAGCATTTACCTGAAAACATCAGTAGTACATTTTGAGGTTTCCGAGTATTATATTTCATTGTAGTTTGTACAATTGACTTTGGCCTGCACTTGATAGAAGGACTCATTCCTTCAACTGTATCTTGTCACTAGACTCTTTAGGTATCACTTTCTCACAATTAATTACTTTCCTAAAACCTATTAAATAAGTTTGCACAATAAATTAGATTAAATATTGAAAGGTTAAGTTGCAATGTTTACATACAAAATTGCATGTCACTCAGTCGAACGTCAGTTTGACAGTTTAGAGGCGACCTCTGGCGTTCGCCGATTCACAGTTGTAGTTTAATCGATATTCTAACATATTAATTGCTAACCATCGAAATAATATCGTATGGAGCAATCCTTCATAATTTTCAGCTTTCAGTAAAAATTCATAATAAACTAAATAACCGAAAGCGGAAATAAAAGTAATTTTATCATTAAGCATAGACATATTTCTAGAAATTTTTAATCTGTGGATTGTCTTTGACATAGGGTGGCCAGATTAGAGAAGCGAATCTGCGCCAATTAATGTAATTAGTTAATTAGACAGGTTTTTAGGATTGGGAATTGAAAATAATTTGATTGTTGGTCTGGAACATGAAGATTCTTATTGTTTCAGCGTTTAAACGTCACGTTGTGTAGTTGTTAGTGATTTTCAAGAATTAAGTATCTTGGTGTAATGTTTTTCTGCAGTGATCATCATCATCATGTGTGTATCATTTTACCTGCAATAAGGGAAATTTTAGAAATGCTCCGTCTATTTCCGGCTGATCTCCATGACAGGATGAGGATCAGAGATAGCGTCCTTTTTACATTGAGACGCGCTAAAGACACGACCAAATTCTGTTCCCTGTTTTATAAGGTAAGGATTTGTTGAAATAGTGTTTGGAAGTGGTCTGTGAGCCCTTCTCTGGCTGTTAAAAGGATATTGTCGTGATCCATGAATATTACTTACAGGATTATAATTGCGCACACGCAGACAACTGTCCAGCCAGTCGACGATCACAGTCAAGTGCTTTCTTCATCAATCAACCGTGAGTATTTCACCCGCTGACTATTTATCGTGGATTCCTCAGTGTTAACCACGGGATTAAAATATTGTTCAAGGGAATGAGCCCAGCCACGTGGGTAACCCTCGTAGCTCCTATAGTTACTGGCTAATGTTCTAGCCTTCTAGATTTCCAAGCCCGGTCACCTCAAGGAATGTTAATTAGTTTCAAACTATATTATTAAGTCTGCGTATTGTCGTTTCCAGGAGAGGCACCTCGAGAGGTTCGTCTCGCCTCCAGGATCGAGAGTAGCGTCTGGGGCCTGGACGCGAGACCCGCCGGAAGCCTCTTGCTGTGACGACTGTGCGGCAGGCGGAGTCCGTCAAGCGATAGCGCAGGCGGGACGGTTTTTTTTTATTAGAAAATTACTTACATTTAATACGGTTGGTATAAGAACCGGTTATGTACTATAGTCCGGTTTTCATTGGTGGAAGCCGGTCTTCTACTTAAGGATCCTGGGTTCGACATTCGGTGTGCATCAGGAAGTATATGGTTGGACACCGTCATCGGCTCCGGGATCCGGGACCTTTATTGTCCCTGGCGCCCATTTATTATATAGTAACGTTTTATTAACAACTGGAAGGTTAGGTATCTAGAACTTTCAATTTATAAGATTTAATTTTAATAACGGAACAGTACTGGGTTTATCTCCACTCCCCACGCCCCTAGCTCTTTCTACCGAAATTTAAACTGGCTGGCAATAAATAGATTAATAATACTTAAATTAACCTACCTAACTTAGAGTTTAGCCAATTAGTTGTTAGTAGTCAATTAGTTATTTATTTATGATAACATATTCCTAAATTGAACCTTATCAATATACAGTGTTTGACATAGTGTGTTGTTTACTTTTATTTTGTTACCTAACCACCTACCTAGACAGTTGTAAGAGGCAAAAAATATTAAATTGTAACACTATGTTGGGGTCGGCTTCCAGTCTAACCGGATGCAGCTGAATACCAGTATTTTACATGGAGCGACTACCTATCTGACCTCCACAACCCAATTACTGGGTAATACGATACCCCTTGATAAGACTCATGGTTGTCAGACTTTCGGGCTTTTGACTACCCGTAACGACTGTCAAAGATCCACGAATGACAGCCGGGACCAACGGCATAACGTACTTTCCGAGGCACGGAGGGGTCACGGTATGTAAAGATGGTCACCCATCCACAGACCAACCGCGGCAAGCGTAGCTTAACCTGATCGATTGACCTGTGCGACTGTTATTATTTAGCCACGAACCCTCAGTTTAAGTTATAGGTATTTAAGAACCGCATGAAATTTTATAGGTTTACTTTACGTTAAATGAATTGCAGATCAGATTTTATTCGCAGATTTTTTTTCAATTAGTCACAAAAATGAAATAACGATTCCCACACAAATCAAAGTACTATTGTGTGATAAAAAACAAAATATTATCCCATAAACCTGACAATGTCAGAACGTGTGAATGATTTCCGCAAGCGCGATGAAAGAACATAAAAATTAATTCTGAAAAAAAAAAACTGGTTTGCAATATATTTTTTGTCCGTCCATTGTGTACCATTTCCGCAAATATTCCGTGTTTATTGGCGTCAATCCACATGGGTTGTGGATTGACGCCTATAAACACGGAATATTTGCCTCGATGGGGCCAAAAAGTTTTGGAGTGGTGACTGCAAGGCAGACAGATAACCTGGTACTTATATGTCGCGGGAATTCGCTGGATGCGAACAGAACTGGTAGATGTAGCGACACTTGGGACAGGCTTATGTCTAGCAGTGGACGTTTTTCAGCTGAAATAATGATGGCAATGATTATGTTCCTCAAAAATCGCTAAGGCCGAAGTCACACAAGCAAAATATTCGCTTGTATTAATATTTAATAAGTAAAATTAAAATAAATACATTACACTAATATACACTACGTCACACTAATATAAATTAATATTTTATTTTATTTTACTTTTCTTTTTAAAAACCGTTTACGCCTAATCATTGTTAAGTTACCACTTATGGGAAGAGCAAGACAGCTCCGACACAAGTACTTTTGTAACTTACTGGGGCTGCCTCAATTTATGTATGTAAATATTTTTCTATTTGTATTTTTTTTTTGTAATAAGTTTGTGAGTGTGTGGGGGTGTCTGTGTGTGTTTATGTTTGTTACTTCTTCACGCTAAAACGGCTGGACCAATTTTGATAAAATTTTGTATGGAGGTAGCTGACACCCTGGATTCACATTGGCTTTCTATCCCGATATTCCCACGGGATCGACATTTACGCGGGTGAAACCGCGGGGCGCAGCTAGTAATAAAATAAAACTAAAACTAGTATATAACCATAATTACCTGCCCCCATAGAAATGTAAAAAACAATCTATGCCTGCCCCAATGCATAATCACGGGTGCATGTAAGGCCTGCCAGAGCCGCAGAAATAGAAACTGTGAGAATGCATGGAATGGAATGTGGTACCATGCGTTGGTTGGCTAGAGTAATGTCGCCTAGCACGCAGTGTAGATCTAAGCTAAGTTCCCCAAGGAAGAGTTCTGGCCGAAGGGAGTTGTGTACCGCCGGTTTCGTGGCCGGATACATGACACCAGTCAGCGAAACACGACGCAGACACTTCGTGTTCATTAGTTTTTTTAGTGTACTTAATTATAATGTTGTATGTATGTATTTATAGTATTTTTATGTTATTAATATCGTATTGTATGTGTTTTATATGGGTCTTGAAGCCTGAAATAAATGGATAAATAAATAAGCAGCAAGTGAAGCACTGACTGCTTCTTTGGCCTAACCGTCAATAGAATTTTACGGTATTTTTTTATAGTTATTTTATCACTGATTGTACATCAATTATTCTCATTTTAATAAGGTTTACTGTTGGGTTGCTGCCACTGACAGGGCTGTCAAAATCACTGTGATCTTTATTGTCGTTGCAATAAGGTTGCTGTTAGGTTGTTGCGGTTGTCATAGGTAAAATCCACATATAAAGATATACCTAGATAACCCAAGCATCACGAACTGTATGAAATCCAAGCGTGCCATTTTTTGACTACCTATTATGACGTCACAAGCTCGCGCTCTCGCTCACGCTTATCCAGCCAGCAGTACACAGGACTGAGCGCAAAAGTGGCAGCTTACGATTTTTGAACGTAAGCTGGTACGATTTTTGACACGCGAAGTAGTTGCTCTCTTCTCTCTAGGTGTATTCTATATCTGTGATAAAATCACTGTGAATGGACTGTTAATGATGATCGTCAAGAAAATAAATATAAAAATGCCACAGATAAAAAAATGTGGCCAGTTTCAAAATGACTGGCAGTAAAAAGTTAAAAAACTTTGTGTACTTCACCATTCAAAATGCACGCACACATTTTATGAACAACGCATTTTCGCAATATCCGCTGAGCGAAAAAAACAAAATGGTGGTAGCCGTAAGCGGTAAAAAACTGATGTAAGCATAATAAAGCCTGGTTTTTACTTTGAGTGGATTTAAGCTTAAGTAGGTATTAAGTAGGCTACATGCGTATTACCATAGATTGTGTTGAAAAGATCGCTTTTAGTGATGAGACCGCCCATTGTGTCATCCCTTGTAAAATGTCTACATTTTTAGGGTTCCGTACCCAAAGGATAAAAACGGGACCCTATTACTAAGACTTCGCTGTCCGTCCGTCCGTTTGTCTGTCACCAGGCTGTATCTCATGAACCGTGAGCTAGACAGTTAAAATTTTCACAAATGATGTATTTCTGTTGCCGCTATAACAACAAGTACTAAAAATAAATATTTAAGGGGGGCTCCCATACAACAAACGTGTTTTTTTTTCGGTGTTTTTGCCTTGTGGTACGGAATCCTTCGTGTGCGAGTCCGACTCGCACTTGGCCAGTTTTTTTTAAATAAAGTTATCACACAAAATATAATAAAAACTCGTCCCAGTCTTTATTATACTTAAGTAATAATGAAATGTTTTTTGCTGTCGGGTGAAAATGAAATAATTTATTTATACAAAAAACCCAACACTGAAAATTGCCCTATTTATGTATTTTTGCTTGGGTTTATAATTTGAAAACCAAAAAATCATAATAATATAGGTAGAAAAATCATAAATATAGGGTTTTTATCCTTTGGGTACGGAACCCTAAAAAACACCATTAGTTCATCGCTAAGTAGGTTGACACTCAGTTTGCACGAACATCTACCTACTTATACCTTTTTAACAGACTTTTAAAAAAGGAGGCATGTTAATAAAAAACAACTTCTAAAAATAACAAGACACATACAATGTGAATATTAACTGTTCGCTGGCAAAAAAACAAAAATAGAGAACCAAAGACAAATTCTCCGAAATTAAAGTTACTTTTCAATTTGTTGTTTTTTTTTCGGAAATCATTTTTTCTTTAAAATATTTTCATAGTGAAGCACAGCAGCGCTCTTTGCATACATCATTTTCAACATGGAAAACGTAAAATTACCACACGGCTACTGCCACCCATTTAACTTTGATAAGCATAACAATTCGTTATCGGACATACCATAGAGCTCCGCATTTACTCTCAAATTACACTTTACCACCCATATTCCGTACATTTGTCGTACGGTGAGAACACAGCCATACCGCTACATACAACGTTAAAAGGTCCTTTTGTCACACGGGTGTAAAAAGCCCTAAGTCGTTATAGCACTTTGTTGATGTCGATAAATATGTTTGCGTCTCACTTACCTTTGCATTACAGGGTAGAGGGGGAGGGAGACATCCGCTTTTTATCCTGTTTTGTGCAAGTGGCCGTGAAGTAGATATGTTTATGAGATTATTGGAATTTATGGCCCATAGCACCATATTTTAGTACATTGTGGTGGCACAGTGGTAAGGCACTGACATACGTGCCGTACCTTGGGCGTGGGTTCGAACCCAGTCAGGCATTTTACTTTGCGTAAATTATTTCATCACCACTGCTCTAAAAACGGTGAAGGAAAACATCGTGAGGAAACCGGCATTTTCTAGTATCAAACATTTGAAGACATTTGGGATATCTACCAACTCGCACTGGGCCCCCGGCCTCGTGGTGGATTACGACCAACTCCCTCTCACCGAGAAGAGACCTGTGTCCCAGTGGGAACATATTAGGCTAATTATGAATCAATGTTTAGGAGGAACTTTGGCTCCTGAGATACAAGTATCGTTTACTTAGTTCAGGAGTCAGCTGGTCAAACTGCTTTTGAATACCACTTGTGCAATCGTGTTTAGTGTATGACTAACATTAAATATGTGTTTCTTTTTGTACAACAAACTTATTATTTATTAGTATTAATATTCCCCTATTTTTACGAAAAAACTTGCGATATAAGCAATTGGAACATTGTTTTTCATCCTCATATATAAAGGAGAATTAATAGTGGCAGTGTCTAAGATATTGTTATCTTAAAGCGTCAGTGTTTTTGCCAGAAAAGTGTTCCGTAGACTGTGACACATGTTTTACTAAAGACGAATGGTTTTAGGAAGTATATTACGTACACAGGACATTGTTGTAGGAGTATGAGTAACGTTTTTATTTACCACATATTCGTAAGGGATTAAGACTTATACAGGGTGTCCCAGAAGTCGTCGTCAAGCCGGAATCGGGTAATAGGCCAAGTCATAATAGTTATTAGAAGAAAAAAAAAACTCAAACTACTTACTTGCCAAACTCGCATAGTACAGACACCAGCACATCAACCTACTTCAATCTGGCTTTCTTTAACACACTGTTCTCAAAAACGGTGAAGGAAAACATCGTGAGGAAACCGGCATGTCCTAGAAGTCAAAATTCGAAGACATGTAACATCTGCCAACCCGCACTGGGCCCGCGTGGTGGATTGCGGCCTATTCCCTCTCACTGAGAGGAGGCCTGTGACCCAGCAGTGGGAACATTATAGGCTGATTATGATACGAATGTATTTCGAGCTTAATAAAACATATACCGTTTACAATTTAGCTTTAAAAACTGTGTCTGATGTGCATAAAAAATAACAGTCTCCCTTTATTTTTCAAAAAAATTATGTTCTAAAAGTATAATTATCGCAAAAATATCTCTATCTATTATGTATTTTGTGAAGAAAAGGCACATTAAATAGACAAACATTTTTTTTCATGGACTGACGTCACGCGTGCTTTTTGAAGTTTTGTTCGATAGTATTCTATCATAAAACTAGTACGTGCAAATACTCCTAAATATTTTGAACATCAATAATTCCTAAGGTATCGTTTCGAGAGAAAGTAAAAATTTACTACACAAATAAAAATAAAATTAAAATGAATACTCCCCAAAATGACCGCTGAATAGATAACTTTCTGACGTAATATATTTCTAGGAGAACCAGACAGAAGGTACACAGACTAAAAATGTCATAAAACAGAATCATAAAACGATCCGTCTGTCCCAAGACTTAATTATGTCATTCAAAATTTCTAATGCGTAATAAATGCAAATTTTAAAGGGTCTAGCGTTATAAAGGTTGGAGCAGGTAAAATATTACTTATGCTCGTTTCGCCAACACATAAACGAATGTCTAAATGAAAGTGTGCCGCTTCATATTCAACGCTCGGTCCAGCGTCGAAGGTTGAAAGTCCAACAGCACGCATTTATTTAGGAGTTGCCTAGTGTCAGAGAAAATTCGCATGAGTGTAAAGCTTGTTACCCAAAGTTTTAGATATTATAAATTCTGCAACTTCATATGAGTTTGAGATTATTTCGTTAGGTACGGCATTATGAAGTGTGAGGTTTTGGGTCTTCCTGTTTAAAGTACTTTTGGTTAATGTACTTTGCACGTTTTGGCCTCCGTGTCTGTAGGCTATTCATATTGTTGAGTGTATCATGGCTTTGAGTATGAATGTTAATGGCTGTAAGAGTAGGGGAAGACCCAAAGAAACGATGGATGGAGGGGAATAAAATATATTAAAATATACTTATGGCTGTGTTGATATACGCAACAAGATTAGCTACGTAGTACCCAGAACAACGAAATGCAGTGGGGTGCGCGCAAGACCTCATTTTGCAGTAAGTTCCTGTCGCACAAACGCGGGCTTGCGAGCACCCCTACGCCGCCTTACCAAGCAGTACAATAAGATCTTTGAAGACATCGACTTCTTCCCTTTCTTCTTCTCTTTTCTCTCTAATCTTCTTCTCTGCTCAAAAATTTAAAATCTTACCAAAAAAATTACTTTAGAGTACAACAGTTAGTTAGTTTTGTTAGTTACTTTAATATTTGCTCATTCTCTCTCTCTTTGTCTGTTGCTTGCATGTCTATCTATGTTTAAGTTCAGTTTTAACTAAAAAAAAACTCAGAATAGCACACTGTTTGATATAACTTTTAATATGTTGTGGAAAATGTCGTAGGTTACACATTTATCATCATCATCATCATCATTTCAGCCAAAAGACGTCCACTGCTGGACATAGGCCTCCCCCAAGCACTTCCACTTCGACCGGTTCTGTGCTTCTCGCACACATTTATAAACCTTGTATATTTATAACTTAGTGTAAGATTTTAATGTAACATCTGCCTAGCCTTTTCCCAACTATGTTGGGGTCGGCTTCCAGTCTAACCGGATACAGCTGAATACCAGTATTTTACATGGAGCGACGGCCTATCTGACCTCCACAACCCAGTTACTGGGTAATACGATACCCCTTGGTAAGACTGGTTGTCAGACTTTCGGACTTCTGACTACCCGTAACGACTGTCAAAGATCCACGAATGACAGCCGGGACCAACGGCTTAACGTGCTTTCCGAGACACGGAGGGGTCACGGTATGTAAAGATGGTCACCCCCATCCACAGACCAACTGCGGCAAGCGTAGCTTAACCTGATCGATTGACCTGTGCGGCTGTTATTATTTAGCCACGGGCCCCCCAATGTATAACTGTTTATTTTCCCGAATAAATAAAATAAAATATTTAGGGACAATTTGGTGGGAAAGCTTTATTGGTTTTCTTTCATGAAAAGTCTTAAAGAAGCGATAATATTTTTATCGACGGGCATATTTTGTATGTATGTAAATATGTCATGAAGAAAGTTTTGAGTATGAGCTATCCACAGATGGCTATAAAAGTAGGGGAAGTCCAACGAAACGATTTATGGACTGTGTGAAAGAATATATCAAATAGCGTAGAGTCATCTCAACACCTCTCTCCCTTTGCATATATTTATCTTAGAAGTAAATAATGTATTATAGTAAATAGTATGTATGTATATACAGGGTTATTGATAAACCATTACCAACCTCTTAAGAGGTCATTGTACTCATCATTATGAACAACTTTTACTATGGGATCAAACTTGAAATCGCGAAAAAAAAATTTGCTGTTCCCTACATTTATGTTTGTTTAACTCGTCAAAATGTAGGGAACAGCTAATTTTTTTTTCGCCCTTTGTAGGACTGGTTGTCAGACTTTCGGGCTTCTGACGACCCGTAACGACTGTCAAAGATCCAATAATAACAGCCGAGACCAACGGCTTGACGTGCTTTCCGAGGCACGGCGGGGTCTCGGTATGTAAAGATGGTCACCCATCCACGGACCGACCGCGGCAAGCGTAGCGTAACATGATCAATCGATCAGTGCGGCTGTTATTACTTAGCCACGAGCTCCTCGACGAGACTAAACTACAATATCGTCCACCCATAGCTTCCAAATCGGAACACAGTAATACAGCTTGGCGGTAGAAATAAGTGTGGTGTAAAAACCTACTAAAAAAGTGGTGGTACCCAGGAGAAATTCTTTCTACAAGCGCTTGCCAGCAAAGTGCGTCAACCACCTCACTTTCTCAAGAAAATCAAACGAAAACCATTATTATCTTACATTGCTGTAGTCTTTAACTAGCAATACCAACTTTTGTTCACACAAACTAACAGGGCATTTTGTAATATTAACAATATTTAAGTCAACAAAGTGTGGGCTATCTCGTCTAAGTTCCAAGTTAAGACGATGTTACAGTGCCTATTATAACTTTGGAGTAACTTGTATGGGAGTTGGAGAAGCACTATTTTGTAATGGTTATGGTTGAAAATGAGTAAGGAAAATTGCTAAAAATATAGTTTTTTGTATATTTGCTTTTTCTAGAATTGGTATTAATAAAAAAAAAACAGTGCAAACGACGAGAGTTAAATAAACATGAAATATTGTAAAGCACTTTTTATACGTTGCATTTAGATTTTTGACAGGTTTTATTGATATTGTTCGTTTAACTTTTATTCTTATATGCCAATGTAATTATAATGGTTTTTTTTTTCTTTAAAATGTCTCATAAATATTTATAAAAAGCAAGTTTCTAACACATAATTTCAACACTGAAACTTTTCTAAACTACTTTTCTCGTCCCATCATATTTCGCAACAACCACACATACAAATAAAACACTATCGCTTACTTTCTTCTAATAATGTTCCACAAACTTAACCTAACAGCCTGCTTACTCCGTAACCACGCCATAACGAGCTTGAAGAAAACCGCTCCGAAACTGCACATCCCAAAATTGGCTACGGTGGCTACGTGGCTAGCTGCAAATTTAGCCACCACATAATCTTTTATTTACCGCCCGAGTACCTGAATGCAATGCAGGCAATATTAGAAGCACACGAGGTGTGGCTTGAGAGAAAATTACGTGGAAAAATATGCTTCAAGCAACTTCATGTTTATGCGAGTGGTTTCCTGCAAAGTCTAGTAAGTTGAGTTTATCTTGGGTTTTAAAAGGGTGTTTATTGAAAGACAGTGTGGTAGTGGTCGACTATGCCGTGAAACAATGTAAAGATCCCCAGTACCAACTGCGTTAATTTTGTTATGGTGTTATAACGATTAAGGAAATGGGAAAAGAGTTCCTAGAAGTATTTGGGAGAGGCTTTTCCCCAGCTATGAGACAGTATGGGCAAAAAAAATATGTTAATGTTATTTTTTTGTACTGTCTTGACCCAACATTGTAATCAACATGCCTCTAAACTTGTTTTCTATAGAGATAGACGAAGATCTGGCAATGTCCCTATCATTGCCAGATCTTCAGATTAATTTTGCATTTTGTGATTACTCACACACTTCTGAATTCTATTTTATTGTAAATTTTGACATTCGAAAGTGCTTTTTATTTGTGTCTAAGGGCTTATTTTTTAATTTTCAGGGTAATTTGTATCTAAGGAATAATAATTATGGTTTGACAGCTTTGTTATAGAAAATATGTCAAACCGCCATATACCGCCATAATCATCACAAAAAAAAAACGATTTGACTTGTTTTTTTTTAAATAAATGATTTGACTTTGACTTCAGCCAAATCTGTATACATCACAAGGGTTTTAAGTTTTAAACTGACTGTAAAACTCTTTTCTCAATAGCTAGTCGGTTCACAAATGGACCTCTGTATGCAAATTTCGAATAGCCAAGAAGGCGACGTTGGTCACAGTCATATTTTATTTACGTCGTGAACACCTGAATGCATTCTGAAGGCAACACTAACGGATATGTGTAACTAGAACATTATGCTATGTAAACTAATATTACAGGGTTTATTACTATTATTATTATAAACAGGTAAAATTTATTGTTTTTAAGAGGTAATTTCTGGATTTACAGACGCCAGCACATCAAACTACCTGAAACTGTCAAATTTTCCCAATCAACTTTGAACCTTATACTATAGTGATAAAGTTGAAAATCTATTAAATAAACAAGGTTAAAACAAGAAAGTTCACGTCGACGAAATACTAAGTAGAAGCTAGTAGTAGTAGTTGAGTAATTGAAACTACTACTAGTAGCTAATATTTAAAATAATAATAATTATGTACATTTGTATGAAAAAATAAGCAAAATAATCATAGGGTATCAAAAAATTCGTCCGCATCGCTGTCAACAGGAACAGTGCAATAATACGAGTAGTTTATTCTTTCAGAATTAACACACAATGAAGACATCCAAGCTTACAGTCACTTAGTTGCCACACAATAGGTCGACTAAGTGCCCAAATGGCACAGTATATGCAAATTCCGAATAGCCAAGGCGACGTTCGGTCGAAGTAATCTTTTATTTACTAGCTGAACACGTGAATGCATGCAAGAGGTAATATTGAAGCATATGTGCACTTAGAACGTTATTCTCGGCTTGCTTGTATAGACACAATTTATAGTCATGGTTCCTTTGAGGTAGTGTTGCAATAAAGTGGGAGGACATTTTGGAGAATTTAATGCTATTTGAGAGCAGTGGTGGCCCAGTGGTAACGGCCGCGACTTACGAGTTGTAGGTCGTAAGTTTGAACCCAGACAGGCGCTTTGCTTTGAGTTTTAGTAATTACTAGCTTCTGCCCGCGACTTCGTCCGCGTGAAATTTCACCCTCCCCTCATTCACCCTCTTAGGGGTGGAATTTCGAAAAACCCTTTCTTAGTGGATACCTACTCTTCACAAAGAACACACCCTCCAAGTTTCATGTCTCTAGGACCAGCGGTTTGGGCTGTGTGTTGATATATCAACAATCAGTCAGTCAGTCAGTTTACCATTTTATATATAGATAAGATTTCTTCCTCACTGTTCTCCAAAACGTTGAAGGAAAACATCGTGAGGAAACCGGCATGTCCTAGAACCAAAAATTCGAAGACATGTAACATCTACCAACCCGCACTGGGCCCGCGTGGTGGATTACAGCCCACTCCCTCTCACAGAGAGGAGGCCTGTGTCCCAGCAGTGGGAACATTATAGGCTGATTATGCTATGCTAAGCGAGAACTTAGACAAACAACTTTGTTTCATTGTACAATTTAGTAACACCCACTTAGATATATCGTCAATCAACTCATTATCATCTGCCTAGCCTTTTCCCAACTATGTTGGTGTCGGCTTCCAGTCTAACCGGATGCAGCTGAATTTTACGTGGAGCGACCGCCTATGTGACCTCCACAACCCAGTTACTGGGTAATACAACACCCCTTGGTAAGACTGGCTGTCAGGTTTTCGGGCTTCTGGCGATCCGTAACGACTGTCAAAGTGTCTCGTAAGTTACGGCTGTCACCACTGGGCCACCACTATTGTTTACGCTTAGAACTTCTAAACCCCTTGATATATTTAGATGCGGTTTTCACCAATATTAATGAACTTCTCGGGGATAATTATGGTGATCCTTGGATATAATACATTCATAATTAACCTACGTAAATCACATCACATTATTAAATTGCAGCGATACGAAGCCGAGGCGTGTGGAAAAGACACATGGTTTTCATTAAAGGGTATTATAAGTACTTTCACGACCTAGCTCTTACAGGTATTATCTATAATCTATGCTAGATAATAATAAGCTTTAACATGGTAGAGGATCGAGGCATTCATTAACTATCTTTTTTTACACTTTAATTCTTTCTTACAAATAAAGAATACCTGTTCTTTAATCTGCCTTGCACAATGAAAAAAGGGATTAGTGAAGTATTATCGCTTTTAGCGAAGAAACCGCCAATTGTAACACTAACTTTCAAAGTTTTGTATTATTAAAATGTTGTAAATATCGCAGGCAATTTGTATGATTCCGCGTTTTGCAAACGGCGTCGTCCGTTCAAAAACGCTCGCTGTTTTAAAATATGCCGAATCCCGAGGTTAGGTTTGGTTAGGTTACTTTAAACCCCTTACACAGGATTAGGAGCCCCACGAAGTGGTGTACGTCGACATAGGAATCAAGTGATCGAAGGGCCCCCCCGAGGTTCGGTTTGGTTAGGTAAAACAGCGAGCGTTTATAAACGGACGACGCAGTTTGTAAAACGCGGAATCACACAAATTTCCTGCGACATACACACAATAACATATAAAAACAATGCGATGTCAGCTTAAACTGGAAATGTATAGCTTGATATATCGTCATACGTACAATAAAGAAAAGGTTTTAAATATTTAAATGTTCTATGTAGTACCTACACTACCACCACCACTACCACTACCTTGATAGTCAAAGACACGATTAACACAAACAACTTACGAGTATAAACACACAAAGCAATTCACTGAAGTTATATTATTATTATAATCTTCGCATTAATAAATGTTCTACAAGCGTCTGTGACTGAAAGCCTTACTAAGTCACTTGCTTCTTTATTGAAAAGCAATGACAACGTAAAGATAAAACCTTATCGGACGGCTGTAGATGTCAGGATTGTATGGATAGGCCGACCGCTTAACTGAGACGTTGCCTGAGGCAGCTGCGCGGTGAGGGAGGGGTGATAGTTATCACAAGTTGACGAATCACTAAGCTCTCGCATCACGTCACCACACCCCTCCCGCACCGCGCTGCGACCTCAGGCTACGTCTCAGTTAAGGGGCTTACGACCTAAAGCGCGGTCACTGTCGGACTGCATAGAAAAGAAAGAGAAGCGCGATGACACAACCCTGGTAATTTATTGCAAAATATGAAGCAATTATTTAATTACAAAAATCTATTGTTTGGACGAAAAAATTAAAACACTAGTATTTTAGTATGTTGCTTTTAGAATAATCTGACAAAAAATCAGCATGATTGTATGTATATTAGTATGGTTTTTATTGTAAAAAGAAAGTTTTTAGAGGTGTCTTCGTGACTTTTTTCTATCGGATCAAATTAGTTGTATTATGTTTTCAGCACAATGGCGCCGATTCTGTTGTTCGCAAACTAAACTAAATTTAAGTTCAGGCATCTTTTTCTTTCTATTTCATTAAGAAAAGGACAGAAGATAAATATTAGTTTAGTCCTGTCAAATTAGTCAGCGCCTGACGTAAATTGACGTATTTTTAATAGCCAATTTTTTAATCTCGTCTAAATTGTCTATGGAGTATCTTAATTTGACAGGACTAAACTAATATTTATCTTCTGTCCTTTTCTTAATGAAATAGAAGGAAACAGATGCATGAACTTAAATTTAGTTTAGTTTGTGAACAACAGAATCGGCGCCATTGTTCGTCGAATCGTTGAGCTCCTTAAGTCTTGAGTTGAGTTGCACGATTTCTGACAAATGCGTGCACTGACTGGACAGGTCCTCTTATCTGTGTGGTTCTTTCCTCAAAAGATCACCTCAGACATCGATCTACATGGTCTTCATAAAACCTGACCAAGATTATGTCTGGACTTTAAAAGAGACTGTGACCTCTGAGTTTGTTTCGGCCTTTCTTCTCAGAGTAGTCAGTTATGAAACAGAACCGGCGCCACTATCTACCTAGAATATATCCTGAAGAATATCATATATTTTTCTGATTTTGTTTACTGGGTCATTGTACTCATCATTTTGAACAACTTTTTCTATGGGACCAACCTTGAAATCGCCAAAAAAAATCAGCTGTTCCATACATTTGTCGATCATATACTTTATTGTTTCTAAAACTTGCGTTTTTTGTGTTTAAGCCTGTAAGCCCCTTATGCGGTCGACCTATAGGCTCGGGTACGCTTAGTACTTGTGTTGTTATTGCTAGGTTTTATGTACGGACAGACAAAGACATTTCGTTTTATTTTTTGCTATATGTGCCGTGACTTCGTTCGAGTGGATTTCGCAAAGCAATAACGTGTCTCTTTACTTATCCTTTTTGTTTCTAAATCAAAGTGAGTTACTCCTTATAACACCAGCTATCTGCCAATGAAAGTCCTGTCAAAATAGGTCCAGCCGGTTTAGAGATTAGCCGGAATAAACAGACTGATAGATAATTTTTTTTTAAATAGTGATTTGATATCAGTACCGTATTATATACCTAAGTATGCATTTAGTAAAAAACTGTTATTTTGACATTACAAACAGACACTTCAATTTTATTTATTTGTATGTATGGTATTTTTATTTATTTGTATATGCTGGATTGAGTTTAACTAAAATAAAGAAAAATTGGTAGGTATGTGGCAGTGTATGGTGCAGATTAAGCTACGCTTGCCACGGTCGGTTCCTGGATGGGTGACCATCCATTACATATCGAGACCCCTCCGTGCCTTGGAAAGCACGTTACGCTGTTGGTCCTGGCTGTCATTCGTAGATCTTTGACAGTCGTTACGAGTAGTCAGAAGCCCCACAGCCTGAGAACCAGTCTTACCAAGTGGTATCACAGTAACTGGGTTGTGGAGGTCAGATAGGCAGTCGCTCCATGTAAAATACTGGCATTCAGCTGCATCCGGTTAGACTAGAAGCCGACCCCAATATAGTTGGAAAAAGGCTAGGCAGATGATTAATCTTTTTTTTTTGAACTTTGTGAACAAAAAAAAGTAATTTCTGTGTCACAGGCTTCTACTTCGCTCTATTATATATCTTTATACCCTGTTTTTGTCCAGACGGTAAAAAAGTCCACCGGTATATCAGCCTCAAATCCTTGGTCAAGTTAAAAGCTGCATTTCCTTACAAATTTCCTACAAATGCTTGAAACTTGGCAACATAGCCTAGGTAAGTACCATCGCAAAATAATCAAAATAGACAGGCGGCTAAGCAAGGCTTGAATCTACCGTTAATTTTCACGGTCGAACTCGTCTAGTTAATCTGTGCTTCAGGCTGGTATTTGTACTTCTATAAGCAGCCGATGCTCGCTTGTTTTATTAGGAAACTGGTTTTTAGTAGCTAATTAGGTCGAGGTTTGTGGTTGTGCGGATTCTTTTGTTTTATGTTTGTTCCTGTTTTGAATTTGTAGTTGTATCTCCTCGGGCGGCCGCGGTGTTGTTCGAATTTTTTGATAAAAAAGTAATTTAAAAAAAAAATTAACTCAAAATCATGAAATATTTTTTTTAATAAATTATGAAATAAATGTCGGAAGTCGGTGTCTTGGGATCTGTATTTTAGTTTTAGTTTTTTGCCACCGACTTCCGAAATTAAAGTTATTTCATAATTTTGAGTTAATTTCTTTTTGAAGTCAATTTATTTTTTTTAAATTACTTTTTTATTAATAAATATTTGAGTGTTAGTTAATTCGTTTTCAAAGATATGTCAGCCTAATTAAACGAAAAAGAAATTAAATTAACTAGAACTTACCTTTCCCCTAACTTAACTTACCCCTGAAACACGAATCGCAAGTACATTTCAGGAGTGGTAGTTTCCCTGTTCCCAGTTAATCAATTTTGTCATCAATTGCCAATAAACTGACCATCGAAAGCAATTCTAATATATATTACAACAATTGGCATTTCGGCCCGAGACTCAGGTCTATCGGGCAATTTATAGATCACAATGTCCAACATCCCGAATATCGTAAAACGGTTGACCAGGCAATATTGTCTTACAAGGAGTATGCATTAGACAAACTATAAAATCACTGCGCCATCCGTCTCCCTTGAAAATTCTTAGTAATCAGCTGAGTTTTTTTTTACAACAGACTACATAAAACTTCATCTCTTCATTTTCGTTAAAAACAATATTCCTCCTCAAAGTACAAGTCCTCTGTACCTACTAAAGCCTGTTAAATTAAATCTTCTGTCAATTATTTTGTCTAATAAACAGCTAACAAGAGTACCTACTGTATAAAATAAATGTATTTTCTTTCTTTTCTTTCTACTGAGTTGACCAGAAATTACATGAAACTAGCAGTGCCCCGTGCTTTCACCCGTTTATGTGTCGATCCCGTGGAACTATCGGGATAAAAACTATCCTTTATCCTTCCCCGGGATGCAATCTATCTCTCTGCCAAATTTTATCGAAATCCGTTCAGTGGTATAGGCGTGAAAAGGTAACATACAGACAGACATACATAGTAACTTTCGAATTTATAATATTAGTATGGATAATAAAATTATATTCTGTTAGTTGTTCGTTTATAGACACTTTTACAAGTCAGACACTTTTAGAAGTCGAGTCAATTTAAAGACACTTTTACAGAGTAAACACCACCCTCCAAAATGTATGGTAACGAAGTGATTACAAATACAACGTGCCACAGATAAGTGCTATAATCTACGCATTATCTTTACAATCTACATAGGCTACCTAGACATACCCAATGCAATATGGGGTAATTCCGAAAATCCCTGCCTGCAATTTGTCTCATTCATACGCAGACGTTTGATCTACGGCCGAGACGCTTGCAGGAAATGGCGGCGGGAGTAGGAAATGGACGGACAGACGGACGAACCCAATAATGTATAGTAAAACTTATATTCATTCCGAGGGTAGTATGAGAAAAAGGTTTTTTGGAGTGTAGCTGTTGCTATGAAGATGAGAATGTTATGATGAAACGTTATGGTCATTTCTAGATTTTGCAGAACACATCATTTTCGCACAACTTCTTCAACTAAGTCAAATCATCATCTGCCTAGCCTTTTCCCAACTATGTTTAGGTCGGCTTCTAGTCTATCCAGATGCAGCGGAATACCAGTATTTTACATGGAGCGACTGCCTATCTGACCTCCACAACCCAATTACTAGGTAATACGATACCCCTTGGTAAGACTGGTTGTCAGACTTTCGGGCTTCTGATGATGGAGATGGCGGGATGAGCTGGACTCCTTCAACAAGAACTGGTCCTTAGCAGCTTTGAACAGAGAGAAGTGGAAAGAGAGTGGAGAGGCCTTTGCCCTGCAGTAGGACATGACAGGCCAATAATAAAATAATAATAACAGTTAAGAGTAAAGAGGCTACATTCCTTATGAGCGCAGTGGTGGCCAAGTGGTAACGGCCGCGACTTACGAGTTGTAGGTCGTAGGTTCGAACCCAGACAGGCGCTTTACTTTGTGTAAATTATTTCATCACCACTGCTCTCAAAACGGTGAAGGAAAACATCGTGAGGAAACCGGCATGTCCTAGAACCAAAAATTCGAAGACATGTGACATCTGCCAACCCGCACTGGGCCCACGTGGTGGATTACGGCCCACTCCCTCTCACCGAGAGGAGGCCTGTGTCCCAGCAGTGGGAACACTATAGGCTGATTATGTTATGTATGATTCCTTATGAGCTACAGATATTTTTTTTAAAACATTCGCTTTCGTTTGCACAATTTCGCCATTGAAACATTTTTTTTTTTTTTTTAAAAACATTGCCCCACACTAGGAATTTCTTCTGTATTGTTGGTGCGTTTACAAACATTTAATCTCACATACACAAACAGCCAGACCCGGAACAACTACTTGTAGGTGATACAAATATTTGTTCCGTGCGGGAATCGAACCCGCGACATGCAGCGTAGCAGTCAATCGCTTAGCCACTGCGCCAACCGTGCCGTCATACATATGAAACTGAACGCGATTAGCGCAATTGACATTTAAACCGCGTCCAAGAGCGGTCCGTATCAATAAATCCACAACAATGATGACACTGACAGCTCTTGAACGCGGTTAGATTGGCTGATCGCAAACAATTTTGTTTGTGAAATTCACACAAATTCCGGAAAATCAAAACTCTGAATTCTCGAGTATTTCCCAGAAACTTAAACGTGTCTCGCAAGTTACATCGTTCCAAGAACTCTTAAGGGAAATTTGATGGAAATTTCAGTATAATAATGGGTAAGCCTTTACACCAAACATGGTTTCCCACAGATTATATCCATGTTGGCCACATAATCCCACCGTAATAAAATCACTATAATCTACATGTCACAAAGGTCATATTCCAACAAACATACCTCTATAATAGTGAATTTAAGACCCAAACAATTGAAGGCACAAGAATGTTTATGACCCATAGGAATTTGAATCGTATGGTGTAAACAATAAGGGACAATGATGTCATCAGTCCTTCGCGTAAAACAGGACCCATGGATGTCTCAGTGAGAAATGATAGGGAAACACAATGCTACTTGACATTCCGTTCTTGTTTTGTTTTAAGCCGATATTAAACGCTTTACTTTTTGTTCACATACATAACAGAGCATCACGTCTGAATTATTCAAAGGGTTTGGCAGAGGTATAGAGGTATGAGGAACAGGGTGTAAAGTTCACTCATACTCTATAGAAAAGGGAGGATCCTCCGACCAGACGGGTGTTATGTCTGGCGGGCAACTGCCCAATGATTCATGTCGGGCCGTTGTATCTATGTTAATTGCGCGGTAAACTCTGCTTGCGCGATGTAGGATTTTCGTGACGTAGTATGACGCGTTGTTCGCATGTGGCGTTGTAGATACCGCTACAGAGGTGTATCCTACTTTTTAGGGTTCCGTACCCAAAGCGAAAAAACGGGACCCTTATACTAAGACTCCACCGTCCGTCTGTGTGTCTGTCTGTCACCAGGAATCTCATGAACCGTGATAGCTAGACAGTTGAAATTTTCACAGATGATGTATTTCTGTTGCCACTATTGTTATAGCGGCAACAGAAATACATCATCTGTGTATTATTTGTTGTTACAAATAATAAAAATAAAATAAGGTTAAAATTTAAAGGGGTATAAAGAAACGTTTTTTTCGGCGTTTGCTACGGAACCCTTCCTGTGTGAGTCCGACACGCACTTAGCCGATTTTTTATGTTATATTAAGGTAAAAGTCCCATGTCCCATAGGGGGCGAACCTCCATTCATCAGCCTAGCCTTTTCCCAACTATGTTGGAGTCGGCTTCCAGTCTAACCGGATGCAGCTGAATACCAGTATTTTACATGGAGCGACTACCTATCTGACCTCCACAACCCAATTACTATGTAATAAAACTGGTAAGACTGGTTGTCAGACTTTTGGGCTTCTGACAACCCGTAACGACTGTCAAAAATACACAAATGACAGCCGGGACCAACGGCTTAACGTGCTTTCAGAGGCACGGAGAGGTGTTGATATATGTAAAGATGGTCACTCATCCACGGACCAACCGTGGCAAGCGTAGCTTAACCTGATCAATCAACCCGTGCGGCTGATGAATTCCCGTATTTCCCGTACTTCAGCTTCGGAATGGCACTACACATAGAAAGGTGTGTTGCCATTCCGAAGCTAAAGTTGAAATGCATTCTTGGGATTTTTTTTTTTTTTTGTGTATGGGTAATCATCAAATGACCCCTCCCGCTCTGGGTGGAGCGGAAGGGAGTGTCAGACTCTTACTGACTAAAACCCACCCGTGTTCCTTCCTTAGCCCTTTATGTTTTGGGCCAGCGGTAACCCTTTCGGACAATCCCGCTGACCCGGCAGACTTCGGCCCTATGGGGCCTCTCCTCGATGCTGACATCTCTTTGAAGCGCGCGTGGAACACGTACGCGCCGTCCGGCACGGGCCTGGTCCTGATCGGACGGTGAGCTACCCATTACTCTCCGCATTCTTGGGATTACAAACAGTTAAATTCCTTAAAAAAATCAGTGGAGCTTCACTTTATGTACGGAATATAATCATTAACAATTATAGTGCTGGTTTCACTTATCGAAATACATTTCTAAGTTGCGTGTACACCATTTTACTTACCTTGATTGATGTTTCATTAAAGTAAATGAGGAGTTACTAAGCAGAAATTCCGCGGTTGCTACGCCGTAGCTTCGTAGCGCTACGCCTGCTACACGGTCGTAGCAAATGACCTAAATTCCTTTGGTCAATTTGATACCACTTCTATTTAAACGAATATTAATTTTATGTAAGTGTAGGACGACCATTATAAGTGTTGATTTCTGAATGACTACTATAAACAAAAATATAAAAATGTTTAAAATTGTAGCACAAATTGAACTTTATGAGTAGGTCTTAAAATTGATTTTCCAACGGCACATGTTTTTGGAAACTAAATCGCAAACGCAGTTTACCTATTTATAGTGTTTTACTCAAATTAAATATTCTATTAGAATCAAAATTGTTTAAAGTTTGTTGTAAATAATAATTATTAGGTACAGAGTTCTTAATATCTAAATAAACTAATATTATAAAGAGAAAAGATGTATTTTTTATATTTGTTTCTTAGGGTTTCGTGCCTAAACGGCTGAACGGATTTAGATGTGACATAGGAAACTTTTTATCCCAATATTCCCACGGGATCGAGACTTATACGGGTGAAACCGCGGTATACCGCTAGTAGCTTATATTCATGCCTGTTTACTTTAAACTAACACATAACTTGTTGCATGGTTTATGTATGCAAAGCCAGGTTCTCAAACAAAAACTTCATGTACTATTTTTCGTCTCCAGACAAAGTATTACCCAACTTAGCCCAGTGACCTTGATCGTGACTCCTCATCTCTTTAATCCAGAGTTTACTTCCCACGGTAAGTCATCTTTAGCCTGTCGCAGACGTAATCGCGAGTATGTCCCCCGCCTTACTTAACTGTTAGACGCAAGGATTAATGTACCAACGTCTGGAGGCGTGCCTTATGCGTGTACAGAGCAGGTGTAGTTCTTGTTTATTTATTTCATGTGATATTATACATGTCGGATTGGCCCAGACATCAGATGTAAAACAAGTTTATTCAATTGAACAATCAGTTATCTTAAATCTAGAAAATACAGAAATGAAATACTAAAACTAATAACGGCAAAAGGCGGTCACATAGGGCAGTACTGACTGTCAGGGACAGTGGTCCATGCACCCACCGCAATAAGGATAGTACTAATTGTCAGAGACAGCGTTCCACATCCAATAATCGGGCAGTACTGACTGTCGAGAGACAGTGGTCCGTGCACCACGACGCAACCATTGGAAATGCGTACCGATTAAACAGCGCAGCTCCTTATAAAGGCGATCGCTAGTGGGGGGGAAAATGTTACAATATTTTACTGGATAGGATACCAAGTCCTTTAAGCCAAATGACCGATAGAGTGAATGATTTGCGTCTGGTGCACGTTCCAGTAGCGCCATCTAGTCGCCGTCTCTCACAGCTGCTAAACAATGAGTCTGCCGACATACATAATTACATCTATATTATATTATATATTATATACTAATAATAAGGCTGCAGAGTTTGTTTGTTTGAACGCGCTAATCTCAAGAACTGCAGGTCGGATTTGAAAAATTATTTTTGTATTTCATAGCCCAATTATTGAGGAAGGCTATAGGCTATTTAACATCACGCTAAGACCCTTAGGAGCCGAGCAAAATGAAAAATAACGCTAAGCGAAAACGAAGTAATAGTGCGGGCAGGCGATGCGTCGCGTCGCGACGGTGTGGGTCGGGGAAGAAGATCTCACGCGGACGAAGTCGCAGGGAGAAGCTAGTATATTATAATTTATTACTTGGATCTGATTAATCATCAACCATATGTGATTATGAGTCGTATCGATGCGATTGCAGATCACATTTTTTTTAAACATGTGATAAAAACTTATATAGATAAAAACTGTAACAACATGACTGCAACGCCATTGCCGTGAAATATATTAATTAGTAGCTTCCGCCCGCGGCTTCGCCCGCGAGGTATGTCGATAAAAACTATCGTAAGTCCTTCCCCGGGATGCAATCTATCTCTCTGCCAAATTTTATCGCAATCCGTTCAGTGGTTTAGGCGTGAAAAGGACAGACACACAGAGTTACTTTCGAATTTATAATATTAGTATGGATTTGATTCATCAGTTAAGGAACTTCTTAAGAATAATATTTTAAATCCTAATATTAATACTATGAAGGTTTGTATGTTTGGGTGTTTGTTAGCCGACGACATTCGCACTAACGTAAACATATCGCGTTGGGATTTTATCACACAGAAATTCAAATAAAAAAAATAAAAAAAACATGTAAGTAGGTAACGTGTTTTGCAATTTGCAGGTCATTATCAGGTTGAATGTTGATTATTTTGTTTGATTTAAATGCCGTTTTACTATTTGCATTTCCTGTGCGTGTGCCATATAAATTTTTTTTTCGTTATTTCTTTCTTTATGCCATTAATTTCGTAATGTAATTTTGGCTTAAATTCTTTCATAAGTCTGTAGCCAACACTATCACGAAAATTGATTTACTGCAAACACTTAAACACTAACAGACAAACCGATTCTCCCTTAGTCTGTACAGTCACGAGCACCAATATGTCAACACTTGGCAACTTTAAATTGCGATTTTTCACGAAATAACGAATGCAACGTTGAAATACGACACTTTACATATACCTATAGGTTCGAAAATAATATGTTCCTAATATTATAAAATTTCATTCAAAAATAAAGGAGAAAATCGCCTTTGAATAAAGCCAAGTGTATACATACTTTTGCTCGTGACTATACGCACACGTACCACAACCACATCTAATCGGAATACTGCCATAAGTCCGGGTTAACGAGACGTAGCCATTTTTGCCCGACCTCCCCAGTCTTGATTAAAACGCGGAATTGAGTTGTGGGACACGAGATCAATGCTTCATGGGCCAAATGGGCCAAAATGTATTAGGATTTATCCACTTTCAGTCATTTATCTGATTAGTAAGATTGGAAACTGTTATCTTAGAAGGAAAACTTTGATTTATTCAGGAGTAATATATTCTGATAAAGAAAATTCTAGATTTCTTGGTAAATGTTTGAAGTTCGTGTGAATTCGTGTTTTATGGTTCTTGCTAGAAATATTACTGATGTTCGCGAGTGTATATTATACTAGCTGCGCCCCCGCGGTTTCACACGCGTAAATGTCGATCCCGTGGGAATATCGGAATAAAAAGTAGCCTATATGTTAATCCAGGGTGTCAGCTACCTCCATACAAAGTTTTATCAAAATTGGTCCCGCCGTTTGAGCGTGAAGAAGTAACAAACATATAAACACAACCCCACACCCCCTCACACACTCACAAACTTTCGCTTTTATAATATTAGTGTGATAGTCGAAAAACTGACTATATAATCCAAACTTATGTTTTAAATACGCAAGTGTCTGTCAGTCTTACCCTTTTAAACCTTAACGGCTGAGCGTATTTCGATGAAAGGCACATTAATGTAATTTTTAGGGTTCCGTACCCAAAGAGTAAAACGGGAACCTATTACTAAGACTCCACTGTCCGTCTGTCATTTCTGTTGCCACTATAACAACAAATACTAAAAAACGAATAAAATAAATATTTAAGGGGGCTCCCATACAACAAACGTATTTTTTTCGGCGTTTTTGCCTTGTGGTACGGAACCCTTCGTGTGCGAGTCCGACTCGCATTTGGCCAGTTTTTTCTTAACTTTAAAAAATAGCATTGGTGGCCCAGTGGTATCGGCCGCGACTTATGATTTGTAGGTCGTAGGTTCGAACCCAGGCAGGCGCTTTACTTTGCATAAATTATTTCACCACTGCTCTCAAAGCGGTGAAGGAAAACATCGTGAAGAAAACGGCATGTCCTAGAACTAAAAATTTAAAGACATGTGACATCTATGAATCCGCACTGGGCCAACGTGGTGGATTACGGCCCACTCCCTATTACAGAGAGGAGGCCTGTGTCCCAGCAGTGGGAACGTTATAGGCTGATAACCCTATTATAGATTATGAGCCTTACCAACACTTCCGTAAACATTAATTTCTAATACAAAGTTCACTCAAATTCTATGTATTTCATTAACCATTTCCTTGGTTAGAATAAATTAATTAATAAAGTACTTCATTAAAAGGGGTTTAACCGACTGACAAGAAGTTTATGGTAAACTTTTGTTTTAAATCTTTTCATTAAAATACAATACTGACTTACTGATTCTGTTATGCCAATTACCCTTGAAAAGATTTTAACTGCTGTAATTTTACTTTAAAATTTTTATGTTAAACCACCAGAACTCTTACTCAAATCGGCTTCATCATAAGTAGGTCAACCCAAATTAAAAATTTTAACATAGCTTTCATAAATTGAAAACTTTATCAGTGAGTTATTAGATTAATTTAAGTAGTTACTGAAATATGGTTAACAACTCAAGTTATAATCCTATTCAAACTATTAATAACCCTCCTTTTGGGCTTCGCCGCAGTCGGGTAAAAATTGAGAATGATTTTGTTTTAATTATTAAAATTCAACAATTTTTTAATAATTCCCATCTGAATTGAAATGAAATGATTTTATTTTGTAAGTAGGTTTGTACAAACACTTTTACACGTCAATCATGTTTTTTTTAAACTAGATGAAGTCGGCGTTTCTTAGCTGACTACTCTGAGAAGAAAGGCCGAAACAAACTCAGAGGTCACAGTCTCTTTTAAAGTCCAGACATAATCTTGGTCCATGTAAATCGATGTCTGAGGTCTAATCTGTGTGGTCTTTTGAGGAAAGAACCACACAGATTAGAGGACCTGTCCAATCAGTGCACACATTTGTCAATTAATTCCATTGTCTTCGATAACGAAACCGGCTAATCTCCGAAACGGCTGTACCGTACCGTATTATTCCTCTCTCTGGAGCCCTGACCACCCGGCAGCTTGGACCCTGTTCCCGATACTACTATTTTTTTATATTTTTAAATGTGTTTTATATTCTAACATTTAAAAATATTAATATGCACTTACATGTATCATCATCATCATCATTTCAGCCAAAAGACGTCCACTGCTGGACATAGGCCTCCCCCAAGCACTTCCACTTCGACCGGTTCTGTGCTTCTCGCATCCAACGGGTTCCTGCGGCCTTCACAAGGTCGTCGGTCCACCTTGTGGGAGTCCTTCCAACGCTACGTCTTGTCTTTACATGTATATAAAATAAGAAAATCAAGAAAAAATCATAAGGTATCAAAAAATTCGTCCGCATCGCGGTCAACAGGAAAAGTGCCCAAAAGGCTGGCAGTTTTGCCACGTTGTACGGCGATACATTAAAATATACTTCCTGTGCTAAGAAAATATTTTGAAGGAACCATTAAGTTGACGGCCCGGTTGGCGCAGTGGTTAAGCGATTGACTGCTGCGCTGCGTGTCGCGGGTTCGATTCCCGCACGGAACAAATATTTGTATGACCTACAAGTAGTTGTTCCGGGTCTGGCTGTTTGTGTATGTGAGTTTAAATGTTTGTAAACGCACCCACAATACAGGAGAAATTCCTAGTGTGGGGCAATGTTTAAAAAAAAAAAAAGTTAATTTTATCTTTAGCAGATTAAATACTTAGTTTGTTACTGCCAATACGCACTGAACAAAAGTGATGGTCGTTCCTTCTCTGCAGCGGAAAAGTATAGAAATAGGCAACAAAAAGATAAGATTTTGAATAGCTGCCTCTATTAGGTATTCCAGGTCCCATTTTTCTAGAATCAATTCTATATTTATATTGTAATTTTTGACGTTCAAAAGTGCCTTTTATGTGCCTATTTGAAATAAATGCTCTGACTTTGACTTCGACTTTGACCCATTTTTTCATCTATTTCCATCGACAATTCCAAACGATTGTTCATTTTTTCTTTTAAAAATAATGACTCCATTCAATCGCTCCAAATTCAGTCCAAACCGTTTAATTAAGCTTTGTTTTTTTTTTAAACCAACGCTCAGCTTCCAAATTGTGCGGTTTTACTTCGCGGCTGGGCGAAAATTTCGTATCTTTTTACGCGCAAATCCGTTGCGAGCGAAAATTTTCGAGTAAATGCTTACGACTGCAAATTGTTGGTTTCGCGGCAAAATGGTAAATTTCAAGCTTCCTTTTTGTAGTAAGATAATGGTTTTGTAAAACTGTATTTTGACTGGTTGTGTCTTGTTTTATGGTAGAAACATGTTTTTATCAACTAACAGCTATCACCAGAGTCCGTGCCAAGCGTGGTGATTATGATAACATTATAAATTGTAGTGTTCATATAGAGCAATATCAGCAATGTGACGTTAACGTGATTTAAGATGACCACCACCGCACCACCACAATTTTTTTTTGTGGGTGGGAAATCATTAAGGCTACTCTTTCGAAAAAAGCTTAAAAACAGCGTGCAGATGAAGCAGCTTTTCTCCGGAACTTACAGAGAAATTACATCTGAAAAAATAGTTGGTAATCTACATGATATGAATCGTAATTTGGTTTGCCATAATTTTTCTATCCATATCACCTATTAAGAAAAAAAACCGCCAAATCACCTCCAAATCGTTGAGATGAAACCATTTTACTCCTTCATTTTTTATCAAAAGAATATAAAAAAATATCAACTGCTTTACAATACAAACGAAAATCATTTGGTTTTGTTACTTTTTAAAAACATGTATATTTTTTAATATAATAAATTAAAAATGCGATCGTTTAAAGTCCGTGTCTATATCATCCCCGCACTCGTCCACGAATTCAGTGCGGGGCGCCTCGTGTTGCTAGGCAACGCGACGCCGGCGGGCCAGCGGTAACCCTTTCGGACAATCCCGCTGACCGCAACACCACACTGAGCTCCAAAAACACAGATTTCTCACGTTGCTCAAAAAACCGCTATGCTGAAGTGGGACTGGGCTGAAATAACCACTACGTGGAGCCCTGACACAGCTAGAAGGCGTCGCTACAGACCCCGTAGAAAATGACGATGATCCCGGACGAGCTGGAGAAAACAAACGATCGGGGGTCCACTGTAGTCCTGGATCGAACAAGCTGGAAATCATGGGGCCTTTGCCTAGCAGTATGATGATGCAGGATAACAGTAACCAGTAAAATGACTACCTAAGTGACTCAATGAAAATAGTCCTTAAAGCCTGATACCACATACCTAAATTAAACGTAACAACTACAATACCTCGATGCTTATCAAACATAAATTTCTCTTAAATAGTAAAATATACATCCTAGGTTCTACTTCTACATTCAACACTTCAACAGACAAGGCCTAAATTCGATACCATCCTACAAAATAAACACTACCCTCTCTCAAACATACAGTGTACACCGTTCGATCCAGCCCCAAGTCTTCAAATTCCCGTACACTGTTCTATCGTTCGATCTTCGCACACATTCCTCAAGACCCGTTCAATGGTCGAATGCTTTAAACTCCGACACCACACCGCACTAACTAAATTATAGGGGAGTAACGAGTGAACCAACAAAGGGTCTGTATAATCCAATTAACAACTGTTTTCGATAGGTCGAATCAATTTGGTGAGATGGCTCAATCGATTTGAGTAGTGTACAGGTACCTACCAGTAAATGATAATGATGGTCGTACATATAAGCGTAACACTGCATAGCATAAGCATAGTTGACTGGCCTGTTGGTCTAGTGGTCAGTGACTATGACTGCTATGCCGGAGGTCGTGGGTTCGATTCCCACCCAGGACAAATGTTTGTGTGATGAGCATGATCATTTGTTCTGTGTCTGGGTGTAATTTATCCATATATGTATGTATTTAGAAATATATAAGTATGTTTATCAGTTGTCTAGTACTCATAACACAAGCTCTGCTTAGCTTGAGACTAGACGGCGTTGTGTAATAGTTGTGGAATATTATTTATTATTATTATTATAGTACAATCAGCCTATAATGTTCCCACTGCTGGGACAAAGGCCTTCCCTCTCATTGAGAGGGAGCGGGTCGTAATCCACCAAGTGAGCCCAATGCAGTTTGGTGGATGTCATACGTCGAATTTAGCGACTCATCATCATCTGCCTAGCCTTTTCCCAACTATGTTGGGATCGGCTTCCAGTCTAACCGGATGCAGCTGAATACCAGTATTTTACATGAAGCGACTGCCTATCTGACCACCACAACCCAGTTACTGGGTAATACGGTACCCCTTTTGGTAAGACTCATGTTTTTCAGACTTTCGGGCTTCTGACAACCCGTAACGACTGTCAAAGATCCACGAATGACAACCGGTACTAACGGCTTAACGTGCTTTCCGAGGTACGGAGGGGTCTCGGTATCTAAAGATGGTCACCCATCCACAGACCGACCGTGGCAAGCGTAGCTTAATCTGATCGATCGACCTGTGCGGCTGTTATTATTTAGCTACGGGCCCACGAGTCGAATTTAGCGACTAAAGATAAAAAAAACAAAATAATTTATTCAGCGGAAAATCAGCACTTTTTGTCAAAATTACATATTTAAGATAGTCCCCCCCAAAACTTCCGTCTTTACCACTTCCTGGTACTTTAGATGGGAAGAAGAAGTGGAGCAACAATTGTGTCAAATGTTTAATCATTAAGGGGGAAGCTCTAAGGTGGCCCGCGAAATTCAAATTTTCTTACGTTTTTTGCAATTTGCTGGTCAGTATTAAGTTGTACGTTGATTAAAATATGATTCGCGGTCGTAACAAATATGTATTTACAGTATTATAATCATTAAAGTCATCAACACAACTCTCTAAGACCATGTAATCCCCAAGAATGACTATTTCATGAAATCTTGACATTTGGGGATTACATGGTCTTAGAGAGTTGTGTTGATGACTTTAATGATTATAATTCTGTAAATACGTATTTGTTACGACCGCGAATCATATTTTAATTAACGTACAACTTAATACTGACCAGCAAATTGCAAAAAACCTAAAAAAAATTGAATTTCGCGGGCTACCCTGGCGCTTTCACCTTAAGAGGTAACAGGGCGTGCGATTCCCCATACAAATGTAATCCCCTTTTTTCTTCCTGAATAATTCCTATAGAACAATTTTTTTTTTATAAATTCAATGTCTGCTGTAATCACGTCCCTGTCATTATCTTTTTTTCAGCAACTAATTAGTAAAGAAAATATGACCCACTAATAATTACAAAAAAATGCCCTATTTTTACCACCGTTATTAGAGGACTACCAGATAAATTGGAAAAAAAATTAACTTAAAAAATAGGATAGGAACCAAACATAAAATGTTAATGTAAAAAATAATTGAATCGGCTCAGTTTTCGAGGAGAAAAAAAAGGGGAATACGAAACGTCGATCTCGTCAAAATTATTGTGTTAGTTTCGGAATGAGCTGCAGCTGTCCTTATCACACACTACGGGGGCACACTTGAGGTAAGGCGACGGCAATAGATTCTTCAAATACCTATTTTTCAAATTCCTCGCAGGCCCCGTCACCTCTTGAGATTTATTAACTTATGAGATAATTGACTTTTGTTGCTGATACAATCTCGGTATGAATGTAATGTAAAGTCGTAATGAAAAGTAGGCATTTCCACCGCATTGCTCAGTGGTTCAATTACAGGCTGGTTCTGTGACCTCCAAATTATTTACCCTCCACAAACATACTACAGTGATAGTATTATCCGAACTCGTAACAAGTAGTGTAGCAGCCACAATGAACTGAACTTAATTACGTTTAATTACAAGTAATCCTATCAAGTTTGCGGTAATCAAGACACCGCATGCAGATGAGGTGAACGAAACTAGCAGGGTATGTTCACGGCTTTTAATAGAGGAGTGGTGGTAGGTAGAATGGTTCTGTACCCAAAGGGTGCCAACGGAACCCTATTATTAGGCCTCCGTTCTCCGTCTGTCTGTCAGCGGACTGTATCTCATGAACCGTAATAGATAGAGAGTTGAAATGTTTACAGTCTGTATTTCTATTGCCGCTTTAACAACTAATTATAAAAATAAATTAAATTAAAGGGAAAGGCAAAAGCGTTTTTTCGGTGTTTTTTGCCTTGTGGTACGGAACCCTTCGTGTGGAGTCCGACTCGCACTTGGCCGGTTTTTTGTGTTTCGCACCAAAATTGGATGTAGAAAAAATCAATGCATTGGGTGCCACTTACTATTTCACAGTCACGGTTATCTCTGAAGTTATTTTTAGTCAGTAATACTGTATTTTATTATATACTAGCAGCGCCCCGCGGTTTCACCCGCATAAGTGTCGATCCCGTGGGAATATGGGGATAAAAACTATCCTATGTCCTTCCCCGGGATGCAATCTATCTCTCTGCCAAGTTTTGTCGATATCCGTTCAGTGATTTAGGCGTGAAAAGGTAACATACAGACAGACAGACAGTTAGTTACTTTCGAATTTATAATATTAGTATGGATTATCTACATTTTTTATAAAAACAAACGTTTAAAACCTTTAGCAAATAAGCCAGTGGCACACGGTTGGTGAATCATGATCAAGCTAAGCTAAGCCTAGAATAGGCTGTGAAACGTGCCGCGCCAGTCTAAAAACCAGGATTATTATGAAAAAAAAAAGTCGTATCTAATTTTATTATTTGAATGCGAAAATGTTAATGAAATTAGAATGAGGAACACATTAGTATATTTTTAATAAACTGTTTTATTTCAGAATTTTATTTCAGTCGCTCCATGTAAAATACTGGTATTCAGCTGCATCCGGTTAGACTGGAAGCCGACCCCAACATAGTTGGGAAAAAGGCTAGGCAGATGATGTTTTATTTCAGAATTATGCCTTCATCAATATTTTTGATGATAACTTATTTTTTTTGAGCTAGAAATTAATCTTTAAAATTGCTTTTTTTACTGGGAAATTCTAATATTTGAAAACGTTTTTCTCTTTTTCATATTTTTTTTTATTTAAAGTGAGTTCTCAAATTATTTTTAAGCAGTTTTTTAAAACGGGCCAAAGACCTCAAACGTCACAGCTAATAAAAAACTGGCCAAGTGCGAGTCGGACTCGCACAAGAAGGGTTTCGTACCACAAGACAAAAACGCCGAAAAAAACACGTTTGTTGTATGGGAACCCCCCTTAAATATTTATTTTATTCTGTTTTTAGTATTTGTTGTTGTTGTAAAAACTGAAAATATCAGCTGTCTAGCTATCACGATTCATGAGATACAGCCTGGTGACAGACAGACAGACGGACAGTGGAGTCTTAGTAATAGGGTCCCGTTTTTACCCTTTGGGTACGGAACCCACAAACAAACCTCAAGAAAATTTTCAAAAGAGATGGAGCAAGCAATAAAACTTGGTGTCCTTAATACCCGCAACAAATTAATTTAAATATCTACCTCCTAAAGCATTACTTACCTAAGTCTGAACGTCGATTTATTAACTCGACAGTGCTGTTAATTTTATTAGTAATTAATTTCGACTGAGAATTGAGGTATTCACTGACATAATTCTCTGGTTTATTTGAAATAGTAACATTAATTTCGGCGTTAAATTTTGAACAGATGTTAATTTGTTTAATTTATGATTTTTGTGGTGTAGTCAGTTGTCTTGCATTAATTAAATACTGTAGGTACCAACTTGGAACAAGCAAATTTATTTATTTATTTAATACTACAAGCACATAAATGTACAGAGGCGGACTTAATGCCATAGGCATTTTCTACCAGTCAACCTTTGGGTCAAATTCTTATTCTATTCTTCTAGAACACTTTGTCTGTTGAATTTTGACTATGCCATATACCTTCAAATCTATACTAATAATAAAGCTGAAGAGTTTCTGAGAATGATTTGAGGGGCCCGTAGCTAAATAATAACAGCCGCACAGGTCGATAGATCAGGTTAAGCTACGCTTGTCGCGGTTGGTCTGTGTATGGGTGACCATCTTTACATACCGTGACCCCTCCGTGCCTTGGAAAGCACGTTAAGCCGTAAAAATACTGGTATTCAGCTGCATCCGGTTAGGTTGGAAGCCGACCCCAACATAGTTGGGAAAAGGCTAGGCAGATGATGAGCCCAATCCTTGAGGAAGGCTATAGGCTATTTACGAGTACATTACGCTAGGAACAAAACAGAAATGGCGACTAGATTTTGAGCGTTTTTAAATACTCTGATTGCTGACCAGTTAACACTTTCCTACAGCATGAGTTACTCTTACATACTTTTAACTGATACAAGAGAAAAGGAACCATTATGCAAACTTCCCAAAAACGATCCAAACTTCTTCTAAAAATAAATACAAAACTAAGCACATATTCACTACATATACGCGAAGTTAGCCCCAGAAGAAGTTTAAACTGTTATTCTATAAAATTTTCAATTTGCTATAAAATTATCGACACGGCACCTACTTTATGATGTCGTTTATACAGCTTTTGTCTAAAATATAGTCTGGGGCAAGCCGTATTTCTAAAACGGGCTTAGTTTTACATTTAGGATAGTTTTAAGTTACGTTACAAGTGATAGTTTAGATTTTGTGGTGGGCGCTTGGAAAAGAGAGAAGAGTTTTCCTCAGAATTATAACATATAGAAAGAAAAATTGTTAATTCTGCACAAACAAGACGCATTCTACAAAATCATCATAATCAGCCATAATGTTTTCACGCGGGACCAGTGCGGGTTGGTGGATGTGATTATTTCAAACACATATGCAACAAGATGTACTTACGCAAAGCTACGCTTAGTTAAAAAAATATGGAAGTCACTTGATCAACTTTCTTGGAAACGTGACACTTAATGCATTGACTGCCACCGCGGTCACCGGTGATCGCGAACAATAGATTTTCTATTGTATCTGTGGTCTGGCAGTCAACGTGGGTTTGGTACTATCACATTTTCCGTTTGAATTGATGTCAGCTATCGATTTAAGGCTAAAATCGGGGCCGCCATTTTGAAAAAAATACAAAATGGCGGGACAGTAGGTAGGTATACTATGCCAGGCTTGATATAAAAATCTTCAATCCCCTTTGTCTACTAACACAAAGATTTAGTAACCTGAGCATTGAAATACCAATGTAGGTTATTGTTATTGTTATCGCAGAACATGATCCTCAATTTTCATCGAAACAAATCGTGAAATCATAATCCTAAGTACATAGAACACAACAAGCATACAACGTTGATCTAAAACAGAGTACCTACTCTAAACAAACAGTCAAAATAGTACGAAAAGAAGGTAAATTTAATCGCTTTTAATATGGGTTAGACAACTGGACTTTTCATATGTCAACACTGACACGTCGGGTTGCATGAAATTTAAATCCCATCGCAGGGAGTGGTCGCACAGAATGATGCAGAAGGTTATCTACAATTCTTCTTGCACAACTGTCGAAGTACTAACGAATAACCACCCTAACAACTCAGTATCAAGTAATTTGAAATAGTTGCGAATCGTCTTTTGTTTTCAATGACATATAAAGGACAAATAAAAGAACATGTCAGTCTGGAATAACTCGACTAAAGCGCTACTAACTTTAGTCGAGTTATGCCAGACTTCACCAGAGGTTTGTCAGCAGCCTTAGCAGCCGAGAAGAAAGATTACAGTGATTTGAAAGACCCGTCAGTGGCAGCCACCTAACAACAACCTTATAGGAATGAGAATAAAGATCAATCTGATTTGGACAGTGATACAAAGTCTGTGTTAAAATAACTGTGAATGGACTGCACAAGGACCTTTTGACGGGTAACGTTGCCATCTTGTTTTTCAATACAGAATACAAAAGTTAACTCCTTAGACAAAGAAAAGTATAGACGGCGGGTAGCGCCATTTCATTTCCACAAGAAAGGGATAAAGTATTGAGTTATTATAAGTAACAGAAAAGGATAAAGCTATACTATTTCCGTCTCTCAGTGCGTGCCCGTTTTTTCATGGCAGCTACATAAGTAGCCAATGTTATTTAAGTTAGTTTTTTGTCTCATGTGCGGCCACGCTACCCGATGCTCTATAGCTTTCTTACTCTAAAGGTTAACTCCCATTAATATTATTAAAGCGCCAAAACATCCTACGAGCACTGAAGACAACTCACTCATAATCGTATTCAGCCTATAATGTTCTTACTGCTGGGAAACAGGCCTCCTCTCTGTGGGAGGGAGTGGGCCGTAATCTACCACGCGGGCTCTGTACGGGTTGCTATAATGTAACATGTCTTCGATTTTTTGGTTCTATGACATGCCGGTTTCCTCACGATGTTTTCCCTTCACCGTTTTGAGAGCAGTGGTGATGTAATAATTCACACAAAGTAAAGCGCCTGTCTGGGTTCGAACCCACGACCTACAACACTTAAGTCACGGTCGTGATCACTGGACCAGCACAGTTCTCTATCTTTTTGACAACTACCAATTTGCAATTATCTTATTATTTGGCGTAAAGTAAAAAATCGTTTGGGTCAGAGACAGTACAGCTTTTAATTTCAAGAAACTTGATTTAATTCAATTTGGCCAGTCAGTTTTAACCACGGTGGTTACGATTGAAAGGACTTCAAAGATTTAATAATCGATGATAAGCCTAGAGATTATTAATAACTAGCACGCCCCGCGGTTTCAGCCGTATAAGTGTTGATCTCGTGGGAATATCGGGATAAAAAGTAGCCTATATGTTAATTCAGGGTGTTAGCTACCTCTATACAAAGTTTTATCAAAATTGGTTCAGCCGTTTGAGCGTGAAGAAGTAACAAACATGTAAACACACCCCCACACACTCACAAACTTTCGCCTTTGTAATATTAGTGTGATTTGCTGTGTGCAGTGGATCTTCTCAAGTCATAACTTTATTACATGACCGCGGCCAAAAGGCGACTGTTGACTTTTGCACCTAATTAACCACTTTTCACTTGCCATATTTTCGCATTTGGTTTCCAACACCTACAGTTATGGTTGCTGGTAAAGTTAAATAAAGCATGTTCAAATATTAGGTTTAATAAAAGGTGCGAACTCTGAGCAAATAGAGTTATGAATAGGATCGCTCTAACTAAACATTCTCATAATAATAAACGTATTATATCAGATGAATAGTTACACATCGATTTCTCACTTTCAGTCGTCAGTAATTCGACTTTCGAAGGACGTAGACAAAGCGTTGTGTCACTATACAGACGCTTTACAGCGTTTATTATTAAGGAGGTTTCCATATTAAAGATGTGAAGATTCGGTCGCAAAATGGTCGTCCCCTCGCGATACAAAGCTTAATTTGACAGGACTAAATTAAAAATTTTCTTCTGTCCTTTTCATAATGAAATAGAAAGAAGATGCACTGAACTTACATTTAGTTTAGTTTGTGAACAAGGAAATCGACGCCATTAGACATTCATGAGCCTAATTTATTAGCTCCAAACAGTCAAGACATCATAATAAATCACTAGCAGGTAAACTTAAGAACCCTACTCTGCCACCGGCAACAAAAAGATGAAAATGAACTAGGCTTTATAATTAGTTAATTAGTGCCTTCGTGTGGATCAGCTCATAAATTCTTGATTTATATTACTTTCGTAAGGTGGTTCACACATGGGACGGGAGATAGCGTAGCGTCAAATTTTGTGCTTATTTTATGAGAGTTCATGCTAGGCAGGTAGTATCCTTAGTTTATGTGGAATATTATATGTAGACCTATTGCGTAAAAATGTTAGTAAAAAGAATGGTTGACTTAGGAACTGTTAAACCATGACACGGCGTGGCATACGCTGGCAGAGTGTGCCGCTTGGGAGGAGCCGCGCCGTACCCTCATCTCAGAAGTAGGCAGTGACCTGTCGCTGCCGGCCGTGGTCGAGTCGATGGTCGGCAGCGAAGAGTCCTGGGACGCGGTGGTTTCCTTCTGCGAAACGGTCATCTCGCAGAAGGAGGCTGCGGAAAGGGAGAGGGAGATCTCGTCCACTCACCCGGCCCGCAGCAGGCGCACCGGGCGTCGGAGGAGGGCGGACAACGCCCTCTTCCAGCCCCCCTAAATGGGTCCAGGGGCGACGGACTCGGGGACGTCCGTCGCCCCCCACACATCAGGACCCGAGGTGGCGGCCCGTAGTGTTCCACGCGCGCCCCTCTTAGACGTCACAGGGGGAGTCAAACACCTCACTCCCCCCCCTGACCCGACGAGGCCCGCAGTGGCGGGCCGGCACCAGTCGGGGATTGCGGAAGGATCGTACGTTCCCGCGACCCCCGGCGTAGGTGTGGGACGGAACACCGGGGTGGTTTTTAGTCAGTAAGAATCTGAGAATCTGACAGACTCCGTCGCCCACCCCAGGGCGGCGGACATCCATGAGGATTTTCAACCCCGGAACAAAAAAAAAAAAAAAAAGGAACTGTTAAACCATGCATACCGGAAACCATTAGAATTATTGAATGAAGGTTTAAAGTATTGAACAGAAAAAATTGCAAAAGAAATAACATAATCAGCCTATGCAATTGCTGCGAAACAAGCCTCCTCTCATATGAGAGGGAGATGAGCCGTAATCCACTACGCGGGCCTATAACCAAAATTTCGAAGACATGTGACGTGTACCTAAGATGTAACATGTCTTCGAATTTTTAGTTCTAGGACATTCATTCCGGTTCTCCTCACAATATTTTCCTTCACCGTTTTGAGAGCAGTGGTGATGAAATACTTTACTCAAAGGGAAGCACCTGTCTGGGTTCGAACCTACGACCTACAACTCGTAAGTCGCGGCCATTATCAGGCAACTATAGCTCTCTCAAAAAAAAAAAAAAATTATAACGTACTCTGCTCTGTAAAAAAATATCATACTGTCAGAATTTGTTCATTTTCTACAATTTAAAATATCAAATGACATCTCCAAACTGCCACATAAAAGAGCAGCTGTAAACTTCATGCTAAAAACTCCATTAAAACTATCAGGCACATAATAAAAAGAAAATCTTTCTTTCTTTCATTCTTTAGATTTATGAACGAATGAATTTTCCCTCTTGTTAGGCATCCAGATGTAACATCTTAACACTTTCGCGCTACCGTGGGTATAAATGGTCCGGAATGAAATGTATGCCGTACATCATGTGAGGATACCTCGTTAATTTTATTAGATTTGATTCTATCTTTTATGTATAGTCAAAGAATGTCGTTTCAAGGATATTAGGAGCTACTCGAAAAGAAGTCACGAATTCGAATTTAAGTTTATACGTATGAGGAACAGGGTGTAAAAGTCATCCTCCATGGAAAAAGGAGGATCCTCCGACCAGACGGGTGTTTTGTCTGGTGGGCAACTGCCCGATGATTCATGTCGGGCCGTTGCGTTGTATCTATGCTAGTTGCGTGGTAAACTCTGCTTGTGAGATGCGGGATTTTGCATGACATCAGTATGACGCGTTGTTCGCATGTGGCGTTGAAGATACCGCTACATAAGAAAAAAAGTACACTTTTTTTTTTTTTTTCATAAGTAAGTGATTGCATAATCAGCCTATAATGTTCCCACTGCTGGGACACAGGACACCTCTCTGTGAGAGGGAGTGGGCCGTAATCCACCACGCGGGCCCAGTGCGGGTTGGTATATATGAAAGTCATTGGGCAAGTAGGTAATAGGCCTCTGACTTATGGAGAAAGAAATTAAAGGAGGGAAACCTTCGCTTCACAGCAGTGAGTTCTCTAGGGGAAATAAGGTATTTGCCTTGCTTTTGAATAATCACAATGCTATATTTTTTAAGAAACATGTCTATGATTTTCCAAGTATGCTACTATCAATCACCAAATCAGATTAACGGGCCGAGTTAGGAACACAGTGCTGCGCTCCAGAACACAAATCGGCAACGTCACTCTAATAGCAGCCGAGCTTAAGTGGGATTGGGCCGGACACGTTTACCGCGTGTCGAACGAGTCATGGGCCAAATCTACCACCAGGTCCCAGAAAACGTCAAGCGACACCGAGGCAGACCCAGATGTTGACGGGACGAACTTGACGCCTACAAACAGGATTGGTCAAAACTAGCTCAAACCAGACAGTGGAAAGGAGAAAGGGAGGCATTTGACATGCAGTGAGACAACATAAGCTAAAAATAAACCTCAAAAAGCTTGAGAATCAACTCAAAGCATTTATTTCAAACTAGCAGCGCCCCGCGGTTTCACCCGCGTAAGTTTCGATCCTGTGGGAATATCGGGATAAAAACTATCCTAGGTCCCTTCCCGGGACTCAAACTATCTCAAATTTAATGTCAATCGGTTCAGCGGTTTAAGCGTGAAGAGGTAACATACAGACAGGCAGACAGACAGACACACTTTCGCATTTATAATATTATAGTATAAACAGGGTTATTGGTAAAACATTAACAACCTCTTAAGAGGTCATTGTACTCATCATTATTTCGTCAAAATGTAGGGAACAGCTGATTTTTTTCGCGATTTCAGGTTTGGTCCCAAAGTAAAAGATGTTCATAATGATGAGTACAATGACCTCTTAAGAGGTTGTTAATGTTGTACCAATAACCCTGTATAGTGTGGATAAACCAATTACAGGTACTTTTGAATTGTAAAGGGTAAGTCAGAAAGATGAAGCTAGTTGCCCATTTCAAATACTATCATTAGACGATGGCTTACAAAATACAGTATGTTAGCTCAGCAGTGGAATAAAAAAACCCAATCTAAAAATACTTCAAAACGAAACGAACCGAAAGAATTTAAAAAATAAAGCAACAACTTTACAATACAGGACAGTCGACACGGTTCCGCCTCTGACCTCAAATGTTACGAAGCAAAAAGCTGTCCATGTTAGGGACTATACACATTTAAACACACCGCACCAACATGACACGACTGGTTGTGAAATAACAAAATAATACTGAAATGGAAATCAAATCGTGCATCGTCATCGTCAGGATAAAAAAAGAAGAGGTCAAGTGTCAAATTGTTAGCTGAACCAAAGGCTGAGTGTAGGTACTAAACGTCACTTATGGCTTAGATATATACCTGTCCCTTTCTTGCACTTGTAGTTTGACAGTTGTGCAACAAGTAACGTTTATTAATTTCGATCTTAGATACCCAAACACTTCCCTTTGGTTATTATACATTGGTTGCATTAACAGATTTCATTTTCACATTATAAACACATCCACCCATTTCCTATATCTATCAGGAATATCAAGTAGTTGGTTGAGAGATGCAAAAGCCAATCTGTCAGTTACCCAGCCAATCTAGCTGTCAGTGTACTATTCCATAATATCTTAATCTAAGTTATTCTACTTTTATTACCTTACTTTTGACAAAGCTAAATCGCTTAGACAATACAGGTGTCGTAAACTTGCATTATTACATCTTAAGATATCCATTTTATGTCGTAATATCAGCACAGCATAATCAACCTATAATGGAGTGGGTTATAATCTACGACGTAGGCCCAGTGCGGGTTGGTAGATGTTACGTCTTAATTTTTTGGTAATAGGACATGCCGGTTTCCTCACGATGTTTTCCTTCACCGTTTTGAAAGCAGTTCGAACCCCACTGGCCATCAATTATATGCCTTGCCAGTATAAAAACCACAACACATAGGGTCTTCCAATGCGTTGCGGTCCGCAACGAACAGGTCTGTTCACTACCTAACCTAGAAAAAACAGTTCCATGCCTCATTGTTCGTCCTCAGTAAAGCCTATGTTGTGAAACTGACGTTTTATTTCCTGGAATGGTTATCGGACATTGAAATAGAACGGATAAAGTTTAATTGTACACATTTATGTAAAAAGTATTGCTATGTTTTCTTGATTCTAGAATGTAAAAAAAGATATTGTTTGCAATTTTTAGGAGCGGAGGAAATGTTTTTTTGGTCGTTTGACGCCATTTTTTTTTACTACGGACACAGACTGACCTTATTGGTGATTTCGTTCAAGGAGAGCAGTTGTGTACATTGTTAATAATAATATGTATTTGGTGACGCGCCGTGCAGTCCGAGCTATAAATTAAAAAAATCCTAATGGAAATTTCCAACACACTTTGCCCGACCTGAAAAATGAACCCAGGACCTTCAGCAGTCGCACTTGCGACTAATATGGGACCAACGGGGTAGTTAAAAGTAAAAAAAAAACAATTTAGGTACCTATCTATTACTATTGCGTTGGCAAGGGTTTTATATTTACCAACTAGCAGCGCCCCGCGGTTCCACCCGCATAAGTGTCGATTCCGTGATAAAAACTACCCTATGTCCTTTCCCAGGAGTTAAACTATATCTATACGAAATTTCATCTCAATCGGTTCAGCGGTTTAAGCGTAACAGACAAACACATTTTCGCATTTATAATATTAGTTAAGGATACAAAAAACAAAACCTCCCTTCGTTAATTCTTTGTCAAAAATTACCTTACGGTTTTCTTATAAAACGTTTCTGTTCAGTTTTTTCAACATTATTCACAATTTAGGTAGCAATTTCGCGAGCTTACGTACGCACATTTCCCTTTACCGATAGAATTAAAGAAAAACAAGACACAAACAAAAGAAAACCATAACTTGCAAATGAAGAATCGAATACCTTTGAAAGCCCATCTTTCATCTCCCTCTTTGGGTAAACAATAAACCGAGACAGATAACAGAATTCGATGCTCGTTTATAAACGGGAGGCAAATGTTTGCAAATCAAAAAGCCAATATCGATTCAGGCGGCTTTGACATATTCGCATAATAGGATTTGTGAGCGAAAAGTGCAAATATTGTGGAGACGTTACTTGCTTTTTAACAGAGTTTAAAAAAGTTGAAAAATCCATATTGGTTTTGGTATTGTAGAGTGGTGGCCCAGAGGTAACGGCCGCGACTTACGAGGAGGCCGTAGGTTCGAACCCAGACAGGCTCTTTACTGTCTGTAAATTATTTCATCACCACTGCTCTCAAAACGGTGAAGGAAAACATTGTGAGGAAACCGGCATGTCCTAGAACCAAAAAATCGAAGACATGTGACATCTACCAACCCGTACTCAGCTCGCGTGATGGATTACGGCCCACTCCCTCTCACCGAGAGGAGGCCTGTGTCACAGTATAAAGATATACAGTATTTCGACTTCATACAAACGGACGAAACGCGAGCTATACCTACGCGCCTCGACCTCGGCATGCGCTTGGCATGCAGACAGTCGCGACTGTGCCGCAGTGACGAACGGACGGTGTGTTGTTTTTTTTAACAATAACCGCGCAAAATAAATTGAAGTACATATTTAATATGACGAGTAGGATATATTGTGCTGTTTTTGGTTGCATGAATTCGTCAATAACGCATCCAGAGATAACTTTTTTTAGATTACCTGGAAACTCTGAAAGGTAAGACTATAAAATAATTTTACTTACTAGTAGGTAGGTACATAATGTGTGTCTTTTTAATGGATAAGTGTTTCCTTTTATCTCCCGAAAAAAAAGATGTCTGGATTAATAAATAAAGTGAATAGAGTAAAGGAAAGTGATAGACACGAGTGAAATAGGTAGTTATAGGCGGTTCATGAATCATTATACGGTAGGTACGCTTGTGTTAAAACCTCGGGGCATGTGTGTTTTGTTTTGTTAGTTTGTAAAATTCAAAGTAAAGACGTGGTTTTTATTATTAATACGTATGTACACACAGTAAAATACAATAACAAAACTAAATGGAAACACAAAGTAGGCAAATGTAATTAAAATGCTGGAGGCGGGCAGCCCTATCGCATGTTTACGTACCGCGCGGCTGTAGGCATTTATTTCAAGGTTACGGCCGAGTTACAATACTGTATGATCTTTATACTGTGCCTGTGTCGCAGCAGTGGGAACATTATAGGCTTTTTATGCTATAGATATTGTAGGTACCCTCTAATACATACTTACACTTACCACAGCACTTACAGTCTACACTTTAAGAGCGTTTACGCCGTATGGCACTTTATACAAACCCTTATTTTTCAGTATCCCTTATTTAACATTACTTTTTTTTTTTTTTAAACTTTGCGCCACACTAGGTAGTAATTTCTCCTGGTTCGTGGGTGCGTTTACAAACATTTAAACTCACATACACAAACAGCCAGACCCGGAACAACTACTTGTAGGTCATACAAATATTTGTTCCGTGTGGGAATCGAACCCGCGACACGCAGCGCAGCAGTCAACGTCAATAATACTTCGACTTAACATACATCGTTTTAGCATTACAGGTACAAAATATACAAATCAGAAGAGGGTAGGATACACACAAGAAACAACACAACAGTTTTGAGCGATGAGGGTAGGGTAACTGATGGTGAACACCCCACCACCCCACCACCCATTGTGTGGTTTAGAAGAAGAACGTGGTCACCCGTCACACAAAGAGACACGAAAAGCGACTTTAATTTATAATACGTAAAGACTAATGATATTGATATTAATAAATTTCTTGTATATGTTCACGTTCAAAAGTGCCTTCTAGTTGCTTATCTAAATATATAAAATTCAAAGTCCTGACTGACTGATATATCAACGCACAGCCTAAACCGCTGGTCCTTGGGACTGAAATTTGGAGGGTGTGTTCTTTGTGACGAGTAGGCATCCAATAAGAAAGGATTTTTCGAAATTTCACCCCTAAGAGGGTGAAACACGCGGACGAAGTCGCGGGCAGAAGCTAGTTTGAAATAAATGATTTGCAAAGTCAGCCATGAAAAAAACAAAAGACGATATAAAAAAAAACCCACCACGTAACCCATCTAAACCTTTCATAGATCTTTGCATCCTATTGTCTAATAAAAAACGGGTAAGCTTCAACTAAACCTGAACTTTGCATAGAGGTCCTATTAGACCCTATTCAGGGTCCCGACGAGGCAAATAAATGCCTAGAATTGTCAGCAAATATGCGAAGAGAAAGATAAAATAAAAATAGCTTTAGAAGATCCCGGATAAAAAGTATTGTGTTGACAAAACCTGGGTGTTAGCACAGTTGGTACCAATTTTAAATTCTTTATCTTGGTACAGTGGACTGCCTGTCAACCCTGGTAATTCTTTGACAATTACAATATATATTCAGCCTTTAATGTTCTCACAGCTGGGATACAGGCTTCCTCTCTGTGCGAGGTAGTGGGCCGTAATCCCCCACGCGGGCCCAGTGTGGCTTGGTGGATGTCACATACCTTCGAATTTTTTGGTTCTAAGACATGCCAGTTTCCTCACGATGTTTTCTGTCACCATTTTGAGAGCAGTGATCATGAAATAATTTACAATAAGTAAAGTGCCTGTCTGGGTTTGAACTCACGACCTGCAACTTGTAAGTGGCGGCCGTTACCACTGGGCACCGCTGCTCTAAGTGGCTTTGGTCGGATATAGTACTAAGTAGTAAAAATAATTTCCTCTAGTTTGTTTAATTTGACACTCCATTAGACATACTTAAAAGTCTTTCTGTCGCTACTGTATCTACTCTGAAAAGTGAGAAGCCATGATACTTTACAGCGGGCTTAACTTTAGTAGCGTTTCTGAAAATGATAGACCCATGGATAAGAACCGTTGTGACCGTTATCTCTAGGACCTTAGCAAACGATTATGATATTCGAAGTAGGTTATTTAGGAAAGAGTCACGTCTTAATAATATAATCACTGTATTTAAAAAAAACCGCCGAGTGTGATTCGGACTCGCATTTCGAAGGCAATGTATCAGTGGTGGCTAGGCATGGTGGGCTGATACCAGTCGGGGGTGCGGCGAATGTACAACCACCAGCACATCAAGCTATTACAATCTGTCAAACTTTAATAGATTTTCAACTTTATCGCTAAAGCATATGGTTCAAATTTGATTGGGAAATTTTTACAGTCTGTACAAGTATCTCCCAGGACCCCGACTCATTTTAGTGGGTAGGTATCCATAAGGACTTCCCCGACGAAAAAAAGAGCAATGTATCACTAAAGGTAATATTTTTTTTTATTGCTGAAAGGGTCCGCTCTTGACCTTGATCATGGAATGCCTGATGGAAACCGATGGATGAGGTCTATGAAGGAACGAGCGTGCCCAGAAAATGCCTAAGGCACTGGAACGGGAAACACAGCAGGTTGCTTGACGCGACTCCGGTGGGAGGGTGGTCGCAAGCCAGGCGGGCGTTAGCCCTACCACCACAAGGGAGGAATTGGCTTGTCAAATAAGGTGTTATATACTTTTAGTTTACCCCCTTTTTTAATATTATTTGCCATAATTATAATAGATAATGGGTTTAAAAGATACCTGCCCTAGTTAGCCCTGTGACAGATAGAGCTTGACGGCGTAGGCTTAATAATGGGATCTCGTTGCCACTCTTTGGGTACGGAACCCTTAAAATGGATTGCTGCATTGTCATGATCAATATTAATCGCAACACAAGTCTATAAAGGGACTGTAATAAACTGGGTGATTGATTAAATTACAGCATCCAAAAAATGATTGATTCGCTGTTTTCAAAGGTACGTGTGATACGCTTTGATAAAGAAATATTTTTTTTCTTTTCAATTAAATTAGAGGTTCTTACTAGCAGCGCAGAAGTTTAAAATGAGTTTAACTTTATAGAAATTTTGAAATTTTTGTTAATTTGAAAAGTTAGTTGTTTTAGTTTTTTTTTGTTGTTTTGTATTTATTAAGTAAGAAATTATAAGACTTTGTGTATTTATTTTATTACTAGCTTCCATCCACGGCTTCGCCCGCAAGGTATGTCGATAAAAACCATCTTAAGTCCTTCCCCGGGATACAATCTATCTCTCTGCCAAATTTTTGCGAACGCTGTTCAGTGGTTTAGGCGTGAAAAGGTAACATACAGACAGACAGATATATATTATAAATTCGAAAGCAACTCTGCCTGAGTTGCTATCGAATTTATAATATTAGTATGGATTTTAAGTCTATGTTGTCCCAATGCAGAGCAATATACCTCCCTTCTTTTCTTTCCATTCTTCTCTGTCTTGAGCTAGTGTTGACCAATCCAGTCTGTTGGCATCTAGCTCGTCCCGCCATCTTTTCCTGGGTCTGCCTCGATGTCACCGAACGTTTTCTAGTTCGTAGTTTTTTTTTTAATTAATAAAAAATTCAAACTGACAGAAAATAATATAGTAGGTGTATTAGGTAACAGCCAGCCAGCTCCTGGCATATTTCTACGAATACATTTTAATTTCAGTACCTATTAACATCTTTAGAGGAGAAAATGAACTTATCCACATTAGCGCTGTTACAAGTCTGTGAACCTGCAGCGGTATCTACTACGCCACATGCGAACAACATGTCATACTGACGTCACGCAAAATCCTGCATCTCGCAAACAGAGTTTTTTACCGCGCAACTAGCATAATACAACGGCCCGACAACATTGTTTTGACGTTCAAAAGTACTTTTAATGTGTCTATTTGAAATAAATGATTTGACTTTGACTTTGACCGACATGAATCATCGGGCAGTTGCCCGCCGGACACAACACCCGTCTGGTCGGAGGATCCTCCCTTTTCTATAGAGTATGAGTGAACTTTACACCCTGTTCCTCATACCTCTATACACCAAACAAAAAACCACAGCATTCATTTAAAATATGACACAGAATATTCCAAAAACAAAACCCTAGATTCTCACCCTCCAAAAACAGACGGCGATCATAACTTTAACCTCAATAACCCAATTTTACAGGTCAACAATAAAACGGGATGGTGCGTATAATTATTCGGTACCAGGGGCATATAAATCTTCAGAGGTTCCCGATAGAAGGCTCCACTATCAATCACTGACCTTACCGAGTATACTTCATCTTTAGATTGGTTCCATGCCGTCGTATCGCGCCGATCCCAAGCGTAAAGGAAATTGATAACAGTAACTGTGGAGTTGGAAGTTTTTTGTGTATTTTGGCTTTTTGGCTGGGTAAACGTTTTGACCTCTAATTGTAAAATTACGCGGGAACTAATAAATACATTCAATGATGAAAAAACTAGTAATTGTGATTATAGTAGTTCCTAGCTGCGCCCCGCGGTTTCACCCGCGTGAGTGTCGATTCCGTGGGAATGTCGGGATAAAAAGTAGGCTATATGTTAATCCAGGGTTTCCTCTACCTTCATACAAAATTTTATCAAAATTGGTGCAGCCGTTTGAGCGTGAAGAAGTAACAAACATATAAACACACACACTCACAAACTTTCGCCTTTATAATATTAGTGTGATGTGATTAATTTTAATTGCAATTCTTTTTTGTATACATTATTTATTTAAATTGACGACTACGGGTTTCTACGCGGGATCAGCACACTAATTGCGTAATACACCATTACTCTCAATTTGAATCATTTTGAAGCATATTGCTAATCCATTGCTCCTTATGTACGAAAAGTGTGTCTGCTCAACAATGTAAATCACGCAATGAATGTTGTTGAACTGTCAAAATGAAACCCATTGCTACTGATAGCGTGTTACGCAGTTATTGTTTGCGCGTGTCTAGAAACCCTGTATTGTTTATGGATGATGCAAACTGTGCGTGACCCACAGACCTCTGGTCAAACTTAGTCGAATTTCGCGCGAGATGCGGAACACGACTGCGCGCTCCGATCGTTTTTCGAAACCCCAAAGGCTAAAAACGGGACCCTATTACTAAGACTCGTCTGTCTGTCTGTCTGTTACCAGGCTGTACCTCAAGAACCGTGATAGCTAGACAGTTGAAATTTTCACAGATGATGTATTTCTATTTAAATACTAAAAACAGAATAAAATAAATATTTAAAGGGGGCTCCCATATAACAAACGTGTTTTTTTTCGGCGTTTTTTCCTTGTGGTACAGAACCTTTCGTGTGCGAGTCCAACTCGCACTTGGCCAGTTTTTTTGGAAATCACTTGACTAATCGCGTAAGTTATCCCGCATCCCGTACGGAGTCATATATGCAGGATATTCGTATTCTCATTTATTCATTTCCTATAAAAACTACACAACTGCCAGTTTCGTTTCATTCTAAATGACTAAAACAAGGAAGGAGGTATTTGGAGCAACAAAGCCGGTAGTCGGAGAGCTAGCAGATTTAAACTCTGATTGTTTCAACTATGTACAGTCAGCTAAACAGTTAGGTATGCAGGATCGTCGGATATAGTTGAAGTTTAGTAAGAAACCGATGGATGTTGTCGACTGAAATTTAATTTGATAAATGAGCTGTTTGTTTTCTATTAATAAAATTAAAATTTATTCGAGAACATCTATCGGTTTCTTACTAAGAAAGCGATAGATGTTCTCAAATTAAAGCTCATTTATCAAATTAAATTTCAGTCTTTTAGAAAAATAATAATGTCTTGTTGTGCTTAATCCTTCTTAAAAATATAAAGAAAGAATCTGTTTAAGTATTAAAAAATATTTAAATTTATCTTTGTAATTTATAATTCTTCTGTAGGGGTGTCTCTGTGCGTGTGTCTCTGAACTCCTCCTAAACGGCTGGACCGATTTTGGTGAAACTTTTCGTGTATGTTCGAGTGGGTCCCCTGGATGGTTAGGATTCACAATTAGACCCGGTAGGTGGCGCTGCGATTGAGTTCTAGGAAACAGGACAACGTCTGCCCGGTCAGCTGGTAATCTTGAAAAATATAGGAAAAAAGCATAGGGACATTTTCATGAACCCTTAAAACTAAAAAAAAAACTCTTAAAGATAAGCATGAATATCTATTAAGCTAATATTAAGCTAATTTGTCATTGAAGAGCGGGGCCTCCTAACACAGGTATATCTTTACTTAAATGGAGGTCCCTATGTAAGATTTACTGTAAAAGTTGTACAGTCACGAGCAAAAGTATGTATACACTTGGCTTTATTCAAAGGCGATTTTCTCCTTTATTTTTGAATTAAATTTTATATTAGTAGGAACATAGTATTTTCGAAACCATAGGTAAAGTAAAGTGTCTTATTTCAACGTTGCATTCGTTATTTCGTGAAAAAATCGCAGTTTAAAGTCGCCACGTGTTGACATATTGGTGCTCGTGACTGTACATGTTACTGCAATAAACTTTTTGTATTTTTGTAATAAAATACACCCATTATCTATAACAAAAAAAAAAACACTAAGGACAGCTTGCACCATAAAAAAAAATGCAAAAATAAAAAAAAACAATAAAAGCATTTAACGCTAAACGTTGCTGTTGCTGTTAAACATTTGAAGATGGAAGGAATAATCTGCGTTTGCGATTTATTTGCCAAAAATGTAAACAAATATGAATTAATGGAAAAATAACTTTAATTCCTACATAATAAAGTTCAGTTTACGCTCCAACTTCAAACATTTTTATAACTGTTTCAATAGTGCTAGTCACTCTGGAATCAACTTAAGTCATTGAAATAAAGTTGACATTTGTTTAACTTGAAATAGAATGATGTTTTAAATAATATGTTTAGCCCTAAACGTATTTAGTGATTGTGGTGAAAGCAGACCTAAACAGCTTAGTATTAGAACCGTAATATCCAACCCAGGATTGCAAGCATCCATTCAAAAAACACCCTTATTTGCCCTTATCTCCATACTATTTGCATGAAACTTCCATACACAGAACTTTAGTTCCATGTTTCATGTGTTTCTAACTGTCGCGGTTAGGCCCGGAGCCCGAAGTTTTTGTCCACTCTTGCTTGAGTTAATACTGAGTTAGAATTCATTGTTGAGCTCTCCGTGTTTTTATGCTGGTCTAGTTAAATAAAACAGAGTAGGGGAAGCCCGGGCAAGACGAATATGTTAAGCGGTTAGTGTAAATAAAACCACAATCTAATAATCAATAGAACTCTTTGTACTTTTAATTTGTTCTATGTTTAATCATCTTTGGAAAATAATCATTAAAATTCAAAAACTTAAACAATATGTATAATAATTTTGAGCATTAACAAAAGGTATCAATTATCCGTTTTGCCCGGTGGGGTCGGGCAAAAAGGATAAGTAGAATTAGTTTAGATCAGTCTTCGCAATCATCACACAAGTAGCTGCCAACTCCTACATAAGAAAGTGGAGTCTTCATGCGCCCAAATGCACTGATTACACTGAATCCAATCTTCCGTTGGTGGTTCACTGTATTTGTCAGCGCACACTAAACCGTAAAAATTTGGTTTCTGATTTTTGTTTTGATAGTTGACTGAGGATATTTTAGTTTTAGTTTTGCTGGGGCCTGCTAACTCAGAAATGGTATATGTAATGGTAGTGGTAACTAATACTAATAAAATGCTTGCTCTGAGCAAAACGGAATGCCTATCCGTTTTGCCCATATCCATTTTGCCCAACACTCTAATTTTAGAAAGAAGTCAAGACTTGAAATGTTTTTAGTAGGTAAACAAAAAGTAACAATCACAAATAATACATAAATAAACGTACAATTGAAAATACAAAACATATATTAAGGCAACTGATGACTAATACAAAAAGTTTGTGTACAAACCTTTACAAAAATCGTAACAAAACAAAGAAAATCCTTTTTTTCCTATTCTACAACAGATGCACTCGCGTATTGTTTGGGTTGAACTGTCATGGCGTTGCCGATCGTACGTGTCACGACTTGAGAAAGTGTTAACAGCGCTATCTAATAGATATTTATGGAAAAATCAGTTATTCTTCTTACCCGCCCTATGCTTCTTGCCCGGGCTTCCCCTATGTGTCACTCTGTCGTTAAACTTCTCTTGTATTTAAACTAAGTTTGGATTGACTAAAATATATACAATTTCTTTTTCATACATACATTCATAAACTCGAGGGGCCCGTGGCTAAATAATAACAGCCGCACAGGTCGATCGATCAGGTTAAGCTACGCTTGCCGCGGTTGGTCTGTGGATGGGTGACCATCTTTACATACCGTGACCCCTCCGTGCCTCGGAAAGCACGTTAATCGGTTAGTCCCGGCTGTCATTCGTGGATCATTGACAGTCGTTAAGGGTAGTCAGAAGCCCGAAAGTCTGACAACCATGAGTCTTATCAAGGGGTATCGTATTACCCAGTAATTGGGTTGTGGAGGTCAGATAGGCAGTCGCTCCATGTAAAATACTGGTATTCAGCTGCATCCGGTTAGACTGGAAGCTGACCCTAACATAGTTGGCAAAACGCTTAGCAGATAATGATCACTTAAACAGCCTTACTCAGAAACGAAAACTTAAATCAACGTATTTTTTCACAGTCCTAATATCCTACTTATCCTACTAATCTATACTAATATTATAAAGCTGCAGAGTTTGTTTGTTTGTTTGTTTGTTTGAACGCGCTAATCTCTGGAACTACTGGTCCGATTTGAATGATTCTTTTAGTGTTGGGTAGTCCATTTATCGAGGAAGGCTATAGGCTATATTTTTTTTTTTCAAAATTAGGGATCCGTAATAAAATTGCTATTTTGTAACACAAGGTGTAAAATCGAAAACCTATTTTTGCGTGCGCTGCAAAAACTATTGACAATAGAACAAAATGATGTACTACGGGTTTGTAGAGCCCATTAAGACCTACAAAAAAGTCCGCGAGAACATATATCTAGCTATCATGGTTTAATCACAATAACCGATTTTGTGTTCAAAATAATTATTAAATCGTCTGAAGAAAAAAAAACTACGTTAAATATGTATCGTAATATTAATCTTTATCGAAATTAAGAGCCTATACTACCTCAAATGGCTTAACATGATCCTCCGTTATGTCGAAAATTCTGCAGCATTAATTTTGAAATAAATATATGCTTAAGTTGAGGATTAATGTAAGGTCTTATGTTAGACGAAAACACGATTACATAAAATATTCTCGATAGAAAAAAATTCCAAAGTTACCTCCAAATCGAACAATAAACCGCTGGTATTAAAAAAATACTTCAAATTAGATCATGAAACTTTGCATACTAACTGAACTAACTATAAAGCAGTTCTTATGTTAGTTAGTTTTTTTGAAATACCTTTATTTTCACCGTAAAAAGCAAATACCTAAACTATTGGCGCTGCCTCCCGCCCAGCACCGCACTCTGTCTCGCTTTCACACAGTCCGCGAGCAGTATCGTGCGAGCGAGATAAAGAGTGAACTTTAGCTGAGGTAGTATAGGCTCTTAAGCATTATGTTATCAAGAGTATTTATGAAGAAGTAAAATACTTTTTGTTTCATCTCAATCGGATATTTCGTTTAAAAGTTATCACGTGTGTAAGATGTTAAGAGTTGGTACCTATTAAGGAGTTATGGGCCATAGAGTTTTTTATCAACATAAAATCCTGTAATAATCTTTTTCGAAATATTATTATATTTGTTGATGATTGTAAGTATAAGATCTTTGAAGAGTATAATAAATACATCTATACTAATAATAAAGCTGAAGAGTTTGTTTGTTTGATATCGCGCGATAATCTCTGGAACTACCGGTCAGATTTGAAAAATCTTTTTGAATTTGATAGCCCAATTCAAACCCTTAGGAGCCGAGCAAAAAGAAAAAAAGTCAGAATGAACGCTAAGCGAATACGAAGTGTTGCGACGGGGTGGCAAGACAAGAAACACGCGGACGAAGTCGCGGGCAGAAGCTAGTATGTATTATAAACGCGAAAGTTTGTGAGGATGGATGGATGGATGGATGTTTGTTACTCTTTCACGCAAAAACTACTGAACGGATTTAGATGAAATTTGGCACACAGATAATTTATAACCAGGATTAACACATGATACTTTTTATCTCGATATTCTCACGGGATCGAAACTAATGCGGGTGAAACCGCGGGCCACTACTAGTAAAGCCATAAACCTCACCCAAACGCCAACATAGCTGCAAAATCATCCTAAAATGGCCAAACACGTAGAGCTAATGAATAATATTAATAATTTAACTTACATAATTAACGTGAAAAGGTGATAATGACATGTCAAAAGGCTTTATCCACAAAATACAGATAGTACAGAAGGCAATCTACATACAAAGTGCGCTCGAGCAACGCACACATAGACACCGCTCACAGACACGTTATCTCGGACGGGTTGGGAACAGTGCGAGCGCGGGTGCCATCCGCTTGAGACACGCGTCTGTGAAGTGCAAAAATGGAGCAACAAAAATGCCTCTCTAAGCTCGATTTATATAATAGTTTCTTATTTTGAATCAGTTTAAACGAAGTAACTTTTTTGTATGGTAAATTCACACGCCACCAACTATTACGTAAGTTGAAAACATGATTTTTTGTTTGTGTAGATATTGTGTTGTTTTTAGTGTCATTTGATAGGTTTAGGTCTAAAACGGATAGGGCAAAATAAATTGTGTAAATAGGGTAATACGTTTTGAAGTTATTAGGGATTTTCGAAAATTGACAAATGTAAAATTTTATATGTTTTTGTTCTGTAAACTTTTTGTATTTCAATACTATGTTTATTGTTTTGTTTTAATATTGTAGAATAAGCTCAACAATAAATCAAACAACTAGATACGAGTGCCACTACCACGATAGTTTTTTGTGCATAAGCCAAAGTTGACAACCCTAGCGCGACCGCCGAGCGTAGGTATGAAAAGTGAAGTACATACATGTGATTGCCTTCTGTACTATCTGTATTTTGTGCTTTGACTCTATGTAAGTATATGCCTGCGTAGGTTGTGCGAATACTGCCGCGGTCAGACGAGGGACAAAGGTTTTTGTGTCAACGTGTCCCGACATTCTGTTGGAATGAGTTCTAAATTTGATTATACTGTTGAGGTTTAGCTACCTATATTTTGTTTTGAGGACAGAGGATATGAAGAGATTTGTCCTGTACAATACTGAACTTTACCTAATGTACTTAAGTAACTCATGATTTAATCAAATAAATCCATTGGTCATAGCCATCCACGAACCATGATGACTCTTATGTTCTAAAGTCCTAATGATGTTTTCCTTCTATCATTTACAATGAATATATACTAATATTATGGAAGTACCTATAAAGAGAAAAGATTTGAATTTTCATTCATTTACCTAATTATTAGCGACTGTTTAACCATACATTTTTGACGTTTAAACGTCTCATATCTTTAAACAACCTTTATAATAAATTTATATTATACTAGCTGCGCCCCGCGGTTTTACCCACATAAGTTTCGATCCCGTGGGAATATCGGCATAAAAAGTAGCCTAAATGTTAATCCAGTGTGTCAGCTACCTCCATACTAAATTTTATCAAAATTGGTGCAGCCGTTTGAGCGTGAAGAAGTAACAAACATATAAACACACACACACTCACAAACTTTCGCCTTTATAATATTAGTGTGATTTGTCTCCTAAGATACAGGACTACCTGGTTTAGGAGACAGGGTTACATGATTTGTTGAGTTATTCCGGTTGATTTATGTAGATATACAATGTTGTTTTGTACATCTGCTCTTGTGTATCATGAATCTTGTGTGTATCATAATAAAGATTATTATTATTAGCACACTAATATTATAAAGGTGAAAGTTTGTGAGTGGGAGTGTGTGTGTATATGTTTGTTACTTCTTCACGCTGAAACGGCTGTACCAATTTTGATAAAATTTGGTATGGAGGTAGCTGACACACTGGATTAACATTTAGGCTACCTTTTATCCCGATATTCCCACGGGATTGACACTTACGCGGGTGAAACCGCGGGGCGCAGCTAGTTATAAATAAACCCCATGTTCAAAACCGTACAGAGAAAACATATCGTACCGAAAAACTATTCTACAATCCATCACGATACCCGTGACGATTTACAAATCGTTCCACTTGCTCTGTGTGTGCGCTAACGATGTTACAAGTTGTTTGTTTGCGATCCAGATCGTTGGATTCTGTTTTGTGTACCTACTGGGTTACGGTTTCACGACCCCTGTTTTGTGTAGGTATCGTAATCTATCACCGGTGGTAGCTATTGATTGGAAGGCTTAGAGGTATCTACTTTAGCGTTTAATTATCGCCTTTACATAATTTAAAAGCTAACAGTACTAAAATAATAATAATATTATGTACAAGTAAAAAAGTAGTCATCATCTGCCTAGCCTTTTCCCAACTGTGTTGGGGTCGGCTTCCAGTGTAACCGGATGCAGCTGAATACCAGAATTTTACATGGAGCGACTGCCTTTCTGACCTCCTTATGCCTGTTACTGGGTAATACGATACCCCTTGGTAAGACTGGTTGTCAGACTTTTGGGCACCTGACGCCCGTAACGACTGTCAATGATCCACGGATGACAGTCGGGACCAACGGCTTAACGTGCTTACCGAGGCACAGAGGGGTCTTAGTATATAAATATAGTCACCCATCCACGCACCAACCACGGCAAGAGTAGGCGTTTCATTAAAATCGGTTCATTCATTTAAAAAAATAAGGGCTTGAAAGTTTGTATGAAATTCCGTACGGCGTAAACGCTCTTAGGAAGAGGCACTGAACATATTAATTAGTACAGACTTTGTCGAAGATTTGTTACTAGTTAAATTACTTGGTTTATTAGCACTTAAACATTTTCAAAGTTAGCGTAATCTTAGAAGTTACTTCGTCATTATTATTGTACAGACGCCAGCATATCCAGCTACTACAATATGTCAAATTTCTTTAATGGATTTTCAACTTTATCGCTAAAGCATAAGGTTCATAGTTGATTGGGAAAATTTGACAGTTTCGGGTAGCTTGATGTGCTGGCGTCTGTATCTTGAAACTTTGGTTGAGAACATTCGAGAAATTTGTATAGAATTCTGGTGAAAGTACTCGAGGCAATATGCTTATAGGAGCTATTAGGGAATTATTTCGAGACGTGTCTTTCCATTTTAAACAGAATATTTTGAGGTTGACGTCATCGAATTTTGAGAATATTTCATTTGAATTTAAAGTTGCTTTCAAGGAGCTATTTGGTCCTAAGATATAGGTCCCTTTGGCTATAATTAAATGTTAAATGGTTCGATGCTGAGGACCCACCCTGAGTCGTGCATAGAGCTCAGAGAGCTAATTCTCGTACTTTAAAAAAACAATACAAAGTGAAAAATAACTTTAATTTCGGAAAACGAAAATGCGGAACCAACGACACCGATTTCCGAAATTAAACTTATCTTTCACTTTGTAGTGTTAAAAAACACTAATTGGTTAAAATGTTCACTATCTTGCAGCATGAGCCGTTGTTATTCTCAATGGCAGCTGTTGTAATCTCATCTCAGCGATATTTAATGTCAAAAACTTGTCAAAAATATAGATAAATTACAGATTTTTTTGACAGATTGATTTTGAGATTGAGAGTGAGATTGAGAATGAGATTAAAGAAGGCGAACGTTCTTAAAAATATGAGAATTGTTCCTTAGGTTAATGGTTTTATTTAAAGGTCTGACATTGGCTAATTATGAGTAGTAGAAAGTAACATAATAAAACTTTTTTCCAAAACAAAAACAACAGACTTTAAAAAAAAACACTACAAAGTGAAATTATTTTACACTTTGTAGTGTTTTTTTTTTAAAGTCGCTTGTTTTTTTGGAAAAAAGGTTATAATTGTACCTACCTACCCAACGCAAATTCGTATAAGTCTCTTGCTATGTAATGTATAAGTGACAGGAAGTTATTTTTATAACATCATCAATATAAACTAAGTGGAAAAAATACGTATTATTAAAGCCATCTCAAAAACTTCTTTAGCAAAGTTAATATAATTTCTATGGGAGCAGTGTCCCTGAGGCATATTATCCTACCCATAAAAAAAAAATCGAAATCAATCCAAAATTTCCACATAACTTTAATAATTCACCCTAATTAATGTTAAAAACCAATCCTTACTCTTAAAATAAATCAAGAAAACCTCCAATTTCCGATGCCTTACCGCACCGGCCGCGCCACTAAGGACCAATTTCGCAACGCAATAAAAAGAGAACGTTATTGAAAGACAAAACTACGCCTATTCCTCTACGAATTCAATACTTTAGGTGCGTCGAATCCAATATGTGTCTTAGACTTTCCATTATTCATCCCACTACATATGTACCGTTGGGGTCGTGATAAAATTGCGCCCAGAAATTTATATAAAACTAAGGTACGGGCGCTAGGTGGAGCGAGGACGCGTGTGGAAAGTTGATGGGCGAAGTTGAAAGAGTGTTGTTTTATGCAAACATTGATAGAGGTCATTTTGGTGTGCTAGCTTTACAAGGCCATTGGCCCTTTGTGATACAAACTACTCTTGTGGCACGTGGAAGATTAAAGACTTTAAAGTCAACCTTATGTAGTGCAGGCTGGTTATAATTTAGCGCGGGGAACTCGCGCTAAATTCGAACATTCAAGCAAATTTAGAACGGGGTGTCAAATATTTTGTTAGGTTTTTTTGTTTAGAAAAGTGATTGGAGAAAGTTTATACTGGATAAGACAGGGATTAAAACAGAAGACGAAGAAGCAGGGGATCGAGGAGGGGGGTTCAGGGGATCAGACCGGAATAACTTCTAGTTTAGTTGGGAATATGAAAAGACGTTCTGTAAACATAAATTTAAAGAAATCCTATCGTTGTTTAAACTCTTTGATCCGACTAGCTTTAGATAATTTTGCTTTGAGTATTTCCTCGGAACCACAGGCATCTTTCTTAAACAAATTCTAGGAATCCATTCTTCGGCCCACTAGTATTAAGCTCCCGAGTAACTAAACAACCAGAGGGACCTACTTGCAAATGATTTCTTTAGAATTAGTACTTTGAATTTGAGTTCAAAGAAAACCTCTTATAATAACAGGCCAGGAACAGCTAGTATCTTCCAAATACCAATTATTCTAGAAATATACGCTTTCTAAATTAAGATCTAACTTGAACAAACTAAATAAATTTACCTTTCGTCTAGCTGACTTAATCCGTGACCAGTTAAAAATAGGCAGAGAAATTAAGTTCATTGTAAAGTAGTTCGCGAAATTTACTTACCTGCGTTTTTTCAGGTCAGTGTCAGGTCGGTTTATACCTAATTTATTGAAATATCGTTTACAGAATCATAATCATTCGAATCTACTATATAACTCCTTAATTTAGAAAGAAACCCTTTTTGGGATGCATGAAGAAGCCTCCTCGTGTAGCGCTGTTTGTTCCGCCAGTTACTCAACTGAACCGAGCGCTCGGCGCATCCCGGACAGTCACACCCAACACCTTATTTGACTGGTCAATTCTTCCTTTGCGGTGGTAGGGCTAACGCCCGCCTGGTTGTTGACCACCCTGCCACCGGAGTCCAACGTCAAGCAGCCTGGGGGCCTAAAAAGGCCACTTTGGCAGAATCATAAAAGGATAACATTATGAATCATAATATGGCGAAGACAGTCCGTGTTTTTATTTTTTTTCGCTGCACTACGTAGGTGTAATCAAAGAGATTGGGATTGGATTTGCATTGGATTGATTGGTATTTAAGCACAGACAAAAAAAAGAACTAAAAAATCCTTCACCAATGGGATTTAATAAGATTAACTTAACAGTTAACTGTCCATTATGTTATCCTTTTATGATTCTGCTAAAGTGGACCCCTGCTATGCTTTCGATGCGTGGAAGTTCCAGTGTCTTAGGCATCTTCTGGGCGCGCTCGTTCCATCATAGAACTCATCTATCGCTTTCCATCAGGCGTGATAATAATAATAATAATAAGTTTTATTCATCAAAAAGTAAAAATATACAATATGACGGATTCGGTGAGCCACAAACTAAGCATCGCTTGTATCTTGTGGCTCTGGAGTGTGATTTTACAATGTTAATGAATACATTACAGTTTGGATAGTTACAAAAGTTAAAGAGTTAAGATAAAATAAATCATTCGTGCAATTCTGATCACAAAATAAAGTAGTATTGGTTTAACATAAGCCTTGTACTATATAATATAATAATAATAATATTCCACAACTATCACACAACGCCGTCTAGTCTCAAGCTAAGCAGAGCTTGTGTTATGAGTACTAGACAACTGATAAACATACTTATATATTTCTAAATACATACATATATAGATAACTATGGTGTCTGTGTTTGTCTGTGTGTGTGCATGTGTGTGAGGAGGTGTGAGTATGTACGTAAAGGTGCTATATCAAAGCTTCGTGAGTGATCGAAGTCAAGAGAGGGCACATTCAGATCGAATCGAATCGAAAATCGAATCGCAACAGCCGTCATTATTTGACAGTAATTGTATGAATATGTAAAGGCTAACGCAGAAAATTGACGCAGGATGTTTAAATCAATTTCCCGTTTTTTACCTGTAAATAGATTCAATAATGGAATAAATGCTTTGACTTTTAGCTAATTTGAAACCCAGTAATCTATCATCATCTGCCTAGCCTTTTCCCAACTATGTTGGGGTCGGCTTCCAGTCTAACCGGATGCAGCTGAATACCAGTGTTTTACATGGAGCGACTGTCTATCTGACCTCCACAACCCAGTTACTGGGTAATACGATACCCCTTGGTAAGACTGGTTGTCAGACTTTCGGGCTTCTGACTACCCGTAACGACTGTTAAAGATCCACGAATGACAGCCGGGACCAACAACGGCTTAACGTGCTTTCCGAGGCACGGAGGGGTCACGGTATGTAAAGATGGTCACCCATCCACAGACCAACCGCGGCAAGCGTAGCTTAACCTGATCGATCGACCTGTGCGGCTGTTATTATTTAGCCACGGGCCCCTCAAACCCAGTAATCTATAAACATCATAATTATTTCCAACAGAAAACTGATACCTTTTCCTCGACCAGCTTCAAATCCAAGATGGCAGCCTCTCCAGGCTAGTGTAAACAGATGCTTTGATCAGAATATCAAATGCATAGCCTAGAGGTCTAGACGGCAGATGTTGACGCAATCGTATCTAATTTAGCCTGGGGAGCATTAGAATTGAAGACAGCCTGTCTGATGTATTTCGTAATAGATGTCTAAGGTAAATAGGGTTTGATAGATCGTGTCTATGTTGTAGTTATTAGTTATGTAGGTCTGATTGGCGTAATTCAAAATAAATAATAAAATATGACGTATTTCAAGATCGAATAGCAATAAATTGTTTCTATTTTCGTGTTCTTCAGGTACTGTTAAGGCTCCTTCAAACAGGCGCGAACCGCGATAAAATCGCGCGCGACACAAAGGCACCGCAAGTCGCGCAACGTGCCTTTGTGTCGCGCGCGATTATATCGCGTGTCGCGCCTGTTTGTAGGAGCCTTTACTCTTTCGATCCAGGGCTAAAGTTGACTTTTCGTTTTTTTTTTTCAGGTCGTTCCGTCAGCTTCTCCGGGGTCTGCCACGACGTTTTCTTACTGTTTCAGGGTTCCACTATCTACCTAAAGTCTATTCAAACTTATGTATATCCAAATTTATATTATTTCAAGTTAAAGAAATATCAACTTTATTTTAATGGTAATTAAGTTGATTTGAGAGTGACTAGCACTATTGAAAAAAGTATAAAAATGTTTGAAGTTGTAGCGGAAACTGAACTTTATTGTGTAGAATTTAAAGTTATTTTTCCATAAACTCATAGGTATTTGTTTACGTTTTGGCAAATAAATCACGAATGTAGATTAAACAAATTATTTCAATTAAGAAATCTTATAAAAAAGATTGTCTCAGATAGACTATTAACAATTAAGAACTTATTGCTAAAAAAGACAATATATTTTACAGACGAGGCCACATAAAATTTTCACACTAATATTATAAAGGCGAAAGTTTTTGAGTGTGTGTATGTGTGTTTATATGTTCGTTACTTCTTCACGCTCAAACGGCTGGACCAATTTTGATAAAATTTGGCATGGACGTAGCTGACACCCTGGATTAATATATAGGCTACTTTTTATCCCGATATTCCTACGGGATCGACATTTACACGGGTAAAACCGCAGGGCGCCGCTAATATTTCATAAAAGCACTTTCCTAATCATACTTTACTGCCAAATATATGTAAAGAGCAGAAAGCAACGGTTCTAAATATTTAATCGCTCACACACGAACCATTTCCCAGCAACAAAGAATGACGGAAAGGGGAAAATATAAATAAATGTAATGTAAGATGTGTTTCTTTTTACCACTGCATTTTATTAAGGGAAAGAAACAAGATAAATGGAAAGCAATGGAACGGTATTCCGTACGAAATGTGTTTGTCAATCAAAGTTGTTGTACGTGTCTGGGAGTGAAGGGAGACGTGAAAATGATGTTTTGCGGAGCTTACGGTTTGTTTTGGCACTAAAGCTATAAAATATGCTCGTCTTATTGTAATGGGAACATGATAAACTTGATTTGAGTATTTCCTCTTACGTAGGTACTTGATTGAGTTTTTCAGGTGAAAAAACAGAGGATGTAACCAAATGATGAACCAATTTATACTGGACTAGCTTCTTCCCGCGACTTAGTCCGCGTGAAATTTCACCCTCCCCCCATAGGGGTGGAATTTCGAAAAACTCTTTCTTATTGGATACCTACTCTTTACAAGGAACACACCCTTCGAATTTCATGTCTCTAGGACCAGCGGTTTAGGCTGTACGTTGATATATCAGTCAGTCAGGAATTTGAATTTTATTTATAGAGATTGTAGCGGTATCTACAATGCCACATGCGAACAACTCGTCATACTGACGTCACGCAAATCCTGCATCGCGCAAGCAGAGTTTACCGCGCAACTAACATAGATACAACGGCCCGACATGAATCATTGGGCAGTTGCCCGCCAGACACAACGCCCGTGTGGTCGGAGGGTCCTCCCTATTCTATAGAGTATGAGTGAACTTTACATCCTGTTCCTCATACTTCTACAAGACTAAGCAGTTTCATTTTAGTTACCCTTACCGCTCTGATAAAAGCCGCAGCAGTTCAAAAAATAAAGGAGGCACGAAATATTGTTAGAAGTTTATGGAAGGTTACAAATTGAACAAGTGAGGTACAGCCACCAAAAAAGATAAGTTACCAGGGTCGTCGGGTATAGTTGAAGTTTAGTAAGTCAGTCAGGACTTTGAATTTTATATAATACTAGCTGCGCCCCGCGGTTTCACCCGCGTAAATGTCGGTCTCATGGGAATATCGGGATATAAACTATCCTACGTCCTTTCCCGGGACTCAAATTATCTTTAAATCGTGAAGAGGTAACAGACAGACACTCTTTCGCATTTATAATATTAGTATAGATTACTAGTCTTTTACATTTTTCCTAAATCAACCTAAAAAATCAAATCAACCTAAAAAATCTGCTGGGACACAGGCCTCCACAGGCCTCCTCTTTCTGTAAGAGGAAGCGGGCCATAATCCACCACGGGCCGGGTTCAGTGCAGGTTGGTGGATGTCACATGTTATCAAATTTCTGGTTCTAATTAAGACATGCCGGTTTCCTCACGTTTTCCTTCACCATTTTGAGAGCAGTGGTGATGACATAATCAACACAAAAAGTTGGGTTTGAACCCACGACCTACAACTCGTAAGTCGCGGCTGTTACCACTGGGTCACTGCTTTATTAAGTATCCTTTATTCTATGTATGCCAATTTAAATAACACCTTCACAACAATTCGTAACTTTTTTATCAACAAGTCCACTTAAGTACTTTATTTTTATGAGTTCCAATGTATCTCATCGATCAATATATCATATATCAATCAGAAATGAAGAGAACCGCAGGAGAACCAAGCTAACTGACATAGCCCGAAGAATTGCCAAACTTAAGTGTCAGTGGACAGGGCACATTGCTCGCAGAACAGATGACCGATGGGGCCAAAAGGTTCTGTAGTGGCGACCGCGTACCGGAAGACGACCTTGTGAAGGCCGCAGGAACTCGTTGAATGCGAGAAGCACAAAGCCAGTCGAAGTGGAGGTGCTTGGGGGAGCCCTATGTCCAGCAGTGGACGTCTTTCGGCTGAAATGATGATATCTCATAATCTGTTGTAAATATTCCTGCAGGAGTCCCTTGTCTTGTTCCTACATGCAACCTTTGTTGCTTAAAGGGAATACATACACTAGGTATGAAACTTTTCTCATACCTCGGAAAAGCTTCCGAACACCATTGGAAATAAAATAAATATTATGAATTTCCAGCAAAATAACGTAATATTTTCATTATGATATTGCATTTTGGAATGGTTCCTAAAGTAATATTAAATGCTGAAATGTTATTGCACCACACACATGTCGGTAATATTTTATCACACAAAATAAAATAATATTCGAAAGTGGATGCTTTTAGGCCTTCAAAATATTATAATTTTTATTGATAATAATTGTTTCAATTTCAATGCTGGTAACTGAAATCCGGTGCAATTTATCCATTACGATTTATTAGTGTTTACCACTAATAAATCCTACTTAATTTTCAAAAATAGCCGACGGATATTTTTCGTGTTCTAAGATAGCTCCTCAAAGTAGACGTTTGAGTTGAAGAGCTACCTTAAACGTCCTGTAACTTTTTAAGTAACCTACTACAAATTCCAAGGTAGGATTGGGCTTACAAAATTAGCTAATATAGGTACTACTAAACCATTTCAGTATCGGCTCCTCAAGTGAGGATATAAATCCTCACTTTTAAGATTCAATGGAGGAACTTTATATCTTGTTCCTCCATACCCAAAACCTCGCGTCACGATCGATGCTAAAATATTTCTCGAAATAATTCCAACTTTCGTAGATTTTGTACGAATTCTCTAAACGTATCTGTATTTAATGTTTATACAGGCGAATAGGTTGTTGCTGTGAGTTTTAGGCAGGTATTTCATGCTCCCAAGAATATGTACAAATACATATATTATTCCGTATTTATAATGTTTAGGAACTACGACACACAATTCAAATTAATGTTATGTGAATTTACCTTCTTATGCAAGTATGTACTTTCATTCCATGTGAAGAGGCAGGAGTACCTGAAATAAAGAATAATAACGCGTTAAAAAAAATTGGCGAAGGTGGCGTGACGATCTAATAACATTCGCAGGGCCAACATGGCCAGAGATAGCACAAGACAGGAAGGTTTGGAAGGAAAAAGGGGAGGCCTTTGCCCAACAGTGGGACACAAACTAGGCTAAAAAAAATAAAAATAATTAAGATTATAAAGAGGTAAAATTTGTTTGTTTGTAAGTTTGTATGTAGGGGGTAATCTCCGGAACTACCAGTCGGATTTGAAAAAATCTTTTTTCATTTGATAGCCCAGTTCTCGGGGAAGGTTATAGGCTATATAACATCACGCTACGACACTTAGGAGTTGAGCAAAAGAGAAAAAATCGTCAGAAACAACGCTAAGCGAAAACGGAATAGTAGCGCGCGGTTGAACGATAGGATGCGACGCGATGGATCGGGGCCGAAATTTCACGTGGACGAAGTCGCGGGCAGAGGCTAGTAAAATATAAAATGGGACCAGGGAACAAAACATACATAAATACATAATACCTGCTTATGTTACACATTTTTTTACGCCGCAACAATTTACCTATTTCTTTTTTCATACGATCTCATAATTTACGATTTTATTATAAAACTAGCTTCTGCCCGCGACTTCGTCCGCGTAAAATTTCACCCTCCTCCCATTCACCCTCTTTTTTTTTTGGATGGGAAATGATCAAATGACCCCTCCCGCTCTGGGTGGAGCGGAAGGGAGAGTCAGACTCTTACTGACTAAAACCCACCCATGTTCCTTCCTTAGCCCTTTTAGTTCCGGGCCAGCGGTATCCCTTTCGGACAATCCCGCTGACCCGGCAGGCTTCGGCCCTAAGGGGGCCCCTCCTCGATGCTGACATCTCTTTGAGGCGCGCGTGGAACACGTTCGCGCCGTCCGGAACGGGCCTGGTCCTGATCCGACGGTGAGCTACCCATTACTCTCCGCCCGCAGGCCCGCGCCTCCATTCACCCTCTTGGGGGTGGAATTTCGAAAAACCCTTTCTTAGTGTATACCTACTCTCACAAAGAATACACCCTCCGAATTTCATGTCTCTAGGACTAGCGGTTTAGGCCGTGCGTTGATACAAAAGTCAGTCAGGACTTCGAATTTTATATTCATCGACTAAGCAGTTTCATTTTAGTTACCATGACTTTAATAAAAACGGCTACGGCTTAAAAAACAAAGGAGGCACGAAATATTGTTAGAAGTTTATGGAAGGTTATAAACTAGTAAGGTACGTACACACGACAGGAGATATTATCAGGCCACGTACACACGGGCACTTTCAGAAAGAAAGAAAGCAACTATACGTTTATATGCGGGAAATATGACGCCGGGAAAGAATTCAAACATAAAAAAAAAAACAAAATGAAATATGCATGATATCCATGCAAAACGGCCATCGCTCAGCATAATGCTAACCTACCCTACGACCCTATGCGAGACGGAGCCTCAGCGCTGGTTACCTGCGCTGGTGCGGCTTTTACACACCGAGACCTTGGTCCCGGCTTGCAAAAAATGCGAGAAATAAATGTAGTCATCATCTCCCTAGCCTTTTCCCAACTATGTTGGGGTTGGCTACCAGTCTAATTACCACCATAAATTTCAGTTCTATGGCAAGCTCATGTGAATCAATCATGACAATTTTTCTTTCTTCTTTTTCTTTGATGTCATATGACAGTCTTTCAGGGGGCCTAAAAAGGCCACTTTGGCAGAATCATAAACGTATTTTGCTTTTTTTCGTTGCAAGAGATTGGGATTGGATTTGGATTGGTATTTAAGCACAGACAAAAAAAAATAACTGAAAAATCCTTCACCAATGGGATTTGATACGATTAACTTAACAGTTAACTGTCTATTATGATTTATAATGATTTGATGAATTCCTTTTATGATTCTGCAAAAGTGGCCTTTTTAGGCCCCCAGATCTCTTGACAACCTGCCACGTAGCGGGCCAATGGCGTTGCATTGCAACGCATTAACAGTAGCAATGACTTTCATTTTGACAGTTCGAAAACATTCATTGCGTTATTTATGTTGTTGAGCAGACAAATTTTTCGAACATATGAAGCAACTAGCAGCGCACCGCGGTTTCACTCGCATAAGTTTTGATCCCGATATTACTATCGGGATAAAAACTATCCTAGATGTCCTTTTCCGGGACTCAAACTATCTCTATACCAAATTTCATCTAAATCGGTTCAGCGGTTTAAGCGTGAAGAGATAACAGACAGACAGACACTCTTTTGCATTTATGATATTATAGTATGGATTAATTAGCAATATTATCATTTAAAATTATTCAGATTGATCGTGTGTTACGCAACCAAGGTGCAGGTTTGTATGGACGAAGGAGTTCGTATACCGCCATAACTAAGGCATTCTCTATTTGAGAACTTATGAATCAGTAGGTACTTAAAAAAAACAGTGGCACTCCGGGAGTGCCGACAGAAGTGAAAACAAAACACAAACGGAATACTTTGCCATCACTCACTGACATATCGGATAAACATTAGAACCGAGTACATCCCGAGGACAGCCGAACACATCCGAATGTAGCGCGGTGTCGGTTACGGTAACAGTTTTTTCCCATCTCAAAAAATGCCCAACTCGCCTAAAGAAGTTTTCACTTCAATAACGGTCGTGTTTTCCGGTTAGACTGGAAGCCGACCCCAACATAGTTGGGAAAAGACTAGGCAGATGATGATGAATGGTCGTGTTTTCTTTCATGATTGTGGCTCAAAACCCACGCATAAAACAGACATAGGTACAATAAGGGGCTACGATGTATTTAAAAATTTGTATTACTTTACAAATTTTGAAATACATCGTAGCCACAGAAAGAAATACGGTTTGGTGACAACACATTTAATTCAAAATTCAAAGTAAAATTTCCTTACCACAGTGAACCCCAACCTCACGTTCACCAAAAGTTGCAGTGGGCCATAAAATACAGGATTAAGGGTGTTGTCACGGAAACCGAGCTAGGGCTCACAATTCTGTCGTACCGACTCACAGTGCTTCGGGCTTAAAAACTCTTGGAAAAAAATATTATCACGTGCTTAGGCCAAAACAAATTTGTTTTTGTCTTTCCTCCAGCGCGGCGTGATTATGAAATCGTTTGCTTTTTTTTTTTTCATAGATTTTATTTTGTTTTTTAATAATGTTTACGCTCACTCTGTTTGCCTTGAGGATAGCTGGTTCTGAAGGCATTTTTAAATAATGCGGTGCTTCAGTTTTGTGTCACGATTTTGGATTAGCTTTTGGTGTTGATTCACGTCTTTTATTTAGGTTGTTATTCGCGATTTTTGTAGAAAAATATTCAGAAAAGTATTGTTTTTTTGTTTTTTAAACCTCGCCCCGCACTAGGAATTTCTCCTGTATTGTGGGTGCGTTTAAATTCACGTACACAAACAGCCAAACCCGGAACAACTACTTGTAGGTCATACAAATATTTGTTCCGTGCGGGAATCGAACCCGCGACACGCAGCGCAGCAGTCAATCGCTTAACCACTGCGCCAACCGTGCCGTCAAATATGATTTGTAACACAATTCTGTTATTTTCTGTTCATGTGAAAAACAGCACATGTTGAAAAATAACTCGTTTTGAAAAACTACGAATTTCACAGAATTCAAGTTAATGACTTGTCATCCTTACCACATAACGTGACCCTCACAGATATAGATACACCTAGATAACGCAAGAGCAACTACTTCGCGTGCCATAAATCAGAAAAGTCAGTACATTGTTTTTGAGGCGGGGACCAAGTACCATCTTGATGTGCCTCCCATACGGCTAAACGGTGTTCCTCTTAAGCGAGTGGAACAATTTAAATACCTAGGTCACTTGGTCACCGCTGACCTTAGGGACAATGCTGACATTGAAAGGGAACGGAGGGCTCTTTCCATGCGTGCGAATATGATAGCCCGCAGGTTTGCACCATCGATCGTGCAGCATCGATGGTGGCTCGAGTCATGGCCAGCCCTAACAGGGTTCTGAAAATGATTGCTGACAGAGTGGACTGTCCGTATATAAGTCACTGCTGTCAGTTACATGTGCCATCGTATCGTGTTGTCTACTAACACTTAGCTAGAAGAACAATGTTACTAACCCTATATGAGCGAAGAGCTCGAATTCAATTTTTTTTTTTTTTTTTATCGAACCAGCTTTTTGATAATTAAGACACCAATAGACCAGGGAAGCATGGCACAAAAGGGGGGAAGCCTGTGGCCTGCCAGTGAGTGTAACAAGGCTGCCAATAGTAATGATGAAGAAAGCACGTATAATAAATTACGTAACACACTATCAGTAGCAATAGGTTTCATTTTGACAGTTCAAAAACATTCATTGCGTTATTTACGTTGCTGAGAAAACAAATTTTTCGGACATATGCAGCAATGGATTAGCTATGTCCATCAAAATTTTATTTTATTCAGATTGAGATTGACAGTGTGTTCCGCGATCGGGGTGCTGGCTTTACGTCTTCAAATTAAAATAAATTATTATTATTAAAAACAAATTATTATATAAATCTTCTTTACACATTTAAATCAAAAGTAATGCAGTAATGTATTAGGTATAGACCAGCACGTCAAACGTCAAGCTACTGCAATCTGTCAAATTTCTTTAATAGATTTTCAACTTTATCTTGACAATTCAAAAGTGCCTGTTAATGGTTTAATTGAAATAAATGCTTTGAGTTTGAGTTTGATCGCTAAAGCATAAGGTTCAAAGTTGATTGGGAATTTTTTTATTCCAATGCTAAACAATGGATGTTTTCTAGCTGACCTATACTTAATATGCATGACCCAAATGAATGAAATTATACACGTACCTCGACTGTAATTATTTCTAATAATTTTAATTCCGGCACCCATTGTGCCCGCTCTAATTATGTAGGACAAACCGTCTAAAACCCTTGTATTATGAAATAATACATAAAAACATTGAAGTAGATCTTCACAACAATTAGGTAGTTGCATACCTACTTAGAGGCAGTGGTGGCCAAGTGGTAACGGCCGCGACTTACGAGTTGTAGGTCGTAGGTTCGAACCCAGACAGGCGCTTTACTTTGTGTAAATTATTTCATCACCACTGCTCTCAAAACGGTGAAGGAAAACATCGTGAGGAAACCGGCATGTCCTAGAACCAAAAATTCGAAGACGTGTGACATCTGCCAACCCGCACTGGGCCCGCGTGGTGGATTACGGCCCACTCCCTCTCACCGAGAGGAGGCCAGTGTCCCAGCAGTGGGAACATTATAGGCTGATTATGGTATGGTTATACCTACTTAAATGGAGTTGAACAGCAGGGTAATTGCGTAACACACTAACAGTAGCAATGGGTTTCATTTTGACAGTTCAACAACATTCATTGCGTGGTTTACGTTGTTGAGCAGACACATTTTTCGAACATATGGAGCAATGGATTAGCAATATGCTTCAAAATGATTCAAATTGAGAGTAATATTGTTACGCAATTGTGGGCAGGCCAACAATCACTCGGAAGGCGCAGTGATGACAGGTGGAGTACAACAGTTAGGTTACGAGTGCCGCAGTCTTTGTCGGACTGCATAGAAAAGAAAGAGAAGCGCGATGACACAACGCTGGTAATTTATTGCAAAATATGAAGCAATTATCTATTTACAATCAATTGCTTGGACTAAAACATTAAAACACCAGTGCTTGTAGAATATACTGACAAAAAATCATGATGATTGTATGTACAGTATGGTTTTTATTGTAAAAAGAAAGTCTTTAGAGGTATGTATCTTCATGATTTTTTTTCTATCGTATCAAATTAGTTGTATTATGTTTTCAATACACTATATAGCTAGCATATATCCTGGAGAATATCATATATTTTTCTGATTTTGTTTACTGTAGTCGATCATATACTTTCATTGTTTCTAAAACTTGCGTTTTTTGCGAAACACACGTTTGTTTACATCTACGGAAACTATACCGCAAACGCACTATAGTTGGGTAGGGAGTGTCAGTATTAGTACAAACACAGCCTTTACCTAACCCGTTAAGCCACATACCCCCTTAACCTATTCCTAAACGGTTATCGAATACCAAGCCGTGTCTCAGACTATCGTCTTGGGTTCCCAAATTGCTCACACGAACACAGTGGGCACTGATTGCTACCTGTAGCCCGGCACAATTGCCCCATTGTACTGAACGGTGTCCGTTAAATTCAACGCTTCATCTCCAGTAGTTTACCTAGACTAAGTGTGCGTCCTGAGTGACGGGCGCACCGCGTATGGCGGATTGCGGAGCGGATTTACACGTCGATACCTGTCCTTAGTGCACGCCGGAAATTTGATACGTGCGCGTATGTTTAGTGTAGCTTTTGTTTTACTTTGGTTAATAGGTAATACGGGCTGGTGTCCGAAACTCCACGTCAATGCGCGTATTTTGCGTAGGTACGGGTGGGAAAATCGATTATTCGATCCACCCCAGCTCCTCAAGGAAGGCCAGCAACGCCTTGATGTTACTGACCGTCTCACGTAGGGTACCTGGGTTACCGAACTACTTTGGTTTTAATAATGTCGATATCAAAACTCAAACGTTTACAATATTTATAAAGAAGCAGTTTCTTTACCGATGATATATTTTTTTGAGAAAAAAAGGAAAGCACGATATTCTATCTACAGAAAAAAGAAGCGGTGAATACGTTAGACTATAATGAAGAATTATGACATCCAAATGAGAGGCTTTTCCATCACTGCTGTGCAAAAATCTTCAACAGGAAAGTCTTCATTCAAATTAATTTGCGACATTTCACTTCACTATCCGCGAGTAAAAATCGTAATACGCGTATTGATGAGCGCATCCGCCGACCGCCAGTAGAATGCGTCGTGAAATGTGCGCGCCCGCTCGCACTCCGGACTAGTTCAAACGTGTCGAATATTTGTTTAATGCGCCGTTCATTCCACCTGCGCGGTACGCCGTCACTCAGGACGCACACTAAGGCCTCGTTCATGGTGAGAAGGTTGCGCGGGCGCTAAGGCGGGTGTGACATATCAAACGCACCAGCTCTTGCTCACGGCTTCGCCCGCGTTGTGGTCAGAATTTATCCCACACTACAGCAGTCCACTGCTGGACATAGGCCTCCCATAATGAGCGCCATAGCGCCCTGTCTTCAGCTTGACGCATCCAGCATCTGCCTGCAGTCTTTCGCAGATCGTCATCCCACCTGGCCGGAGATAAGACGACATAAGACTGGGATAAAAAGTATCCTATGTAGGTACCCAGCTCGTCTATTCGTATGATAAATTCCAATTCCATTCAGCCGTTAAGGCGTAAAAAGGTAACAAACAGGCAGACAGACTGAATTAATTTCGCACTTACTCTATTAGTATGGATTAAACCACCGCGACCCGTCCATAGCGATAGTGACTATGTCGTACATACATAATATAGTGCAATGGGATCAAAGAGATAATAGTATTTGAATGGGATTGAGCAACCTAGCCATCTAGCTAACGAGCGATCGTCTGTTGTTTTACCCTGTGGATTTCCACAGGGTAAAACAATAGACGATCGATCGTTCGATCGTAGACGTGTTTACGTCTACCCTTTAATGCTGTAACAGCTCACAACCCAAGGTTCATATTTGCATCTAGCTTCATATTTTCTGACTGACCGACTTCTTGACAATTAAAAAGTGCCTCTAAATGGTTTAATTGAAATAAATGCTTTGAGTTTTTGAGTTTGAGTTAGGGCACACAGTGCGAGCGAGCGTACGACTACGAGTTGTCCTAATCAGTTACTTCAGTGCAACTAATCGTTCCGTGTGACCGCATCATACGAGTCACTATCACGTGCGAGACAGTCAGTATTCGAGTTTATTCAATATTTTACTCGGTAGTCGCCTTTCGCCACAACAAGACAGCTTCAACCGACCTACCTACCGGCCGAGAGGTAAGTAGCTATTGCAGCAACAATCATTGTGTGACCGGTCGATGCGAGCTGAGTTACCTACTGTTATATGAGTTCCTGACTATTGTCAGATGAGCAGCTCGTACTGTGTAACGAAGCCTTCACGATGGCTCACTCGCTACTGGTCACATAATCGCGCCCGCTACCGCATCACGCTTTCACTCTGGCCGAGGCCCAAGTGTATATGAGAGACTGGGCACATGTGAAATCGATTATCAGTTCCTTTATTATACAATAATCGTATCTTGTTACGATTTCAATTCTTGTGTTACGTTTTTTTTATTTTTTTTTTCCTGTTTACTTGATAGAATAACCCAAAACCCGTGTTAGCGGGGATCCAGGGGAGAGGATCAGACCAGAATAATTCGTAAAAAATAAGGCACGTGTAACAGATAAGTCTATTGTCGTGTACTGAAACCCAATATTCTTAAAAATACTTGCGAAAATTGTAAAAGGGATAAATAAATACCTTCTAATGTTATGTACTCGTTCGGAGTAAAAGCTACTTGTCAGTATTATCTATACAAAATCAAAAGGGAATAAAGTTGAATATTTTTTATTGTTCCCCTTTGAGCACCACGTTAAAATATTGATTGGTGCTCAAATGGGAATACCTTTGGTGCTCAAAGCATGCGTGCTCAAAAAATAGGTGCTCAAACGGGAATACTTCGTCATAGCGAAGTCAAAACTAGACATGGAATGTTTTTGAAAAAAGTAATTCTTTCGAGGTCTAGGAACAATTTTAATGCCGAAAAAATATAGTTTTAAAAATGTTTGTATGTTCGTATTCTTCTATAGTTTACCGCAAATTGTATAAAGATGAGCCAAAATGTGTTTAACAAATAGTTACAGATTTAAACTTTTAAATGATTATCATTACGCTATACCTTTAAGGAACTAAACAGTCAATCGTGACATAATACAGAATACAAGGTGTGAGGAACATCGACGCACAAACTATTACCATGGGTTCAGTACATGAGTCTGAACCGCGGAAAGCGGCGACATTTTTTTAATCGCAGAGGTCGTTGAAATATTTCGCCGGTTATTTAAAAAAAATAATATTAAAGTTCAAAGACTGCTTTGCAAACCTATGTTCGATTTAACAATTGTTTTTTTTTTAAGCTGAGTGTATTTCCTGTGCGTGTCGCAAATAAAATATTTTTCTTTCTTTCTTTAAATAGATAGAATATTCTTTATTAAGTACACCATAAGAATTACAGATATAAATGTAGACAGTTTACAAGGAGTGACACAATGGGCGGTTTTAGCGCTAAAAGCGATCTTTTGAAGACAACCTTTGGATGGATTAAGGCAGACGGAGAGACAATACTGAATGTAGTATGTGATGTCCATTTACATGTTATGTACAATAAATACATACATGTTACCTTTTCTTTTTTCGGGGGTATCCTTCAAAAGGCATCTGATCTCCGGGGAGGGGAGGTTGGGGAGGTGGGATTTTTACCTTAGTAAAACCACTCCGGTGATCACCATCAGCACATAGGGGTGGCCCCGGTTCCTCTTAACTGACCAATTCCGGAACCCCCCGTGCAACGCCTGTAAGGCACATCCCTGGGGAGACTGCAAAGGGGCCTCCCCTGAGCATCGCTATGAACTTTTTTTTTAACTTCGTTACTGCCGGGGGTCGCCCAACCCCACACTTTTTTATCATAATTTAATAAATGGACAATGATTGACCACGGCTTATAGACACGGGCAAGGCATTTCTTTCCCCGAAGCCATTATCTTGTTTTAAAATAGACGTTGCTTTTCAGAATCAATCAAGTTTTTATTAGACTAATCTTTAAGTTAATCCCGTCCACGTTCTACTTTTATATTTTTTCAATACCTTTGCATAACAATAAAGTTCAGTAATCAAGCAAATATTTGAGAACTTACGATTCTTAAATTTCTCGAATTTGCCAAGCTTTTAGGATAAACTAAATGATTTTTAAAAGTATTCCCAGAATAATAGCCAAGTAAATAACGGGATTATTATTGTTATGGAGATTCTTGAGGAAGGTTCTTGTCGAGTAGTGGACGTCTTTCGGCTGGGATGAAGATAACACGACAACACGACGCCGAAAACGTTACGTGTATAGTCATAGTTTTAAGGTTTACAGTATGTATTAGTTTATTAATGTATAAGATTATTTTGTTGCCTGATAATAAAATGATTAATATTGTTATCTTCTTAGTTTCATTAAATAACACAATCATATAAATTATATTTTTAAATATTAGAATAAGTATAAAAAATATAAAAACATGTAAAAATATAAAAAATATTATTATATTAAAATAATAATATTTTTTATTATTATTATTAAAAAAACTGCTGTTTTTTTTTAAATGTCTTTGTAGATGCATCATCGTCATTATGCGCGGTGGTAATCCTCATGGACTTCCTACATCGGCATGTCTTCAAAAGTACACACATCAAAACTGTCTGGGGTTCAAGCACGTTTTTGTTAGTTACTTAAGTTTTTTAATAATATTTTTTTTTCGATAGGTCAATAGTCAATAGAATATATTTTTTAAATACTTCGATCCCTAAAATATATTTTTTAAATTACTGAATACCAATAATTTAAATGGAGCGACTGCCTCAGCCCAGTTACACACATAGCATGCGTTGTAGGTAAAAACAGGAAAATTAATTGATATTAAGCAAATTGGCTACCAACTTAAATTGTCAGTATATTAAAATTACTACTGTCAACCTTTAACAGTTGTATGAACTGGCTATAACACGGCATGTTGACGTAGACTGTCATTTAAAAAAAAACAGTGGCACTCCGGGAGTGCCGACAGAAGTGAAAACAAAACACAAACGGAATACTTTGCCATCACTCACTGACATATCGGATATACATTAAAACCGAGTACATCCCGAGGACAACTGAACACATCCGAAGCGGGGATTTTTTTAATCGTCTTATTAACAAAACACGCGTGGTATCGCTTACGGTAACAGTTTCGCGAGTTCAATAGCTTTTTCCCACCTCCAAATATGCCCAAAGCGCCTAAAGAAATTTTAATTTAAAAAAAAAAAACAAAAAAACCTGACCATGAGTATAATTTCATGGTTCAGTCTGGTTTTATTTTTGAATACCGAATCAGATCGCTTTTAGCTACAAGACCACCCATTGAAAAAAAAATATATATCAAGATAATATTTACATAATATAAGCTTACAGACATAAAATAGTAATATGTACCTACATGTATTACGAAATAAGAATCGTAGGGCATCAAAAAATTCATTCACATCGCTGTCAATAGGAACGGTGCCCAAAACGCTGTGAGCAAAAGCATTCCACGTTATAAGGCGATGCTCACATTGTTGGCTATTACATTTGTATCTGTAATTTTAATGGTGTACATAATAAAGAGAATTCTACCTATCTATTATTCACTCTTACAAAACGCATTGTTTTTCCTTCACCATAAATTCTTAAAAAGTATCTATCTGTATAATTATGGTCTCCAACCTCTTTCATGGCTTCAAACGCCCTTACTCCTTTCTAAAGTGCTTATTTGTTTTATGAACCGACTCGGTTACAATGTATGTAATTACCGCAGTTCATTAAAATAATTCCGCTATAAAACTTCAAGTTTTCGCCCGAATCTTAATGTTTCCTCGTGTTTGAACACGTCTTTGGGGTGGAATACACTGGGAGCATTTTGGAAATACGGAAAAGAATACTCCCGCTTTGGCGCATCTAAATGATATAAAAAATTATTTGTGGACAAAAAAGCCTACAATTGCTGAATTTTTTTTCATACTAAAACACTACTGTTTTAATTTTTTTAGTCCAAACAATAGATTTTTTGTAAGTAATTAGATATTTGCTATATATTTTGTAATAAATTACCAGGGTTGTGTCATCGCGCTTCTCTTTCTTTTCTATGCAGTCATGTAAGCCCCTTAAGTAAGTCAAATTAAAAAGGTGTCGCCTAATGCCTCACATACCTCATATCTTTGCATAGTAGACCCTCGAATATGAAAGTAGCTATCACAGGTAAAATTAGCTTACGAATCTATTATTTTATATGCCCAGTTTAGCAATACGAAATGCTACCATTTGGTAAGGAAAATGATTCGTTGTTGTTTATAGGAACCGAACATTAATTAGTGTTTTGTTACGATATTCTTAACTATAAAACTGATACATCAGCACCTGAGCCAGACTATATGGTCAGCGGGATTGTCCGAAAGGGCCGCTGGCCCGGAACATAAAGGGCTAAGGAAGGAACACGGGTGGGTTTTAGTCAGTAAGAGTCTGACACTCCCTTCCGCTCCACCCAGAGCGGGAGGGTCATTTGATGATTTCCCATCCACAAAAAAAAAAAGAAAAAGACGTTGTTAATGTTTTACCAATAGCCCTGCATATAGATAGATTTGTTAAACAAAAAAACCCGACCTACGCCGTAACGTAACGTAAAAAATTTTTAATAAAAAAACACAAAATGAAGTTTACATAGATTCATTCAGAAAGAAGAAAGAATTCGTACGCGAATGTAATAATTGGGCAACAACCTCATATACCGATGCCAAGTTTCCACATTCTACATCAAATGGCCCGTGAGATAAATGTGTAACTTAGACGTATACGAAGCGAGGTACAATCTATCGTAAGTTTTATTTTTCAATTTCAGTTTGGGTTTATAAAAAAACCATAAAAAGTCTTTATTACTACTATTGATTTTTATTTGTCACTAGCTGTGCCCCGCGGTTTCACCCGCATAAGTGTCGATCCCGTGGGAATAACGACATATAAACACACACACACCTTTATAATATTAGTGTAATTTTTCTGAAGACTTTTTTTTTGTCCTTTTTTTCTATTAAGCAGTAACTGGGCTGTGGAGGTCAGATAGGCAGTCACTCCATGTAAAATACTGGTATTCAGCTGCATCCGGTTAGACTGGCAGCCGACCTCAACATGTTTGGGAAAAGGCTAAACAGATGATGATGATGATTTCTGAAATCTTTTATTGTGATGAATTGAACCTTTGACGTATAGATTTTTGTTTTTGCATAACGGTTCAGAATTTATTCATTTCTTTTGATGAAGGTTTACATAGAATAATATTAATAATTTTATAAGTTCTGTACACTCTACCACGACATATTTATGATGTTCATCAAAATATGTCATCATCATCATCATTTCAGCCAAAAGACGTCCACTGCTGGACATAGGACTCCTCCAAGCACCTCCACTTCGACCGGTTCTGTGCTTCTCGCATACAACGGGATCCTGCGATCTTCACAAGGTCGTCGGACCACCTTGTGGGAGGCCTCAAAATATGAAATACAACTAAATACTGTTAAATACAGGGTCAAATTAAATTAGCTAGAGAAACTCCGCAGACGTAATGGGTTTCGATATCTAAACACGATGAATCATAAAAACAGATTTTCTCAACTTATACATCAACTAACAATATTACCAGCGGTCGTTGTCCCAAAAAAAATAATCATTAAATCATTTTTATTACATGTTTGTTTATCGATATCATCATCTGCCTTTAAGTCTTTTCCCAACTATGTTGGGGTCGGCTTCCAGTCTAACCGGATGCAGCTGAATACCAGTATTGTACATGGAGCGTCTGCCTATCTGACCTCCACAACCCAGTTACTGGGTAATACAATACCCCTTAGTAAGACTGGTTGTCAAACTTTCGGGTTCCGACTACCCGTAACGACTGTCAAAGAACGGCTTAACGTGCTTTCCGAGGCACGGAGGGGTCACGGTATGTAAAGATGGTCACCCATCCACAGACCAACCGCGGCAAGCGTTGCTTAATCTGATCGATCGACCTTTCCGGCTCTTATTATTTAGCCACGGACTCCCCCCTATCATTAGTAGTAACAATTTACTGAAATAATATAAAACTTTAACAAAAAGAAAACACATCTTCTGAGAAAGGAAACAGATTTCTTGGAAATAACACCATCTTTTTTTTCATTCCTATCCCGCGCTCACTATGCCACGGTCTTAACGATCAAGATTTTAACCCGCCGGCAGCCATTAAAAGCCAAGTGCATAAAGGCAGGAAGTTGGACAATTAAATCGGGGGCGGTCGTTTGGAGCCGAAGACAGTGTGTAGTTATGTGTGAGTAGCACGATGAGGGTTGGAGCGTGTTTTTGTGATCGTCCACTTGAGGTTTGTTAGGCAATAAGTTTGAGGTATATGTGAGTTGGTGGAAGCTGTATGTGTCAAATTAGAAACTAGACGTGTTTATTTTTGAGCTAGTTATCCAGTTGAATAGTCTTGAAACGTTGCAGGGTTATAAACATTGTAAATAGTTTTGCATCATCATCATCTGCCTTCTCCCAAGCATGTTAGGGTCGGCCTCCAGTCTAATCAAATGCAGCTGAGTACCAGTATTTTACATGGAGCGACTGCCTATCTGACCTCAACACTGTTATTGGGTAATACGTTACCCCTTGGTAAGACTGGTTGTTAGACTTTCGAGCTTCTGACGACCCGTAACAGATCCACAAATGACAGTCGGGACGAACTGCTTAACGTGTTTTCCGAGGCACGGAGGAGTTTCGGTATGTAAAGATGGTTACCCATCCACAGACCAACCGCGGCAAGGGTAGTTTAACCTGATTGATCGATCCGTGCGGCTGTTATTACTTAGCTACGTGTCCCTTGAGTACTTTTGCATAACATCGTTAATGTATTGTTCCTTAGCAATTGTTTGTAAATAATAAGTCTGAATTTACCGCTACGAATTCTGATAATGAGAATAAAACTGCCTAGATCCTTCACTGCGCATGCTCCGACTGCACTTGTTCATTTTTTCTGTTGAAACGATCGAAACAGAAAAGATATTAAGTGCTCCTATAGTACAAACGATTTTAAGGTTCCGTACCCAAAGGGTAAAAACGGGACCCTATTACTAAGGCTCGACTGTCCGTCTGTCTGTCACCAGGCGGTATCTCATGAACCGTGATAGCTAGACAGTTAAAATTTTCACAGATGATGTATTTGTGTTGCCGCTATAACAACAAATACTAAAAACAGAATAAAATAAATATTTAAGAGGAACTCCCATACAACAAACGTGTTTTTTTCGGCGTTTTTGCCTTATGGTACGGAACCCTTCGTGTGCGAACCCGACTCGCACTTGGCCAGTTTTTAACATCCTGCGTTCAAAACTCAAATGCGAAGACGTTACTGACTGGATTAATTAATGCAGTTTTAATTATTATTCCATAGTTAACATCCCACTAAAATTAGTAGTAATAAGTAAATATTTATGATTAGCACATTAATTTATGCTCAAGATATCGATTGTAACGCTTAGGTTAAATTAATTTATGGTACATTGTTATGCACAAATTAATGAGGATCTCCATTTATTTATGAGAGACGAGCTCTCTGCGGCTAAGAGTGGGGTTAAAGGTCAAACTGTTACAGAAATTATTTTGATAGGGATACTCATTTTTATTCATAGCGAGTTTCATTCATGAGATGATGATGATGGGACTCCCTTTTCCGCAGTTAGACTCCCATTTGGTCCGTTGTGCGTGGACATTCTGGCTAACAGAGCCAGCCCAGCTCCGCCCAAAAGCACAGAAGCTTCCTGGGAGCTTCACAGGCTTCGCGGAGCGACCTCATTATTCCGAGGATTTCTGCACGTTGAGAAGCCACGGCCTCGCATTCCAGTATGACGTGGGTGGCTGATTCCGCGACGTCAAGGCAGCCCCTGCAAAGGGGGCTATCTGTGGCGCCTATGTTAAAAAGTTTGTTAAGGGGGTTATGGCGCGTATACGCTTTGGAATGGGCAACTAGCTTCATCTTTCTGACTGACCGACCCCTTGATAATTCAAAAGTGCCTGTAATTGGTTTAATTGAAATAAATGCTTTGAGTTTGCCCGTAACTGTTCCTATTATTATTCTAAGGTTATTTCTACTGAAACTGAGAAGTTTTTTGGTTAATCGCGGGTGTACCATTGGTATTTTATTATTCATGAGAATTAGGAAGGAAGAAAATAAATCAAGCATAAAACCTAAAGAGAAAACAATTTTTTGTATTTAGAATAACTTGCATGGTTACCTGAACAAAGAATGACATCCCATCACTACAACTGTATGCAGGTGCCGTTCGGGGACTGAGCCGCACTTATTAAAATTTTGTTTCAGTGCGGTTAGTGGAAATCCTCAGGTGCGATTCGGTCAAGTGGTGTTGAAATCAGTGCTCTGTGTGGAATACCTCAATACCAACATAAAAAAGAAAAAAAAAAACAAAAATGTGTTAGAGAAGAAATAAAAAACCAGCCAATATTTTTCTAGCCATTTTATACCTACTTTTTCGTCTAGAACATCTGCGTCAGGCAACGAAACTTAAGGCTTCTACCTAAAGTGCAATAGCCAAAGGTGGTTCGATTGGAATATCAGACGTGAGTTATTAGATTTTCCTCTTAGAAAATTACTATTTAGGAAACCCTGAGTTTGATATTTGCCAAATATAATTTTGGCAAAGATCTGAACGTCATAGAGATAAAGATAAATTATTGTTCAACTAGGACTAGATGACATGGTAAGGTAATGTAATATAAAGCACAAGCATAAAGTTTCTTAGTCTAGTTAGTGGGTACCGTACCTACTGCTTTCCCAGATAGGTTACAAAGTAACCTGTGTTTAGGAAAAACAGTTCCGAAATAATAATAGATGCACACCTGTGCGGCTCAGCTAGCGTAGCAAGCGTTCGATCTGAACGTCATTCAAACTCAGAAATTGCAGTACTAAGTGTTCATCAATAGTCATAATAGTTAGGTATTTAGGTAAAGCATAATTGAGTCACAAAATACAGTTTTTTACATAACACACCACACTATTTATAAAAGCGAAAGTTTGTGAGTGTGTGGGGGTGTGTTTATATGTTTGTTACTTCTTCACGCTCAAACGGCTGGACCAATTTTGATAAATATTTGTATGGAGGTAGCTGACACCCCGGATTAACATATAGGCTACTTTTTATCCCGATATTCCCACGGGATCGACATTTACGCGGGTGAAACTGCGAGGCGCAGCTAGTATATATTAATAAAACAGGGCAGTAGAAACTGAAATAATTACAATTTAAATTAATTTGTAAGAGTAATCTAAAACGGAGCGGCTCATTATATGGGCTAATTGCGGGATTAGTTCAGTTACACCGCGGCGGCCGCCATTTTGATTTTACTCATTTAGTATGATTCTTTATTATATTTTCTGTACCTATTTATAAAAATAATAGCTTCTGTTCGCGACTTCGTCGGCGTGAAATTTCTTGTTCCCTAACCCACCGCGTCGCATAGCATCGCCCAGGGGGCCCGGCCCTCCTTATTACTTCGTTTTCACTTCTTTTTTTACTTGCCTACTCTGTCCCACTCCTGGGCAAAGCCTCCTTCAACCTTTCGCGGGCCCGCGCGTCCTCCTTGCAGTTTTCACTTAGCGTTTTTTTTTGTTTTGCTCGGCTCCCAAGGGTTGTAGCGTGATGTTAAATAGCCTAAAGCTTTCCTCCAGAATTGGGCTATCAAATACTCAAGTTTTTTTTTAAATACATTTGGTAGTTCCAGAGATTAGCGGGTTCAAACAAACACACTCTTGAGCGTCATTAATAGTATTATTACCTATTAAAAGCCTGTGACGTTCCCCTGCAGGGCAAAGGCTCCCTAATTTCTTTCCACTTCTGTCTGTTTAAGAGCGTTTACGCCGTACGGCATTTCATACAAACTTTCAAGCCCTTGAAATTAATGAACTGATTTTAATGAAACTTTATACGCATAAGCAGAATACAAAGGTCTAAAAAGTTAATTAGGAACATTTTTTTTTTACAACGACCTTTAAATTCGTTGATTCGATATAATATCAATGAATTAAAATTTGGTCGTTATTAGAAAATTTGTTGGTAACAAAAAACATGATTTATTCTTCAACGATGAAGAATAATGTTTTTTATTGCCAACCAATTTTCTTCATATACCTTTGTAAACCTAGGCTTCAGTATGCTTAGACAGACTGATTTATCTTTTAAATTGTCCTGAATATTTTAGAAGGTATAAATAATATTCTTATTTTCCAGATTTATGACCAAATCACACTAATATAATATTATAAAGGCGAAAGTTTCTGAGTGTGTGTGTGTTTATATGTTTGTTACTTCTTCACGCTCAAACGGCGGGACCAATTTTGATAAAATTTTGTATGGAGGTAGCTGGCACCCTGGATTAACATATAGGCTACTTTTTATCCCGATATTCCCATGGATTCTACATTTACGCGGGAGAAACCGCGGCGCGCAGCTAGTCGTTTTAAAATAAACAGACTTTTACCTATAGGTAACCTATGACACATTACCATCATCATAATTCTCCAGCCTCTATGCCAGTCTAATTGAGGTCGGAGCAAATGTATTTTTCTTCTTTCGTTATATTCGTCATCTCGGTAGTCACCCCCTTTCTAACCATATCATCTTTGACAAAGCCCTTCCTTCGTTACTTTGGTCTTCTAGCCATAGCATATCAGCCTTTCCCACTGCTGGGACACAGGCCTCCTCTCTTCGAGAGGGAATGAACTGTAATCTACCACGCGGGCCCAGTGCATGTTGGTAGATGTCACATGTATTCGAATTTTTTGTTCTAGGACATGCCGGTTTCCTCACGATGTTTTCCTTTACCGTTTTGAGAACAGTGGTGATGAAATTATTTACACAAAGTAAAGCGCTTGCCTGGGTTTCGATCGCACGACCTACGACTCGTATTAACGAGTCGTAGGTTCAGTGATAACAACCACTGAGCCACCGCTGCTCTTCCTCACGACAATTTCTTCACCTACCTACTAAATTCGCCCGATATTCAGAATAATACAAGATGCAACATCTCAAAGAAACTGCAGCATTTTATTATCCCCGGTAACTCAAACCAGATTGCGTCACTACTGCACTAGATCGGTTCATACAAAAGGAACTACGACATCTATCGACTCGACTGATCGCTTCGTCCATTTGTTGCCTTATTTCGTTCTATTGTCCAAGCCTCTTCAATTTTCCGAAGGAATTCCTTCGAAGTATCTTAGTGTCTGTGGCCGTTATAAGTGTTTTAGAAGTGTGCTGTTTTATTCCGACGGTCAAAAAGATTCTAAGAAATCATGATTTTACTGGATTTTACGAAAATCTGTGATAGGTAATTAATAGAAAAATAAAAGCTTGTAAAAAAGGTATCTTCTTCTGTTTTACAACATATTTTAGTTATTAGGGCATTACCAAGGATATGGTTAAGGCAAATGTAATTTTCTTGCAAATTCACTTTTAATAAATATTATATTAATACAATTAATGGTAGGTACCTACCACACACTAGTCCATTTCTAAACTTTCTTGACGTTTATGGAAGCAAATCTGTATAAACATTCCGTTTCAGAAAACATAGGTAAACAGACATCCGTTACTTTTTATTATTCATGAAATGCAACATCGACAGTCCGAATATCTTTTCACGCTTTTACATACCAATGGCGATCACACAATATTATAAAAATAGTATGTTAACACATAAGCTGTCATTTTACTGCAAGTAACGTCCCTAAAAAAAGTAACCTTAAATGATTGAAAATTGGCGTATTTTTGTTTTTTGTACAGAATGGTGTAACAAACGAAACTTATTTGACATGCATATCTCCGAAATAAAACCTCTCCCAGAACGGCTCATCACCGCGGGGGTTGTAGACTACCACCCTCCAAACCTAAACAAATACTTTAGAATTATCTACATTCAATCTCAGAAAAGACTACAAAAAAAAACGTACTGAAAACAAACATACTGAAAAAAGAAATAAAGAAATTATAACAGAAGAAATAGAAACCCTGAAAAATGAAAAACACATACCAAGAAACCAGAAAAACAAAACTAAGCAAGAAAAGAAAAGTCTGAGTAAACTATACAGGTCAATACATAAAAAAAAATAAAGCAAAACATTAAAAAGAGGAGACTCGATGCCCAGACGGGCGAAGGATAGAGCTACCTGGCACGGTTTGGAGGAGGCTTTCACCGCAAAAGGCGGCCCTTACACATAACAATACTAACCTTATTTAAGTACAAAACTAACATTACTAACAAATAAATGAATAAGTACACAACACAAAACTACTTAAGAAAACGAAGATGTAAGGGATAGAATAAAGCTAATAAATTAAAAAATCTCCGAAGTGTCATTTTACTGCAGCTTATTAAAAGTGGGGACTATAGTATAGTAGTTTTATTAGTATTTTACCTGTTATAGCTACTTCCCTGAGGGAGGAACCCATAAGGAAGTAGCTATAACAGATAAAATTAGCTTCCGAATATATTTATATGCCCAGATTGTCATCAAAAAATGCTACCATTGGTAAGCAAACCGATACGTTTTTGTTTATTCCTATAAACAAAAACCTATCGTTTTCAACAATTCCACTATTCCATAAACTTATGCTCGCTTCCTAGCGAGCATAAGTTTATATCGTCAGGTAAGTATTTTATTTGGTGTTGTTTATTGGTTGCTTAAAAGGAATTGTTGCGGTAGAATATTTATGCCTTTTATCTCGTGTTCATTTTGTATTTCCAATTAATCTGTTTTTTTTTTAAACTTGTCCCGCGGTTTCACCCGCATAAGTCTCGATCCCGTTTGAATATCGGAATAAAAAGTATTTTATGTCTAATCCAGATCATGGGCTCCGCATGTGCCAAATTTCATCCAAATCCATTCAGCCGTTTTACCGTGAAAGCGTAACTAACAAACATAAAAAAAATCAAATGTTTTCTCTTTCTAATAAATTATACTTCGTTATTAAAGTTTTTTTTTTGTTGCTGTCATAGTTAATAATAATGTAGATAGGTTCATTCTATTAACATATTGCGAAAATCATAATCTATTATTAATCTGTCAACGTAGGTACCTACCTAACCCGTTAACTGGTTATTAAACCAGTTAATTGAATTTTCAATTAAATTGTAAATGGACTTGTTGGAAATTTCAATTTTGCCTGTAAGGAGGGTGTTATGTTTAAGACAAGTGTGATTAATAATAACCACGTTGAAATTAATTCGTAGTTACTACGAATTAATTTAAGATTATTGTATAATAATACATAATAGTATACCAGCAGCTAATAGAAATAAAGAGTGTCTGGGATCCTTTAAGGCCTAAAACATACACAAGCGACGTAAGGCAGCAGGCGTGGAACAGGCGTGGCGCAGGCGTGCGCCGCTTCAAAACGATTTCATACAAAATGTATGCAGGCGACGTTTTTGAATAACTGAAGCGACGCGGCGCAGACACGCCGTTTCGTTGCCTGCGCCGCGTCGCTAGCAGCAAAGCAAGCGCATCTTCGTCTTCTGAAGACGAAGACATCTTATCGCACCAAAGTCAGCCTATAAAAATGCCGCATCTGAACGTTTCTTGCCTGTTCCACGCCTCTTCTGATATAATTCAAATCGCGTCTGCGCCGTATCTGTCCCACGCCTGCGCTGCGCCTGCCCCGTGCCTTCGCCTACGTCGCTTGTGTGTGTTTTAGGCCTAAGAGGTCTTTGTTTAAATTCCTTTTAGATAGATGCTACTACTCCATCACTGAGTTTACTACTGATAAACAGAGGTATGACGATTCCGACCTGCTAATTAAGCACCATACGATTTTATTGATTAATTATGTATGATTTGTAGTAACCTGTTTGCCTGACATATTTTAAATTTAATTATTTATAATGCAATCTTACGACATAATCTGATGCAGAATAAACTAGTCACATGCGATTTTTAAAAATCACAACCCCCTACAAAAAAAAAAACACAAATCTGATCTACAATCCTGAAATTCCCGATCTTTAATTTTTTTATAATTTTTCCTCCACCCGAAGAGGCACGTTAGCAACGTCATTATTTCAATGAATGAGTCTTAGTTTCTCGCAAAGGTTGTTATGAAGGGACGGGCCGAATCGCTCTGAAACGGGAAAGATTTCCGATAAAATTTATCGGACATTACCGACACTATATTTGGTAAATTATTTTTTGGGAGAAAGAGATGAGAATAGTATAGAGAACTAGTTGATAACTACGCTTTTAGAATGGATTTCAACGAGTTTAAGTCTTTGACTGCTTATTGCAGGGCATTTTTTTACAGAGAATGAATGATCACTGTTCACAACTGTTGCTCTTGCAATTTCAAACTATTAATTTCATTCTTTGGTTCATTTCGCAAAGAGGATAAAAACATAGGTATACACTGAATAAACTTCTTATCCTAAATTAACTAACAACGTATTAAAATAAAGATATAATGACGTAACCTAACTAAAACTATTAACAAACTTGAATATAGCGTAGAAAAATTCCTCCGCATCGATGTCGACTGGTAATGTACCCAAGAGACTGGCGGCATTGCCACGTTGTATGGCAATGCTTAGTCTCTGGCCAAGCTACCACAATCTGTCAAATTTCTTTAATAGATTCTCAACTTTATTGCTAAAACATAAGGTTCAAAGTGGATTGGGCAAATTTGACACTTTCGGGTAGCTTGATGTGCTGGCGTCTGTATATTGATTGGTAAGTACAATCAACCGCACGTCCACACTTGAACTACGAAAACCGTCCTGGCTACGACACTGAATATCAAATAGTTACTATGAATGTTTTGAACTCATAATATTCTGCTTAAAAAACAATACACCAACAGACTACAAGAGTTAATTTCTTTACCACTCGTAACTTTGACAGACTATTTCAGAATCTTGATCAAAAGATTACTAAGTTACTTCTTCAAGAGGGTGGGTGTCCAACGAATCAAACCAGTACAACCAAATTGCCCAAACTCTTGAAACTTTCCGAGCGAACAAAAAACTGGGTCAAGGTCAAATCTAATTGTTCCTTTCTTATTAATTTCGGATAATCTGAACTTGGGTTTCGCAATAATCGCAAAAACCGGCCAAGTGCGAGTCGGGTTTGCGCACTAAGGATTCCTTGCCACCAAAAAGTTCTTTTTATTTTTACCGACTTTACAAAAAGGAGGAGGTACTATGTTCGGGTGTTTGTATGTTTTTTTTTTTTTTTTTGTATGTTTGTTCATCGAATACTCCGCCAATTGTCGACGGATTTTCAAAATTCTTTTTTTGTTCGAAAGTAGATAGTTCTGAGGTGGTCCCATTGTCACCAAGTTAGGATCTGATGATGGGATCTTAGAGAAATCGAGGGCAACCCTCAAATTTTATAGGCTCACTTATTGTTTTTCGCATATTTTATGAAGTATCTTGTGTATTTGTGTATGGATGGCACCATCTCAGGAAGCTGGGCTGATGATGGAAGGTACAACTCCTTAACAGTAAGAAGTTACTCGAACAGGCAAGGACTGTTTTAGTAAATTGTTTTAGGGCATTTGCCACATTTGGTCTCATGATCATCAAGTCATGACCTGATGCTGCAGTCAGGATAGTCTGCAGAGTACCTAACTCCTCGACAACTAACAGCAGATATATCGTGTTTAGGCTCATTGAAAAGGGCTCGATGTGTGGATAAACGTACTGTTACTGAGGAACACCGAAGACCTGATGCTGAAGCCAGGAGCATCAGAAAAAGTACAAACCTTGAAATTACAACACCGTAGTCGTGTTTGGGCTCATTTTAAACAGGACTAATTTTAAGTTCAATGCAATGTTGACATAAGTCTGGCCTGATGCTGCAGCCAGGATTATCAGCATCTAATCTAAAAACTAACTAATTAACGTCCCTGCATCGAGAAAAGGAATATTTTATAAAAAGGCGATGGGCAAGTTGACATTAGGCTATTGTAACTTAGATAAATTATAAATAGACCCACTAAAAAGCGAGAAATAAAAACTTTTTAACAAAAAAAAAACCGACTTCCAAAAAAAACACTACAAACTGAAAAATAACTTTAATTTCGGAAGTCGGTGGCAAAAACTAAAATACTGATCCCTAAGACACCGACTTCCGAAATTAAAGTTATTTTTCAGTTTGTAGTGTTTTTTTTGGAAGTCGGTATTTGCCATGATAGTAGCCATCAATCTACCTAGCCTTTTCCCAACTATGTTAGGTCGGTTTCCAGTCTAGCCGAATGCGGCTGAATACCAGTATTTTAAATGGAGCGACTGCCTATCTGATCTCCACAACCCAGTTACTGGTTAATAAGATACCCCTTGGTAAGACTGGTTGTCTGACTTTCGGGCTTCTGACTACCCGTAACGACTGTCAAAGATCCACGAATGACAGCCGGGACCAACAGCTTAACGTGCTTTCCGAGGCACGGAGGGGTCTCGTTATGTAAAGATAGTCAACCCATCCATATACCAACCGCGGCAAGCGTAATTTAACCTGATCGATCGACCTGTGCGGCTGTTATTATTTACCCTCGGGAATTGGCACTAATTATAATAAAATTTATAATTTTCGTTCAGAAAGCCAAATTATCAACCCTAATTACAACAAAAAAACACATTAACTCATACGAAAACTTTGCATTTCAGAAACTCATCGAGGAACTTAGTCTGACGTTCTGTTGAGTCAAAAGTCGGATGCCTTCTTTGTTGAGCCGCATCTGTTGAAAAGCTGTATCCCATTTTGTATGTTTGGCTGAACACTGCTTACTTACATTTGCGTTTATTGAGTTAATGAGCTAAATGGTGTGTGTTTTGTTGTCTCGCTTTTTCAGAAGAGGTAGGTTGAGAAGTTGGTCCCTATTGGTTTATCAAACAACTTTTGTTACTGATTTATTCAATGTCATGTAACAGAAAAGAATATTCGGAAAAGAGCCACAGCTACCGACATAGCTTGCAGAGTAAGCAAGCTGAAGTGGCAGTGGGCTGGCCATGTTTGTTGAAGGACCGATGGCCGGTGGAGGAGGCGTATCGTGGAGTGAAGACCGCGACCGCCAATGAAGGGGCCTGCTAGGGCCGAAGCCTACCGGGGTAGCGGGATTGTCCGAAAGGGTTACCGCTACCCCGGAACATAAAGGGCTTTGGAAGGAAGGGTTTTAGTCAGTAAGAGTCTGACACTCCCTTCCACTCTACCCAGAGCGGGAGGGGTCATTTGATGACTTCCCACGCGACAAAAAAAAAGAACCGCGTACTGACTAGCCTAGTGTGGGGTGCTCCCAGCTAGATTGACCGACGACCTTAAGATAAGGTTGCTGGGAAGACTAAATGCAAAAGGAGGAGGATAGGGTGTTGTGGCGTAGCCTGAGAGAGGGCTATGTCCACCACTGTAATAGGCTGAGTTGATTGATATAAAACACAACCCTTATAATGAATGTTCACCAACCAAAGTCAATTTTACAGCTGTTAAAAAATTCCCAAAAAAAAGCTAATTTAATTTTAGGTAGCTAGGTAGAGGTAGGAGAGAGCAGTGGTAGCCAAGTGGTAATGGCCGTGACTTATGAGTTGTAGGTCATAGGTTCGAACCCAGACAGGCGCTTTATTTTGTGTAAATTATTTCATCACAACTGCTCTCAAAACGGTGAAGGAAAACATCGTGAGGAAACCGGCATGTCCTAGAACCAAAAATTCGAAGACATGTAACATCTGCCAATCGCACTGGGCCCGCGTGGTGGATTATGTTCCTCTCCCTCTCACTGAGAGGAAGCCTGGGTCCCAGCAGTGGGAACATTATAGGCTGATTATGATGAGCTAGGTAGGTGATGCTCCCTAGTTGCTTCCCGCGTCTACGTTAGCACAAAACATTCGATTTCGAAATCTGGACGCCCGGAGTTTTGAAAATGCACGTCAAACCATTTGCAAAGGATTGCTAGTTTTCCGACGATGCCGGCAAAGTGAATAGTGTGGTTACCGCTGTCTGTAGACTAAATCAATCTGCCCAGCCTTTTCTTCAATCTGTCTATTTTACATGGAGCGACCGCCTACTGCCTATCTGACCAATTACTGGGTAACACGATACCCCTTGGTAAGACTGCCGCTACCACTGACCAATGTCTACACAATCGCCAGCAAAATTGTTTTCGAATTAGGTAATAATGACCATAGAGAAGTCTATATTTAGCAGTAATTTACCCAGTTATCAACCAAGTAATTAAATGAATACAGCCTTATTATTTTCCTAGACAAACTCTTCCACTAAACCTCGTATACCCACCTACATTTAATATTACATTTATTTCATTAACTAACTGCAAAGGACTTTTTTTGACACAGGAAATTTTTTTTGGCGGTTGTTTATATAATCACATGTTTTATAGTACACATTATAACTCATTATTGTTTTACTAAGGCGTCAAAGTCGAGAACAATTTTGATTCGGAGATATTTATATACTTAGAGGCGGATCGAAATATCGTTCTATATCTTTAATCTCAAATTCATTACAGCGTTGTCGCCATACAAAATAAATGTTTATTCTATTACTGCGACTATTCAAATAAAATGTAATTAATTCCTGGCCGCCGACATTTTATTTTTTAACCCAAGTCGCCGAACAAAATGGGTGATCCTTTCACCGACTAAGTACAATTTTACCAAAATAAACAGTTACTCTGACAGTACGTAGAAACAGTTAATTTATCTTCATTCAGTCGTTGTTAAATGATAAATCACTTTTTGCAAGATTGATGCCTAGCCTGATTTTGGGCTAAAGTCTTGGATAAAGCTGAAAAAGTTGCCGACGCGTCTCTATTGGGAATATTGTGTTTCGGCGAGGAATTTAATAGGGAAACTGTTTTAATCTCAGTAAGGTCAATTTTTTCGGAGTTATTACATATTTTTTACGTCGTCGTCGGCTGGTTTTATTTTTTGATGAATTTAGTATGCCTATATTAAAAACCTAAGGTCTATTAAAACTTATGTATATTCAAATTAATATTATTTCAAGTTAAACAACTATCAACTTTATTTTAATAGTAATTATGTTGATTTCAGAGTGATTAGCACTACTGAAAAAGTTATAAAAATGTTTGAAGTTGTAGCGTAAACTGAACTTTATTGTGTACGATTTAAAGTTATTTTTCCATAAACTCATATACACTTTCGGTTTCAAAATCGGTTCAGACATTTTGCAGATTATCCGGAACAAACAGACAGACAAGTCGTTACAAGTGGCCAAGTGCGAATCGGACTCGGACACGAAGGGTTCCGTACCACAACGCAAAAACGCCGAAAAACACTTTTCTTAAATATTTATTTTATTCTGTTTTTAGTATTTGTTTTTATAGCGGCAGCAGAAATACATCATCTGTGAAAATTTCAACTGTCTAGCTATCAGGGTTCATGAGATACAGCCTGGTGACAGACAGACAGACGGACAGTGGAGTCTTAGTAATAGGGTCCAGTTTTTACCCTTTGGGTACGGAACCCTAAAAACACCTTAAAAAGAACTAGAATTAACAAAATATTCTGGCAAGGAGTTCAACTGCTTATCAGTACTCACATTTGACATATTTCCGAAACATTTTCTTTTAGCGTAGTAATGAACCCAGAAATACATTATTTTGCCCTACGTTCGACCTAGGTAAAGCCTAGATACTGTGTCTAGATATCAGATGATCCCCAATTACACGCTGTCACACCCACGTTGTTTACTAACACCACGCTTGCTGTTATTAGGACTAGTAGAGGTCGTGGTTAGAAAGAAAATTGTCGTGGGGCGAGATAATACGTAAATAGTAGGGTAAAATTGTGACCTTTTATACAAGAGGAAATAAGGTCAGGAAAGGATTGGAGACGCTACACTCGAAGTCGTGGACGAGTATATTTACCTAGGACAAACTGTCTAGTTAGGTAGGTCCAACGTTGAGAAAGAGGTCAATCGTCGAATCCGACTCGGCTGGGCAGCGTTTGGGAAGCTACACAATATCTTTTCGTCCCACATACCGCAGTGTCTCAAGACGAAACTCTTTGACCAGTGCATGTTGCCAGTGATGACATATGGCACTGAAAAGTGGTCGAAATGTGCATTATTACCTAGCCTTTTCCCAACTGTGTTGGGGTCGGCTTTCAGTCTAACCGGATGCAGCTGAATACCAGTATTGTACATGGAGCGACTGCCTATCTGACCTCCACAACCCAGTTACTGGGTAATACGATACCCCTTGGTAAGACTGGTTGTCAGACTTTCGGGCTCTTTTTCTCTCTATCTCTTTGTCTCTTTCTATTATATATAATTTCCATAGTTTTCGATCCAAGATGGCGGCTGCGAAAATTTTGTTATTTTTCGTCATGGGTGTCGTTTTCATGGTTTTCGGTGGTGCTCATTAAGGTGAATATCAAAAGCCAAGTAGGCGACTGTGAAAATATTAAAATTTTTCATCATGGATAAATGGCAAAATTTTCATTCGAATTCGGATATTGATAGGTGGTGCCAGATTTGGAACCTGCATTCTTGTGCCTGAAAAGCGGGTAGGTACAGACGCCAGCACATCAAGCTACTACAATCTGTCAAAGTTCTTTAATACATTTTCAACTTTATCGCTAAAGCATAAGGTTCAATGTTGATTGGGAATATTTGACTTTACTTAGACCTCCAAACCAAAATTCAACATTAAATTGTGAATTTCCATATAAGTGGGTACCTAAACATATTTTATTTTACAACACATTCTCAAACACATGGACAGCTAATCTCATACCGAAAAAGTGTTACCAATACAAAAAAAATATAAGAAGCACGGATAACTCTTGATTTATGTTGCCATAAATAAAAATATACCATTATCCTTGCGCCGAGGGTTAAAAATGAAAAATGCCTACACATATATACATGTTGATTTGGAAAAGAAAAACGTCGCCCGTTTGGGCGCGTAGTTGCGGGTTATGGTTGTGAGGCGTGTACATAATGGAGGACGCTGGTGATACTTTCTTGGATAGTTTGCTGCAACAAATGGTTTTTGGAGACGTGCACTGAAATAGGCATTGTGATGATAATTGTTATAATAAACAAAACAGAATAAGGTACCTACACATTTTCTACGTAATTCCTATTGGCCGATTTCTAATTACTTTATCGCCATAATTTTTTCGAGGTCTGATCCTGAAGTCGGACTAACATAGTGGCGTTTTCGTATAGACACTTCAGCACCTCGATATACCGAAAGTCAATCTGGCACCGTTGAAGAGACTGCAGTACAGCCCACGTCTCGATCAAATCAAAGGCTTCCTCGTAGTCCACAAACGTTAAGAAGAGAGGCAGGTTATACTCTGTCGCAGCGTATGTATGTAATCTACGGTGCTAAAGCCTTCACGGAATCCGGCGTGTTCGAGAGGCTGGAATTCGTCAAACCTGCGCGCGAGACGGTTCGTGATGACTCTTGAAAACAGCTTGTAGACATGGCTCAGAAGTGAGATGGGCCTATAATTTTTAAGAAGGGCATTATCGCCCTTCTTAAAGAAAAGTATAACCACACCTCTGTTCCATGCATGTGGTGTTTTACCCTCGAGTATGACGGAACCAAACAGCTTCTGAAGGGCCTTAAGAACCGGTTTTCCTTCAGGAGTTCGGCCCTAATTCCGTCATCACTCGGCGCCTTGTTGTTTATGAGCTGCTTCAGAGTCATCCTTATCTCGTACAGGCTGACGTCCGGGATGTCTTCGGTATAGTGTCGGGTCAATCTAGCGCTTCGGTCGTTTGCCAGATTCGTAACGGGGTTTTTGTTGACGTGTATAACTGTACATAGAACCTCTCGATCTCTCTCAACAGATTTTGGGTTTGGCGGATACGATCCTGGCATCATCGGTCTTCTGTTTCATAAGCTGGCTCTGCCCAATAGACAGATCTCTAGCAAAGACCTTGGAGCCTTCTGACTATGGCCATAAAACTGGCCAAGTGCGAGTCAGACTCGTACACGAAGGGTTCCGTAACATATGGCAAAAAACGCCAAATTTTTACATTATTTTGCTTATATTATTTATAGTTATAACGACAATAGAATTGCACAGTCTGTAAAAAATTCAACTGTCTACCTGTTACGGTTCATGAGATACAGCCCGCTGACAGACAGATGGACAGCGGAGGCTTAGTGATGGGCATTGGCACTCTTTGGATACGCAAGCCTAAAAAACGACCCGTTATCGAATTTAGGAATCCAGCTAAACTCGTTAATAACTTATGTAATCATAATAATAAGCCCAATCCCATATATAGGAGACATGTGGCACTATTTAATAATACCATCGTATAATTCATAGGTCGCTGAGGTAAACCCGCTCTGGGTTTACCTCTTTTGATCAATGATGTCACTAAATCAGTAGTAATGCCACAACGTAAGGCACTTTGGACATAAATATTTTCTACGTAAGCGGTGTGTGAAGAATAATTATGATATATGAGAGAAAGAATTGTTCATGAAGTCTTAAGAGAATTTTGGTATACAGAGGAGAAAATATGCATTAGCAGACACGTGAATTTTGGGACATTTTAAATTGGTTTCGGTGATAGACCCTTAGTATAACATTTTAAGACACGGCTTTGGTGGACATGAGACTTAAAAGTTAGTAAAAAGTTTGATGGGCAAAGGTCATCGCGCAATTTTTTTTTATCCTATGAATGAATGCCAGCATATAGCTACATCGTTTATGGTAAAGTGGCATATGGTTTCACTATATTCGACTTTCTAGTCGTGCAAATTTTTAAGTGACATTGTAACAATAATTATAATTGAAGCATATTAATAAAATTAAAGTCTTCTTCCATTAATAAAATACAAATTTTACATTAATAATTAATTTTTAGTCGGAAATCTTTGACATAAGGCTTGCAAATTCAGTCACTTAGGGCGAATTTCACCACTGAAACTGAACGCTTTCAGCATAATATCTAAATCCCGTTAAGCCGAGCTGTCAGAGTGAAAATTGTTGTGTAATATTGACACTGACAACTCTTGAACGCGGCTTACAGAACACACACATACACCGCAGACACACACCACCTAACACACACACGCACACGTTGTTACGAAATACAAAGCCAGAAGATGTTTGACAACCAATCTAATAATGAGGTCAATGATATTAACCCAGTAATTTGGTTTTAGAATTTAGATTGCTGCATTATAACTAACAATATTTTTTATCTTTTATCTTTAAAATTGTTTTTCTTATCCAAAGAACTACTTAACCGCGTTTAATCTTTTATTTTATTTTTTATCTATCCTTTTGATAGATTCTTATTTTGTAAATGTGAGGACTTTGTAGACTTTAGATCTGTAGATCATAGGCCTACGCTGTCCTCCCATACCTAGTGTAATTTGAAAACATTGTAAAAGCCAATTATTTTTAAAAAGAGTAACCGTGGTGTTTCTTACCGGCTCTTCTCCATAGGAAACGACCAATTGGAACCGTGCACCTAGCTTCTGACGTTTCATAAGTGCCCATGTAGGTTTATGTGAAACAAAATATTTTGATTTTTGATTTAAGAGCTGTGGTTATAAGATGATTTGAACAAATAGTAGTCCTAGAACAACTATAAAATTGGTCATTTAGGAAAGCATACTTTTTTGTAACCTTTATATTATAATATTACACACGAAATGAAACACGAAATCTTAGGTACAAGACTTATAGTACACTCCTATTTCATTTCATTCCTATTCTATCTCTAACTAAACAACAGAAACACGATACATTGCTCTGTAACAACACCTCATTTACTCTTTGCAACATAAATGACGCGTCATCTAAAGGAAATGAGTTACCATTGTATACGGAGAAGAACAACCTGTTACAGGGTCTAGCATTTCAATTGGATTTTTATACAACTTATAACACGGACTTGAACAGGCTTGTACGAGTGTATTGTGTGAAACTGGATGGTGAGGTGTGGGTGTGTAAAATCGCCATTTTCACCTGATTTATAATTATGTTAGGTTAGGTTCTGTGAATGAAATACTATTTCCTTGAAGTAAAAAATAACGTAAACACCATAATAATAATATCTGCGTTCGCAATTTATTTTCCAAACGTGTAAACAAATATGGGTTTATGGAAAAAGAACTTTAATGACTACACAATAAAGTTCAGTTTACGCTACAACATTTTAAAATTTTTTTCAAGTCACTCTGAAATCGACTTAATTACCACTAAAATAAAGTTCATATTTGTTTAACTTGAAATAACATCAATTAGAAACATGAATTTGACAGCCCCATGCTGGCTCACTGGATACGGCTGCACACGTAGTCTTTTTTTTTTTTTTTTTTTTTTAATTGTGCACTTTTATGACCGCAATGCTACAGATTACATTTCGGCCCTGAACCTGTACCCTAATTGCGTAACACACTATCAATCTCAATCTGAATAATTTTGAAGAATATTGCTAATCCATTGCTTCGACTGTTCGAAAAATGTGTCTGCTCAACAACGTAAACAACGCAATGAATGTTGTTGTAATGTCAAAATGAAACCCATTGTTACTGGTAGTGTGTTACGCAATTGCCCTGCTGAACAGACGATTACCATTTGGTTGAAACAGGATTTTATGGTATGTACAGTCAGCAACAAAAGTCGATTAACACTTCAGTTTTTTTAATCTCCGTTATTGAGCAAAATAATAAAACACTACAGTTTTTTTAATCTCAGTTATTGAGCAAAATATTTGTTCAAAATTGCATTGTACTTCTGCTGCAATCATTATCTGAGATTAAAAAACTGAAGTTATAATCGACTTTTGTTGCTGACCGTACCCATATCAAGTCGGTTCAACCTCAAGCAGACCACAAAAAGATCACTTCTATGAGACTCTTAACGAACACAGTCCATCATTTAGTCTTTCATTCCCTCATAACATTAATATGACTAACTCCCAACCAGTCTAACCAGCCAGATACCCACATCAAACTAATGAACGATGATAAATAAAAGTCTGCAGTCATTGTACCTTCAAGCGTATTCCATAATTCATGAACGTTAGGGCACGCTCAGGTAATGTTAGGAACAAAGGAAGCTCTCTCAGAGAAACGGGAGTGTTTTTGTTGGTTCCTCATGTTTGTATTCGTACGTATTGTTACGAGCTTCGGGTTCGTGACAATAAAAAAATGCCGATTTAATAACCAAAAATAACAATTTATTTGACAACACTAATTACAACTCAAAACACTAATTAAAAGAACACAATCACACTACTGATCACTCTTAATTCGCACTTGAAGATCGCTTAGATGTTTTCGCTCTTGTCGCTTTATCCAAACTGTGTCGGTCGCCGTACATCCCGGCCTTATATAGTGCCGCAGATAGTTCGAGAACCTTCCATTGTAGAAACATCTAGAATGTTCGAGTACATACCGGCTCCGACCGACTAGGTATCGAAAGTTCGAGAAAGTTCTACAGAGTTCTAGTATCGAATTTTCTAGAACGATCGTGACTCGACTAGTTCTGCTACTCGATACTAGATGGCGCTAGTGGTACCCAAGCAGCAAAATGTGGTCTAGTAATTGTCCTGGAACCACCATTTCATTAGGACTATAACGGAATAGTAAGCAATTATAACCACGGAAAAGGGCCCAATTTATAGGCGTATTTTACCTAATTAAATATCTATAGTAGACTTGGTGAACACCACTTTGGCCAATAACGACCATATAGTTGGACTACGTAAAACTATTTGCTCCCGCGAAGCTACCTATCAGCGCCTAATGGAACCAAACACGACAATAACGTACACAGTGAATCTCTTACAAGCTCAAAAAATGTTGTGAATTGGTGAATGACATTTGTAAAGATTAATATTGATAAAGGTAAGATATGCATCCATTTCATAATATAAATATTATCTAGAATATTTATTATGAGTAGAGTGATGTTAACAATAAGTCAAGATGTATAATGTGTTGAATGTGCATGGCGCACCTATATTTTCGGTGAAGTATAATAAGTTTTTTATCAAAATTTTTACACGCCCCTTGAAATTAGCGTTTTCATTAAGTTGAATTTTAAAATAATGTTGGTTTCAGTATGACATACAACGAAAAGTCGCCATTTTGACAAAGTTGGTTTTCCCAAATACACTAAGAAACCGTTATAGGCGTACTTTGTTCAAAAATGGTAAATGTCAGAACCATTGCTTGGCCATATTGTTTGGAATTAGAGTTCCGCTAATATTTCTATAACCGGATGGTTATTTTATATTGCTATTATGTACCTATGTCTTATTTTAATGGTTTTTTTAGGTGTCAGCAGGGCCGTCTTTACCTATTGTGCAGGGTGTGCGTTGCACACGGGCGCAGCGGTCCTAGGGGGCGCCGAGCGCCGCTCGCTTCGGAGCCCCACTCGGTGCGCGCGATTGCCGGCCGCGGCACTTTCAATGACCAACGTAAAAAGAGCTCCGCTTTCCATACATTTTGTATAGCATCTGGAGCTCTTCTTATATAAAATTTGTCGAATTACACCAAAGCAAGCCGCGCCACGAGCGCGCGAGCAGCTTTTACAATATTAACTTTTTTTCAACATGAAATAAACCTTATTACACATTATTAAAGATTGTATTTTGAGCGTAGTAGTGAGTTTCGCATCGCTCGGCGGCACCTGTTTCAATGATTCGTTAGACAACACGCCGATAATCATATTGCGAATAATGCGAATTCAACTGTTTGAGATAGACAATAAAGTTCAAATTGCCATGCCATGGACGAACGTCAAGCGCGCGGCATTTCTGAAAAGCGTGAGTACGCGTAGCGCGTGCCGCAGGTTCTACCGCTCGCTACACGTAATTTTGCGAAATAAGCCTTGGCGCCATGGATTAAGTTTTATATTTGAGTAAACATGTAAATATGAAATTTACTTCATATTTGCGGCTTTTCTTTTGATTGAAATTTACCTAATAAGTAAGATTTAATTTTGATATTAGCTGAATTTGTCTGCCACAAGCAAGTTGTGCTTGTTGTGAATTTCGACGGGGTCGCAGCACTCGTCAAAAATTATTTAGCTACGCTACCAAATTTCAGTCTGAAAACTGAAAAAACAAATCATTTTTTGAAAAAAAAAACCATAAACTTGTGCTTTGTTTTTTCTTGTCACTCTTTCCTTCCTAAAAATACTTTTTACCCGTGTGTACAGTGGCCCTCGCTCGCAGTGAGCTTCCCAAAGTCAAATGTTCCCAATTAATATTGAACTTTGTTTGATATCAGGTCGTAATTAGAATGAAAAAAATTCAAAATTTGGACATTGATATGATGTAACATAACATCTTTAGAGACATGTTAACATGGGTACGTTTTGGCTTGTTAGGGTAAACACCAGAACACCCTGTATAATTCTAAATATACAGTCAACAGCACACCATTCATTTGCTTAGCCTTTTCCCTAATATGGTGGGGTTGGCTTCCAGTCTAACCGGATGCAGCTGTATACCAGTATTTTACATGGAGCAACTGCCTTTCTGACCTCCACAACCCAGTTACTGGGTAATACGATATATTGGTAAGACTGGTTGTCAGACTTTCGGGCTTCTGACTACCCGTAACGACTGTCCAAGATCCACGAATGACAGCCGGGACCAACGGCTTAACGTGCTTTCCGAGGCACGGAGGGGTCAACAGCACACCATGGTATCCAAAACCGACGAATTTCTTCTTCATCTCCAAGCAATTGTTTATTATCCATTGGGGAAATTTGACAATTTCTGGTAACTTGATGTGCTGTTACTTGAACTTTGTATCCATTCCATTTTGACCGCGCTTACTAGGGGACGCTTTTTTTTTTTACTAGGGGGCGCTTGGGTAATGTTTGCACACGGGCGCTACATGGGCTAGAGACGCCTCAGCATTGAAAATGGTAATGTTTCTGGACGTCGATCGCTTTTTGACTAAAAGGGATTTTCGAATATTTTGTATTTAAAGAAATTTTATAAACATTTGATAAGGCCATTATGCCAATATTCTCTTCGTGCTGAATTAGTAATATCCAGATTTTCTTTTTTAGTGTCAAGAAGTGTACGGGCATCCTTAGGTAGGACATCTTCAATCTTCTTATTCAAAATTTCCAATAAAGAATTTCATGTCGCATGTCGTATAATTATTGTATTCTACAGCCCATTTTCTAACATCGATGTAGCTGAAAATTGTAATAGTCTTCAATATCGCTTTCATCTTCTTGCACAGGTTCCTCACTAATACAATCTTCTAAGTCTAAATTTAAATCGCTTTTTACCGACAAAACGTCGTTTTGTGCAGAATTATTAATATAAAGAAAGAAAGAAAGAAAAAGTATTTATTGCGACTCGTACAGGAAGATCACAAACTAAACTAAACACAGTAAAATAAAAATCCAAGTTATATAAAAAAAAAGTACCTAACAAAAGGAAAATGAAACAAAGTCCTATACGAGGCCAAAAGGCTCCTATCTCAGCATGATGCTGCGACATTTAAAAAAAAAATAAAGGTCGCAGCGCTGGTATTCTGATAGGGCCCGCTGTGATGTCACGGGCAGTTACAGATATAAATAAATATGTAAAATATTAGCAAATAAAAACAAAAATATAAACATTTTGTCTAAAATTTTCACAGTAACTATTTTGTACGGATCCTTCTATTTCTACGATTCGTTCTTCGCCAAATACAAAGCTAGCAACCGACACCATAATAGCATTTGCAAGACCATTATAAACCACTGTATTCTTGTACAGGACACCACGGATATAGTTTTGGATACTAAGTATATTATATTAAACCTTTATAATCGTGTTAAGATTTTTTAACCAAATTGATTTATACCACTATAAAACCGCTCCATTTTACTTATAATTGTTCTGTAAAGTGAATTTGTAAAGCCTTATAAAACCAAGTAACAAATTCAAATAGTTTCCAGTATATTTAGTTCTGTTTATCACTCTTATTGCCGTACTTTACTTATAGTAGTTCTATAATGCTTCTTGTTAGCAGTTATAAGTATAGCTTACCAGTTTATCTACTCTTGAGTGCATTTACACCCTCGCGATACTTTTATAGGCCACCCTAGCTTATAATGCACTCTTAATTTCAACCTATAAGTAACTATAAGTTAATGTATAAGATCAGATATACTATAAGGCCCAACTAACTCCATGCTTGCTATTATAAGCGTGGCAGCAAATACTAGAACCGTTAAGAGAACATTACAAGTGCTGGAGGCCTATAACATCTGCACTATAGGATAATTTTGCTGCTTGGGTAACTAATGTGACCTTGTACCTGGCATTAATTATGGCGCGTAACAGTATACATTTAAGTAAACTGTAGTAGGGAACTCTTCTTTGAAAGTCATCATCGGCCTAGTCTTTTCCAATTATGTTAGGGGTCTGTTTCCAGTCAAACCGGATGAAGCTGAATACTAGTATTTTACATGCTTTTTTTTCTCCTTGGTTTAGGCTTTTTTTTTTCGGATGGGAAATCATCAAATGACCCCTTTCACTCTGGGTGGAGCGGAAGGGAGTGTCAGACTCTTACTGACTAAAACCCACCCGTGTTCCTTCCTTAGCCATTTATGTTCCGGGCCAGCTCTATGGCTCTATGCTCTATGGCTCTATGCTCTATGGCAGGCTATGCAGCGGGGTTTGGGTTTAGGCTCATGATAGGGATTGGAATGTACAGACGCCAGCACATGAACCTACTACAATCTGTCAAATTTCTTTAATAGATTTTCAACTTTATTGCTAAAACATAAGGTTCAAAGTTGATTGGGAAAATTTTACAGTTTCGGGTAGCCTGATGTGCTAGCGTCTGTACTATATAATTCTAGGCTCAAATCTTAACACAGCTTCTAATTTATTGATATGACCACAACCGAAACATAGTTTCCTGTAGACAGTTCTCAAAACATTAATTATTCCATTTCAAAGGAATAAGATTGAAAGGACCAACAAACGAAGCAAAAGACCTGTGGCGGCACCTACTTCGCCACATGCGAACTACATTGCACTGACGTCACATAAAATTCTGCATCGCGCAAGCAGAGTTTACCGTGCAACTAGCATATATACAACGTCCCGACATTAATCGTCGAGCATCAGACACGACACCCGTCTGTCGGAGGATTTTTCCTTTTCTATGGAGGATGAGTGAACTTTACACCCTCATACCTCTTGAGTGAACTTTACACCCTCTTCCTCATACCTCTTTACTGGTGACCCCGAAGATAAACGTCAACGCACCTTTCGTGCAACTACTTCAGCGTGACATCATCATCGTCAATTCCTCAAGCTTTCGAGCTGGCAGCACTGCCAGCCAACACCCAAAGCTTCAAAGAGTATCCTGTCTAGCATATATACAATCAGCATATACAGGGTGTTTGGTGCATCGTTTGCCAAATTGAAATGGTCGACTGAAGGGGTCATCTGCTAGCCTTTCAGACCCCTTAACACCCCTCATGCCCTGTGGATTTTTTTTTATCGACTTTTTATTGTTTTACTAAAAAAAGACCCAAATTTTACATTAAAATACAAATTAAAAAATATATATAAGGCGTAGACTCTGAATTTTAATTTTATTTCGATGTGTATTGTTTAGAAGTACTTTTAAATACAAAATTAGTGACATTAGTCACCTAGTTTTTTTTTAATTCACTCGCAAACGTAAAACTTACATTAAAGCTGTAAATGTTACAGCTGTTTATATGGCTACAAAAAAAAAAACAAAAGCGACCGGGATCTTCCAACTCCCTCATTAATTCTCCAGTCTATCCTCTTGCTAATGATGTGCCACATGCCATAAAAATCTTTTAACAACTTTGTGAATTCGCTAGAATTGTGAATCAAATCACCTAAGGCTAATATTCAAAACTATGATTTAAACAAATATTTTTGCTTAAATGATACCTGACAAACCTATAAATCGGTTATCTCATTCTTATAAGGTAAAATCTGTCTCGTATCTCTATCTTTTCGTGGGATTTACTTGAAATAAAAAAACAAAATTGTATTTTTAACAATTATTTCATAATTGTTACAAATCCTGCTCAAATTGTCACTAATTTTGTATTTAAAAGTACCAATAACAATACACATCGAAATAAAATTAAAATTCAGAGTCTGCGCCTTATATATATTTTTTAATTTGTATTTTAATGTAAAATTTGGGTCTTTTTTTTAGTAAAACAATAAAAAGTCGATAAAAAAAAAACCACAGGGCATGAGGGGTGTTAAGGGGTCTGAAAGGCTAGCAGATGACCCCTTCAGTCGACCATTTCAATTTGGCAAACGATGCACCAAACACCCTGTATATCAATCGTCAGGCGGTTGCCTACTTGACACGACACCCGTCTGGTCAGAGAAGCCTCCCTTTTCTATGGAGGATGAGTGAATCTTATACCCTATTCCTCTATCTCTATAGACCAAAACAGACATGAAAGAAAACGCATTGCTTAAAGTTCATATACATCCAGAAGTATTCGCTAAAAGTTTTACTCTGCATTGTTTTGTACGTGCCGCCATCCGCTTCGACAAAAAAGGGTGAAATCTCAGTAAAATAAAAGTTTAGAGAACCGGTTCGGACTGAGATCGTTCGCGTCACGTCCGAATATGCATCGACCCTTACGATTGACGTTTTCTGTTCAAATGGATGATGCTTTGGACGACAACGTGTGACGTGCTCTCTATTTTCATGGATCAGGTAATATTGAGTTCTTGTAGGTGTTTTCACTACTCAGCTAGTTTGAAGAATTTTTTTAGTTTTACCCGTTTTTACAGGGATTCATTATCAGGAAAAGTACCTACAGTTTTATGATAAAATGTTAGGTTTGATTGAGTGGTCTTGGCCAACAAAGCCAATATGTTCCGTTGAATCCCATGGGGGTAGGCTGAAACTACAGAACCGTGGTGTTCGCTACGATCTTTACATGCTTCTTTTACGTTCTTATATCTTCACCGTTAATTATATCTTTAATCAAAACACAACATTATCAAACTTTTAACTTTTTGTATTAAATACGAGGCTTTTGGATACTTTGTATCAGTTTGCATTGTCAGTATTTTATGTAAGTCTTGTTTGTGTAGAATAAACAATTTTTCTTCTCAATCCATCTTTAACACGAAAACAGCTTGACTAAGACTAAATTAAATCATGTTTATGTGTAAATTAAACCTCAATGACACTACACTTTTACACCACCAGTTTATTTAACTCACCATCGATACACATCACAGTTTCTAAACCAAGAGAACTTAAGCAACTTGGGCCCAGTTCGGTAAACAAAAAGTTTTTGGGACATGGGACCAAACTAGGGTCGTCAATCAATCAGCTGGACAGCTATTTGTATCTACAGACTCAGCTGGGTTATTCGTTGATAGAGATGTACGAGTAACTGTGGTCGGGGTAGGGGTGGGAAAAATGAGGACAGAAAGTGTTACTGCAAAGTTAGAAAAAAAAAACTGGCCAAGTGCAAGTAGGACTCGCACACGAAGGGTTCCGTACCACGAGGCAAAAACGCCGAAAAAAACACGTTTGTTGTATTCTGTTTTTAGTATTTGTTGTTATAGCACATATTCTGTTTTTAGTATTTGTTGTTATTGCGGCAACAGAAATACATAATATGTGAAAATTTCAACTGTCTAGCTATCACGGTTCATGAGATACAGCCTGGTGACAGACAGACAGACGGACGGACAGTGGATTCTTAGTAATAGGGTCCCATTTTTACCCTTTGGGTACGGAACCGTAAAAAGTTAGAAATAAAAAGGTTCAAGAATACCCAAAAAAAAAAGATAGATCAAAAGATCCGTAGGGTTCAAAAAGATATAGAAGGTAAAAAGTATAAGACGAAAATAGCGTCAAAATTTGACATATCATTACATCATCTGTATAGATTAGACAGCTCGCAGCGTCGTAAATTAAACTTCAAGATGTATATTAAGAAAGACGAAGTTGACGTAAAATAAATAAAATATGTAATGAAACTTGTACGCAAGTATCAAAAACATTTTCCCATCTGAACTCTAATAAAAATATAAGATGAAACTCTATTACAAATTCAGCTTTGATCTAGATTAAGTATTTTAACTTAGTAAGCAGGTTGGCTCCAAAATCAAATGTTATATTCAGTTAATCTACGATATTTTAATTAGTAAAAGTTTTTCAAACATGAATTTCATTTGTGAAAACTAACTAAATTAATTAATTAAGGTAATCCTACTAATATTATAAACGCGAAAGTTTGTGAGGGTGGATGGATGGATGTTTGTTACTATTTCACGCAAAAACTACTGAACGGATTTTGATGAAACTTAACATTAATATAGCTTGTCCATCAGAATAACACATAGGATACTTTTTATCGCGATATTTCCACGGGATTGACACTTATGCGGGTGAAACCGCGTGGCACAGCTAGTATATCACACAGGGTGACGGGGAAATCGACGCACAAGGATTCAGTACATGATTCTGAAACCTGCGCGTTAAATATTATTTCCGTCGGTTATTTAAGAAAAAACGGGCAAGAGCGAGTCGGACTCTCACTCAACATCACTTGCGGCTTGCAGGACGGCTAAGTTAACAGACGTGGATACCGCGAGACTGGTCTATTTTAGTTACTTTCACAGCATCATAGTTTCGAAGAACTTACGGTATTTTGCTGTGGGGATGGGCTGCAGATATTGATCCTACCTTAATTATGCAAAAGAGGGATTTCAGAGCCATATACAAGACGCGGAACTCTAAGGGTGCTGAGGGTGCTGTTTAAAAATATTAACATCATGACGGTACCTTGTCAATATACATATGAAACCATTAAGTATGGGCCAGATTCTTGTCAACATTGCTTTGAATATTTACCTCTAATATTTATTCGAGAGCAATAATATTCTGAACTAGCTTCTGCCCGCGACTTCGTCCGCGTGAAATTTCACCCTCCCCTCATTCACCCTCTTAGGGGTGGAATTTCGAAAAACCCTTTCTTAGTGGATACCTACTCTTCACAAAGAACGCACCCTCCAAGTTTCATGTCTCTAGGACCAGCGGTTTGGGCTGTGTGTTGATATATCAACAATCAGTCAGTCAGTCAGTTTACCATTTTATATATATAGATATATAGAAGAAGAAGATAATATTTCAAAGAATAAAAATGGTAGGTTCTTCCAATTTAATCTGGGATGAAAAAGTTTTATTGCTTATTTTTCATGCAGGGAGTGAGAGGAGTGATTTATTAATGCTGTAAAAATTAGGCTATGTATAATTATGTATCGGGCAATTCTAGAAGATAGGCGAGAGCAGAGAGAGGTTGTAGTTAGGATCGTTACAAAATGTTCTGAATCCATATAAATTCGTCTCCTTTTAACAGTTTTTAGATCGACTGGTAAGGAATGCTGTTTGGCATTCATTTCATCGTTTGCATTTAAATTCAAATAAATAAGCTCAATAAGTCACGCTATGACAGTCCTCTGTGCAGGGCCTGCATGGAGGAAAACGAGACAGCAGCTCTTCCTTTACTTCTCGGTTGTTGCCACATACCTACACGACAAAGTTCTTCGAAAACCCAGGTACCCTCCGTAAGATTGCCAGTAAAACCAAGGCATTGCTGGCTTTCCTTGAGGAGCTGGGGTGGATCAAATGACCGCGATTTTCCCACACGTACACAAAATACGCCCTTTGACGTAGAGTTGTCGATACCAGCTCGTTTTACCAATACTAATATGCATTGAGCGAGCATCATCTGCTTCGCCATCTTCTCGATAATTGCCCTGTTAACTATTTTGCTGACAAGTATAGAATAGTATAGAATGAATGATTGATCTTAAGAGCGTTTACGACGTACGGCATTTCATACAAACTTTCAAGCCCTTATTTTTAGAAATGAACCAACTGATTTTAATGAAACTTCATACGCATAAGCAGAATACAAAGGTCTAAAATGTTACTTGAACATTTTCGAAAAATAGTGTTAAGTACAGCCAAATTAGACCGATTTTAAATTTTCCATAGAAACTGAGATTTCCAGTTATCTTTTTTAAATAAGATATTTCGAAAATGTTCTTAAGCAACTTTTTTGACCTTTGTATCCTGCTTATGCGTATGAAGTTTCATTAAAATCAGTTCATTCATTTCGAAAAACAAGGCCTTGAAAGTTTGTAACTCAAACTCAAAGCATTTATTTCAATTAAACCTTGTACAGGCACTTTTGAATTGTCAAAATTAAATAGTCTGTCAGTTAGTCAGAAAGTTGAAGTTAGTTGTATGAAATGCCGTACGTCGTAAACGCTCCTAACGAAAAATGTATAGTAAGCAGTTGAGTATTTAGATGCATCACAGCCAGGTTTACTCCACGAAAAAACCTACGTATATCCCACCACGAATATACCTACGCATATTTTTCCAGATTTATTTACCAAAACCTCGTTAACTGCAACGCTCTGTTAATTTCGCAGGACCATTAATTTCTTTGCACACAATTAATATGTAATTTTGTGTGTCACCATTTTGTAATTACGTTTTTGTTTCACGTTTGCTGTGCTTGTTTGATCAGCTACATTGAAATGGTTCTAATTTGCATATTTGATTACTTTTCCGCTTTTTATTGTACTGACGCCATCACATCAAGCTACCCGAAACTCTAAAATTTTCCTAATCAACTTTGAACCTTAAGCTTTAGTGAAAATATTTTTTTTTTATTATATATGCACTTTCTGAGTTTATTTTTGACGATAATGACACCGGTGAAGGACAACATCTTGAGGAAATCTGGACTTATCCATACTATTCTAACTAATATTATAAATGCGAAAGTGTATCTGTCTGTTACCTCTTCACGCTTAAACCGCTGAACTGATTTAGATGAAATTCGGTACAGAGATAGTTTTAGTCCCGGGAAAGGATATAGGATAGTTTTTATCCCGATATTCCCAAAGGATTCGACACTTGCGTTTATGTTGTTGAGCAGACGAATCTGTCAAACCTATGAAGTAATGTATGTCAAATAGGAAGGCTTTGCGGCCGATTTCTATTATGTGTTACGCAATTACACCACCATTAAACCTTGATGGCCCTTTTCATTATCTCTCCAAATATTTCCATCTTCAACAGTTCTTGTAATTCAACCTAATTCCTCGGCAAAGTCTGAAGGCATCAACGATTAATCCTATAAGTTTCAAAGTGCTGAAGTGGCCATCTCGCAACTATTTACTGTAGCTGGATGGATCCCCTTCCATTATCCTATGTGCTTAATCAATTTGATGGTGAATGGATCGCCGAAGTTTGTTGCCGCAGACATATTAGTATAGGTATATTGATCCGAAATGACCTGCTTTCATGTTTGGGTGCTGAACTTTTTCGTTGGGTTGTTGGTAAGAGGGGAATGTTTTGATAAGTTGTAAGTGACTTTAGTTGCTTAGTTTTTGCGTGATTCGTTCGTTTTGTGTTTAATATTTTTGTCGATCGTGTTTGTTTCTTTTTAAATGTTCTTTTCGAGGTTTTGGCTCTTTTATTTTATTTTGACTGGAATTAGAAGCTTATGCGTTAGGAAAGTTCACAATTACACACGATTTAGAAACAAATCCAAAAACCATTTTATTTTGAAGTAAATCTTTTTAGGCGGCGATTCGATAATTGGATGAGAATCGTCACGTTTAGACACATTTCGTTACATGAAAGAGAAGAAAGATAATTATAACTCTCTCTGTCTCACACACTCAATTGCTACTTTTTTTTTTTTTTGGGGATGGGAAATCATCAAATGACCCCTCCCGCTGTGGGTGGAGCGGAAGGGAGTGTCAGACTCTTACTGACTAAAACCCACCCGTGTTCCTTCCTTAGCTCTTTATGTTCCGGGCCAGCGGTAACCCTTTCGGATAATCCCGCCTGCCCCAGCAGGATTCGGCCCTGACGGGCCCCTTCATTGTATGTGTTCATATGTTATGGTAGAGTGTATAGAACTTAAAAAATATTTAACACCATACTATGTAAAACTACATTCTTACAAATAAATAAATTCTATTCTATTCTATTGGCGGTCGCGGTCTTCATTTTTTAAGAAATTTCACTTGTCTTACGTGTACGGTGCAGCAGGTGCCATTTTTTTTTTCATAAATTCCTGCCTAGCAACAACTAAAGGCTTCGTAACAACTACAGGCTTCAGCTACAACCTTTCCGCATAAATATCACTCCAGCACTAACAAAGTAGTTCAAAAGGACTCGATACACCCAAACGCCTCAAAGGACCAACCCAATCATACTAAACTGTAACCGACCGAATAACAAACGACGCAAATATTTAATTTCAGCAAACTGTAGAATTTTATTCGTCGAATAACTTGAGAAATAGAAACTGTGTAACAAGTTAGTCAACTGTCTTATTAAAACGGGCTCTTAATTAATAAACCGCGTTACCAATTAATGTTACAGCCTTAACTATTTTATACCCTTTGTGCCGAGTGATGGCGAGTTGAAAAGTTGGCGGTTGGTGCAACTTAGTTTTCAGGTTCTTTGGAGTTGTTGGGAGGATGTTCACGATATAATGTGAACTTTTTAGGAATATTTTGGTTTTGTTTGGCGTTTTAGGATTCCGTACCCAAAGGGTAAAAATGGGACCCTATTACTAAGACTTCGCTGTCTGTCCGTCCATCTGTCTGTCACCAGGCTATATCTGAAGAACCGCGATAGCTAGGCAGTTGAAATTTTCACAGATGATGTATTTCTGTTGCCGCTATAACAAAAAATACTAAAAACAAAATATTTAAGGGGGGCTCTCATACAACAAACGTTTTCTTTTCGGCGTTTTTGCCTTGTGGTACGGAACCCTTCGTGTGCGAGCGACTCGCACTTTGCTAGTTTTTTTTTCTGTCTATTTTTTGATACGTGGCTATTTTTTCACATTCGGTCATTATAATATTTCTATACAGAATGGCTGTGTTTTTCTGATGAAATATATAGAAATCCAACCTGCAGCCTAAGCACTCGGTAATAGGTATTTTAAGTGGAAATAAGTATGTTAAACAATGTGTACTAGGGGCACTGTTTCAACATGAATTCGGTAGTAGCACTGCTGTATAACGAAGTAGTAGAAAAAAAGTGTTATATTTACAACTAGCTGACAGCAACAACAACTAGCTTCGACAGGACCAAACAAAAATTTATATTCTGTCCTTTTCTTAATGAAATAGAAAGAAAAAGATGCACTGAACTCAAATTTAGTTTTGTTTATGAACAACAAAATCGTCACCATTGGCTTAGCAAGAAGCACACAGTACCTAATACAAGACCTTACTTCAATAAGTAGAGGTATAATGTTAATGCAAAACTCATAAATATTTATATTGTCGCCTACTGTTAATATTAATGATCGTCCAAAAGAGAATTTCTAGACACGAAATTGGTTATACCGTAGTTTTATTTATATATGCCAACAGAAGTAACGATGAAATTCGTAAAGACAAAATTCTATCACGAAACAAGTTTGATACAACCATAAAAAACCATTTGTTAAAGTCCAGAATTTTCTAATAAAAATAACCTAAGGAAACCCACACGAAATATAGCGAGCGTTAAATTGATCGAGCACCTAAATGCCTTTAAACAATCCAGACCAGTTAAGACTTAAATTTTCGCAGGGCCTATTTTTATTTTCAAATTTCATCACAATTTATGTTTCCCGAGATCCCGACCCGCAATGAGGGGTTCCAACTTTGTTAATTTCGCTAAAAGTTGTACACTCGGGGGAGTTATTACGTAGACGCGAGCTAGGAAACCGTCCGGAGATTATTCTAAACGGGGATGGCAATCGACTCTGATTATTATATATTGAACTGAGGGAATCGTAGATGTCTTAGAGATCTGTGTATGTCTGAGAAGGATTAACGCGAGCGAGCGAGACGGAGCTCTTATGTATGTTTCAGAGCTTCCTAAGTTTCACGCATGATATCTTCTGAGTCAATTAGCATTGCATGTGTGTTACTAATACCTTTGAACATTGCACTTCAGGTCAATTAGTGGTTGAATCCCAATCCGTGTATCTATGTAGTTAGCCGTACGTAATCGGATTCTCCTAGTCTTATTAGACTAAGGAGCTGATACACTCTGTGTTTTTCTTCCATTCACAAAGTTAGTTTGCCCAGTTTCAATTAAAATGGACGTGGAACTTCGTTTTAACTCTTTAGATTTACTTGAAGCAATTTCGCCACTATTTAAGTTTTTATGTAGTAGAGTTACTGCATGTAAAATAATTAAGGAAAATGGATATTATTTTTTTGTTCTATTAGTTGTTACGCTTGGCAACGTTCCAGGGCCAATGAAGGCAACATTTTTAACTGTTTTATGATCCTAGATTTATGTATCTTTTGGTACACTAACTAGTCAAACTACCATTACAATATCATACAATATATTTTGTGCACTTAAAAGTGATATGTCTGTCTGATTTTAACCCGGTGCCAATGATGCTGGGTCATATTGACCCGAGGCGATTTGTCTTTTTTACGTCGATCGTGCAATTTTAGCGCTTGTCTAGCTGGAGATACGACCTCCCGCTACCCGAAGTGCAACACTGCATACACAGCGAGATATACGTGCATCAACTCAAAACGGATAAATATGACAGTATTTTTGTGACATATACTTTTATTCGGTCATTTAGTATTTTTTGACAGAAGACTTTTACGAAAGAAAACGTACTTAAATTCTGGAGATATATACAATATCAACATTTTTACAAGCACATACAACATTTCCAACACTTAAAATTACACAAAACTATTTGCTGGTATCCTCGTTCCAGATCCAATATCCAAAGAATGTAGTTCCATACCGACTACAAAATAACGTCGTATTTTTACATTTTTTAAACAATCCACTGCGAATTGAATAACCAGCAAATAGAATAGTTTGCTTCAATAAAATTCTGACTTTAAAAGTCGAACATCGTAGTCGGCACTTTTTGCGTTATCTCAGATAGTTTCCTCACGATAACGTTAATATTAACATACAAAGTGTAGTTTCAATGCTTTGCAATGCGCGTGGCTGTATCCCGTTTGTTACCCCTGATTTTGTTTTGGAGTGAACAATAGTTTTTGATTCGTGATTGTCAACGTTAACGTTATTTAGTGTTTTGTTTGTTACTTCAAATCGTGTTGGTGTTGAATTGTTTATTTACGTCTCTCACTCAGTGTTTCTACTACTATTTCCGTTCTTTGTACGCAGAATATTATGAAGAATGCTCAAAATGTATAAAGTGTTTTTTTACTTCATGTCCGGAATGTTTATTGAGTTGACGCCATAGATAGACCTAGTAATCGCAAGTATCATGATCTGTATGAAATCCAAGCGTGCCATTATACTACCTACTATGACGTCACAAGTACTATTTAGTGATGGCGAAATCAAATGGATTCAAAGACTAGCCCTACCCCCGGGGCCTAGCGCCAGCGCTCACGCTCACCCAGCCAGCAGTACACAGGACTGAGCGTGAAAGTAGCGGCGTACGATTTTTGTACATAAGCTAGGCACGCGAAGTTGTTGCTCTTGCGTTATCTATATCTGTGGTTGACGCTCACAAACGATTTTTTTTTTGTTTTATATTTACCTACAGGTTTTCTTTAGTCTTCTGGCAAGCATCAATGCGACTTTTTCAACTGATATGTACTTTCTGAGTTTATATTTTGCATTAAGTACTGACATCGGTGAAGGAAACATCGTGAGGAAACCTGGACTAATAGTTATATCAAAAAAAAAACCAGCTGTTCCCTACATTTTAACGAGTTATACGAACATAGGGAACAGCAGGTTGTTTTTTCACGATTTCAGGTTTGTTCCCATAGTAAAAGTTGTTCAAAAAGATGAGTACAATGACCTCTTAAGAGGTTGTTGGTGTTTTTCCTATAACCCTGTATATAGATATATTATGTATACCATAACCATAATCAGCCTATAATGTTCCCACTGCTGGGACACAGGCCTCCTCTCGGTGAGAGGGAGTGGGCTGTAATCCACCACGCGGGCCCAGTGCAGGTTGGTAGATGTCACATGTCTTCGAATTTTTTGGTTCTAGGACATGCCGGTTTCCTCACGATGTTTTCCTTCACCGTTTTGAGAGCAGTCGTGATGAAATAATTTACACAAAGTAAAGCGCCTGTCTGGGTTCGAACCTACGACCTACAACTCGTAAGTCGCGGCCATTACCACTTGGCCACCACTGCTCTCTATGTTTATTATGTATTATCCACGTCAATATTTACCCAACAACGCAACAACTAAATCTATTTACCTAATCCTCAAGTTCCATCAGTTCTCGCAAAGTGTAATTAACTCCAGAATTACTCTATATTAACACGAACGCTCGCCAAAGTTGGTTTAGTTTTAATCCCATTAAATCTTGTCCTTTAATCGTAAGGGTAGTAGAAAAGGTCGGGATCTTCGTCGGCGGTACGTGTCGTCATCGACATGTGTGAGGAATTTTGCACGTGACTGGACATGGGGTAGATTAACAAGATGGCCATCAGAGTGTGGCCTGTTGGTAGTTTGGTCATTTGTTTATGTTCTTAGTTAGTAGTATCCCACCAAAAACATTTTCATGTAAAATTTTGCCAAGACGAGACCACATATGGCTCGCACTGTCAAAAAGTTATCAGATCTCATGTAGAGCCAAGCTTCTAACTCTACACGCCCTAGCTAACTTCACAAACTCTACACCTTAGTCAAAATATGAGGCTTGGCCGTTTGTCCGCACTTACCGCTGGCCTGGAACATAAAGGGCTAAGGAAGGAACACGGGTGGGTTTTAGTCAGTAAGAGTCTGACACTCCCATCCGCGCCAGCCAGAGCGGGAGGGGTCATTTGATGATTTCCCATCCGCAAAAAAAAAAAAAATCAACCACTGACATCATATCCCGAAAATTTGTTTATCTGGTATAATCCAAACCCAAGTTAAGAAGGTTCAAAAATACGACAAAGTGCTTCGAGAAAAGGTAGGTAGTGCCCTTGCGCTTCGCTTGGCTCGTCTTGGCGGGGGCACTCCCGTGCCCCCAGATCACACTAATATTATAAAGGCGAAAGTTTGTGAGTGTGTGTGTGTTTATGTTTGTTACTTCTTCATGCTCAAACTGCTGGACCAATTTTGATAAAATTTTGTAGGTATGGAGGTAGGTGACGACACCCTGGATATAGGCTACTTTTTATCCCGATATTCCTACGGGATCGACATTTACGCGGGTGAATCCGCGGGGTGCGGCTGAAATTTTTTTAGTATCACCTGCCTAGCCTTTTCCCAACTATATTGGGGTCGGCTTCCAGTCTAATCAGATGCAGCTGAATACCAGTATTTTACATGGAGCGACTGCCTATCTGACCTCCACAACCCAGTTCCTGGGTTATACGATACCCCTTGGTACCTAAGACTGGTTATCACACTTACGGGCTTCTCATTACCCGTAACGACTGTCAAAGATCCACGAATGACCACCGGGATCAACGGCTTAACGAGCTTTTCGAGACACGGAGGGGTCTCGGTATGAAGAGATAGTCACCCATCCACAGACCAACCTCGACAAGCGTAGCTTAACCTGATCGATCGACCTGTGCGGCTGTTATTATTAGCCTTGGGCCCCACGGCTGACATTTTTACAGTCTGGATAAAAACAGGGTATAAAAATAAAGGTGAACGAAATTTTTTATAATTATTATTGGTCGATTATTATTATTGTTTTTTGATTTGGTATGAGAAGTTTACTTTAAATAAGTAATAGTATTTATTGATAATGATTTTAGGTTTTTGAAAAAACAAGAGATTACTGTGCCATGGGCTTCTACTTCGTTCACCTTACCTTTTACTGTTTTTGTCCAGACGATAAAAAGAATGGCCCGGTACACCTATATTATGGTCACGGTTTTTAAAGATGTTTTTTTTGGCATGTGTTACGGCCCCGCCGTCAGATAGCGCACGGCAGGACTTACTGGGACCATGCCTGCGCCGCCATACCGCAAGCCCAGCCGAGCCTGCGCCTTCACTTGTCAGTCGTCGTTTCACCACCGTTGTGAACGTCGCTCAAAACAGATTTTATTATATATTTCAGAACCCTTTCATTAAACCATTGTATAAACCAGCATCGTCCATTATTCGAAGTCAAACACAGCGGCAGCAGCCGGAACAGTGATCACTGTTCCGGCGTTCACAACGGTGGTGAAACGACGACTGTCAAGTGGAGGCCCAGGCTCGGCTGGGCACGCGGTATGGCGGCGCAGGCATGGTCTTTGTAAGTCCTGCCGTGCGCCATCTGACGGCGGGGCCGTAACAGCATGTTAAAGGTCTTCTTGTTAATTATCTGACGTGGATCAAAGGTTGGCAGTCTTTGTAAATTATTGAGAAAATCTATGCTTACAATTGAGGTTTTGGTATTTTTATTTGCTAGAGCCGCTTTCGCTTATAATAGTTTTATAATTTTTTTAATCTATAAATCATCACAAACAAAACAACCGTTAGTGCTTTGCCCATTATTCGTAGACCAACATGATAGGCAATCCATGGCTTTTTAGAAAATGGGTCCCAAACAACTGCACACCTGAACTCTACACCTGAAGTTATCCCGTATCTCACTCAAAATAATAATAATAATAATATTCCACAACTATCACACAACGCCGTCTAGTCTCAAGCTAAGCAGAGCTTGTGTTATGAGTACTAGACAACTGATAAACATACTTATATATTTCTAAATACATACATATATAGATAAATTACACCCAGACACAGAACAAATGATCATGCTCATCACACAAACATTTGTCCTGGGTGGGAATCGAACCCACGACCTCCGGCATAGCAGTCATAGTCACTGACCACTAGACCAACAGGCCAGTCCTGATTGAATGATTCCCAGAAAGCTGACTTTACATATTTTACTTGCAGCTGTCCTGGTGATATATCAACCCCAAGAGTCCCAAAAAACTACACACCGGAAATTATCCCGTATCTCACCTCTTTCAAAATATCAACCCCAAGGGTCACAAAAACTCCACACCTTAAATTCCCCCATGAATTTAAATCCCGATTATCCCTATAATCCTCACTGTATACCTGGTGACCTATTTACCGTAAAATGATTTAGTTTCCAGTCATGACCGAGGATCAAAGTGTACCAAGTGACTATTCAAAGTGTTGCGCTAACGATTTCCTGCACATTAGTATGCCTCTTCCGTACCTTTGCGGCCGGATAACTGCCGAACATCCAATATCTCGGCCTATGTAATATGTCGCCCTAGATAGGTTTTATAGTTTTGATGGACTTGTCACCTGGACTTTGTATGAAAAAACTTTTTAACAAAAAAAAAACCGACTTCAAAAAAAAAAAAACACTACAAAGTGAAAAATAACTTTAATTTCGGAAGTCGGTGTCTTTGGATCTGTATTTTAGTTTTTGTCACCGATTTCCGAAATTAAAGTTATTTTTCACTTTGTACTGTTTTTTTTGGAAGTCGGTTTTTTTTGTTAAATTTTTTTTATTTCTCGGTTTTTAGTAGGTCTGTTTATAATGTATCTAAGTTACAATAGCATAATGGCGCCGATTCTGTTGTTCACAAACTAAACTAAATTTAAGTTCATGCATCTCTTTCTTTCTATTTCATTAAGAAAACGACAGAAGATAAATATTAGTTTAGTCCTGTCAAATTAAGATACTCCATAGACAATTTAGACGAGATTAAAAAATTGGCTATTAAAAATACGTCAATTTTCGTCAGGCGCCGACTAATTTGACAGGACTAAACTAATATTTATCTGCTGTCCTTTTCGTAATGAAATAGAAAGAAAAAGATGCCCGAACTTAAATTTAGTTTAGTTTGTGAACAACAGAATCGGCGCCAATGTCAACTTGTCCATCGCCTTTTACAAAATATTGCATTTCCCGATGCAAGGACGTTAATTGTTGAGGAGTTCTCCTAGTATTCCACCATCAGCTCCATTTCACCATTCGCATTGTGACGAGCATATATTGCTTAGCAACCATATTAAAGTAATCGAATCGCAACCCGTGAAATACTTATTATTGAGTACTTCCGGTGGCCATCGTACATCGTACACTAAAACTTTTGAGAAAAAAAAAACATATATTTATCGGGTTTATATTACGATAAGTACCCATTTCTTATCGTAATATAAACCCGATAATTTTATTTTATTTGACAAAATTCGTAAATGTTTTTCGTAAATGTTTATTCATCTATAACTGTATATAAATTTTTCCTAGACTTCTTGATAAATAAACATAAAACTCTATGTTTATTTATGAAAAAGTCTTGGAAAATGTCTCATAAATATTTTGTACCGTCAAAACTTTTACTTAAAAACCGAGATATAATTATCAGAAGTAAATTAATGTGACTCAACTTAGACGCAAAGATGGTACTGATTAAACTGTAATTAAAAATGAATTTAAGACGAAAATTAAATATTTCATTTGTACACATTTTCTGGGGAATTGTAATGAAGAAAATAAATGATTTATGAGAAGTATGAATAAGATTAATTAATTTATTTAGAGGGCATTCATTGCCTTCTAAACAATTCTCTTACTGGATTTCATTAATTATTCCGCTTATATTTTTGGCATTTATCTCAAAAACTTAATGTATGCTTGGATTGAAGTGTTTTTAATTTCGGAGTTGGATTTTCAACTATACATATTATATTTTAAGGTCGCTTTTCGGTTCTGTGTATGTGAGCACGTTGTTCTTCAACACTACGCAACGGATTTTGATGTGGTTTTCACCATTATTGAGATAATGTATTCCGGAAGTTTTATCTCGTATAATATTATTTAAAATTAAAATTTTTATTAATTGAGTAAAAATAACAAAATAAAATTCTAACTTAACTAAAACTATACAGAAACTAAAAAATAGCGTCGAAAAATTCATCCGCATCGCTGTCGACTGGTAATGTACAGACGGCAGCACATCAATGTAAACTCTATACATATCTATAACTACGACGCGTCGTATAGTGTTAGAAAGAAAGTATCTTTGGTATGATTGGTGGAGTTTTCAACGTTTCTAAAATTGCCCAATGGTTGCACATACTAAGAATTGGCAGCCAATTATCATGTCTCACTAGGAATAAGCCACACCCACCGCTCCCGAGATCGTTTGACGTTTATTCAGTACGTCACTTGGAGTTGTGTTGTGTGGTACTGTGTGTTCAGTGCCTGGCGGGATGTCTTCTGTCCCCAGACATTTTTGACTGTGCGTTTTTTAATTATTTTTACCAAAGTTTTTGAGTGGATCATGCCGGGTGATTGATATTTGTCGGTAGACGACGATAACGGTGAGTAATATTTTTTGTATTTATAATTTTTAAAGTGAAATAAAATAAACAAAGGTTAGTATTGAAAAAATGTGTCAATGGTGTTTTTCTATAGAATTTTCGAATTAATAGAAGGGATAGGTAGGTAGGTATCTTCTTTGGGTCAGTAGGTCGTCTTAGCGGTTCTTTCCTAATGATGGGTGCGCGCTGTAGGGTAGGTAACCGTGAAAGCTTAAATTCAGAGTTATACCTACGTGAGCATAATTCGATGAACTTATTGTTTTTGATTCCATTTAGGGCTGATTTTTCCAACGCCAGTTAATTTTTTAGCCAGCCAATTTTTTACTATTGGAGGAATAATATTGAATTTTTGACAATTCTTCAATACTTACAAAAACTGTCAGATGTCAATTTTATTACAATAACCAATGATATTCTAAAACAAAAATTATGTCGATTGAAAAATCAGCCCTTGGTCATGGAACATTCTAAACAAAAGTTATTCCAGCGGTGCTATTCTGTAAAAATCTCACCGTGAAAACTTAGGTGAAGTGAGCGTGGAGTGAGCTGTCAATAGTGTCAATCCCTAGCAAAAACAAACTCACATCACCTAAGTTTTCACGGTGAGATTTTTACAGAATCGTCCGGCAGTAGTAGTGATTGGATTTTAAAGTAAATACCGTAAACGCAGGTTACTTTAGCTAATTTTTTCATCTTTTACTGACTTCAAAAAAAAGGAGGTTATCAATTCGACACGTATGTATGTAATATTATTGGAATTGCATTATATTCACATATGACAATCTATTATTAATCTTCCAAACAAATATACAAAATTTTGTAGACGTATAATGTAATAGTATGTTTGTCCATGCATTTTTCCGCAACTATTAATCGGATCGTGACCATTTTTTTTGTATTGGCTTACATTTACTTCAACTTAGGGAATAGTGGAAGTTTCATCTAAATCGAGTCAGTCATTTTCAAGATATGGACTAATACGTGTAAGTGTGACGACCTGGCTTATTGATACGAGCTACGGGTGTAGTGTCAAAGGGAAAACATCTCAAAACCTTGGTCAAATTCTAGTGCAATATTTAAAACAAAACTATTGCCTACTTATTACAAACAAATATTCCAGTTTTTACTTAAAACTAAAAATATCAAAATAAAAAAGTAATTTAAAAAAATATTAAACCGACTTCAAAAACTCAAAATTGTGAAATAACTTTAATTTCAGAAGTCTGTGGCAAAAAACTACAACTAAAATAAAGATCCCAAGACACCGACTTCCGAAATTAAAGTTATTTCACAATTTTGAGTTTTTGAATTTGGTTTAATTACTTTTTTTTTAGAAACCCTTTGATAGTAGGGATTATGGTGGATTTCTTAGCATTTTAATATATTTGTTTTACAAAATATAGGTATGTGTATATTTTCTTTTGTTTTTTACTTTTGAGCCAATGTTGTTCTTTGAAGAGGGTTAGTTTGACTTGACCTGCAGATTTTGTCGACACAAAAACAATATTTATGCATTGAGCCAATGTAGCCCTATACAACAATAGAAAACCCTTTTTTGTATTGACCCAAAGTTCCCCCCCAGAGCTAAAGTAACCCGCGTTTACCGGTACCTACGCAATTATGCAACGAACGCCGGGCGTGCGAATAGTGAATGTTATTAAAAGTGATAGAATAGGAATATCGTTTTTAATAGTATTCGTAGTAGGTATCTGACAGCAATTTTTGAGAATTTTAGGCCGCTTTCCGAATTAGCTATAATCGCTCACAGCGCTCACATCATCTCACATGCGTTCCGATTTAGGTATTACGATTATGACAGCTGAGAGCTGTCCACAATTCGGAACGCCCGCGCCCCCGTGAACGCGCTCACAGTGCTTACTCAATGTAAAAACGATATTATTACACAGTACCTATTTCCTAAACACCACATTTCTTCTTCTTTGGTTAGGTGGCGACTATCAGCCAGAAGCACAATTTCGAAAATGCCACGTTAGTTTAATTTTATGTTAAGATGCAAATCTAAACAAAACACACACTGACACATCCTCACACACACACTGTCATTTTTGACAGCGCTCACGGTGATATTATTCTAGGGTCGACGTTATCGCAAGATGGCGCATGTCATGACGTCATCTATGACGATTCACGGGACATCGTTATCGCGCTCACGCTAATTCGGTACGGGTTTAAGCACGCTCACATCGATTATTTCCTAACTCGGAACGCAGGGTTAATGTGAAGAAAAATTATAGGCAGAATAGTTACGTAACTTGTATCTACTTAAATTGAAAACGTGATTTTTTGTTTATAGGAATATTTGCGTGATTTTAGTGTCAAATGAGAGGATTATGTTTAAAACTGATATTCCCGTTTGAATTATGATGTAAATCGGTCAACGGGTTTAGAGATAGAAAGAATTTTGTATAAGTAATGAAAACATACCAAAGTTCGATTTTAGTAAATTAATGTTCTAGAAAGTTTTTTTTATTATAGATAGGATAAATGTTGTTACTTAATACGAAAGAAGATTACATAGGCTACACAATATAATGAAATTGTAACGATCGCCTAGGCATACAGAACATAAAAAACTGGCCAAGTGCGAGTCGGACTCGCACACGAAGGGTTCCGTACCACAAAAACGCCGAAAAAAACACGTTTGTTGTATGGAGACCCCCTTAAATATTTATTTTATTTTAATTTTATTACTTATTATTAAAGTAAAAATACAACTGAGTATTTTGTGAATATTTCATGTGCCTACCTGTTACCACTACCTATTGATATCGATCAAAAAAGGGCAATAAAATCGCGTTTGTTGTATGGGCCCCCCTTAAATATTTATTTTATTTTGTTTTTAATATTTGTTGTTATAGCGGCAACAGAAATACATAATTTGTGAAAATTTCAACTGCGACAACTATCGCGGTTCTGGAGATACAGCCTGGTGACAGACAGACGGACAGACAGCGAAGTCTTAGTAATAGGGTCCCGTTTTTATCCTTTGGTTACGGAACCCTATAAAACAGGGCTTTATAGTGTCAGAGCCAAGAGAAAATTAGATGTAGGTAAAAGTGGCTTAAAATCAAGGGCCTCTTTGCCTTATAGTAATTGAGTAATCGTGGGCAAATAAACTAAGCTATTTGTTTCGTTCCAGAAAAGAACAGTTTACTTCGGGCTTCGGCGGTGGGAAGAAAGTGGAAGCATTGAAGCCCACCACCGCCAACTTTACGCGAGAGCCACTACGGGGCGGCAGACGATGCGGCTATGGTCGCTGCACACTCTGCCGATCCTTTTCTGAGCACACGAGTAACCTCAACTTCTTACAGCGTGAGTCCATGTGTAGCTTGTAATCACACTTACCTATCACCTTAGCTTATTCATCACTAACATAAAACATGGTTTCCTTAAAAATAATAAAAAAATTGATTAAAATAATACCTACTCCCTAAGTGTGCGTCTTGCCTGAGTGAAGGCGGCGCACCGCGCAGGCGGAATGAACGGCGCATTAGGCCGGTCGCACACGTCCGGTTTCCTGATCAGGAATTCAGATTCGGAGACCCTGAATGCACGCATTTCATACAAAATCGTCTCTAAGCGCATACGTTCTTATATATCATCGGTAAAGAAAAAATCTAAATCTAAACATCTTACTCTTCTTTTTTTTGCTTTTTTTCTTCTTCTTCTTGCTTCTTTCTAAATATTGTAAACGTTTGAGTTTTGATATCGACATTATTATGGCCTAAGTTAAATGGACGCGTAACTAAACATGCGCGCACGCATCAATTTCCCGCATGCACTAAGGACAGTTATCGACGAGTAAATCCGCTCCGCAATCCGTCATACGCGGTGCGCTGTCACTCAGGACCCACACTGATAGACAAAATAATGTTTCCGGTTTTATGCATACCGCGCGGCCAGACTCAGCTAATATTATTTCAAGTTAAAGAAATATCAACTTTATTTTAATGGTAATTAAGTTGATTTCAGAGTGACTAGCACTATTGAAAAAGTTAAAGTTGTAGCGTAAACTGAACTTTATTGTGTAGGATTTAAAGTTATTTTTCCATAAAGTCATTTTTGTTAACGATTTTTGGCAAATAAATCGCGAATGCAAATTAGTTAAGTTAGCCCGTATAATTTCTCATAACAAAGAATCCCATGTAAGTTTTGAAATTGACAAAATTTTCTTTGTTTTAGATATCAATGGACACAGTCAGGAGGCGCCTGAAGGACGTCGGAAAGAAATACCGCCGCCCTGCTAAGAAAATTCAAATAACCCAGGCGCAGGTCACAGACGTAGCTATAATATTGAAATTGTATACTTCTTTTCGCATCATTGTTAAATTCTTGAGAATTTGTCCTTTACTATTGTTAGTGATAATTTAAGTTTGGGCCGTCACCCACTGTCGTGGCGGCATGACACGACAAGGAATTTTAGGAAGCGCAAATGATTTGAAATCTTATTTTATCGTGATTAGCGTTCACAATGCGGCATGCCAGAACGTGCCGAAGGAAACCAAAGCAGGCTGTGACGTATTAATGAAATGTTTTTGTTAACAGTGTTTAATTAGATTCGAGATCATCTGTAAGTATTACAAAAATCCCTTGTCGTGCCGTGCCACCAGTGGACAGTGGGTGCCAGACCACAGCCCAGTCAAATTATACGAATCTGGGTAAAAGCTTATTTTTACTTGGCAATCAAATGCTACCGCATTTTTTTTTTTGTTTTGCGGATGGGAAATCATCAAATGACCCCTCCCGCTCTGGGTGGAGCGGAAGCGAGTGTCAGACTCTTACTGACTAAAACCCACCCGTGTTCCTTCCTTAGCCCTTTATGTTCCGGGCCAGCGGTAACCCTTTCGGGCAATCCCGCTGACCCGGCAGAATGCTACCGCATTTGATTTTGCTTGGTAGGCATTGGTGGATGTAACTTTATAATTAATGTTACAAATAAAAATAAAAGTTTGTAAAACATAAATATTATCTACTTGTTTTTAATTTAAGTATAGGTATACTAAATAATAATAACGCCTTCCAAAGGTCCCCGAGATGTGTTAGGCATTTTAAAAATAATAATAATAATTCTTTATTGACGTAATAGGTTACAGGAACTTTTATGTATGAAGCATGTTTATTATAAATTACCTAATTAAATAAATAAAAATATTAAATTGTAGGTTATTTAAAATTAAACTATGTAAATGGCTGAATGAAAATAATTTCTATAATATTAAGGATTTTTTTAACATAAATTATAATGTTTAAAAATTCAAATTTGTTTATTTGTGAAGTTTGCATGCTTTAATTTTTAAGCAAAACTTGTATGATTTATTAACACCTGTGTATACCATGTTTTACGCAAATAAATTATCTTATCTATGGTATAGTTTGGTTTTATAAACTTTGTTGTAAGTATATTTTAATTTAAAGTAGGTAGGTATTTGTGTGTTTTCAATTATATTTATGGTTAACATTAAAAAGATTATGATTGTTATTCCGCATTTTATTTTGATATTTTTCCAGGGTTTCACACGCGTTCCTGTAGGAACATAATATCTTAGGTATGTCCTTTTCTGATTGGTAGGTCTGCAAAATTCCATGATGATCGGTTGTGTAGTTATGGCGCCAAAAGCAGTGGGGTAGCTACCGCCGTATCTGATATACAGGGGGCCCCGACCGACGGCATATTTATTTCCTACTTAAAAAAACGTCACCGACTCACCGTCCGTTAAAAAAAAGCTTGTCGCGAGATTTAAGTAGGTAGGTACTCGTATTTACTTAGTTTGAAAATTTATAAAATTAAAATCAATCAGATCACATGTTATTTAATTTATTTGTAACACACAGGTAAACCTCGCGACAAGCTTTTATATCATATCAGTTGTGTAATGACGTTAAAAGTTGATAGTAAAAGTTTTAAAGGAAAAGTTTATTTTATTATTTTTAGCGCATTGAAATAAAAGCTTGTTTTAAAAAAAGATTTCTACTTTTAATTTATTTTTTACTTTTTAGTTACTGGACAGGTTTCTCAGTCTGTTCATCTCATTCACGACATCACGTTACACCTTGATGCCACTCAGTCCTCGGCATGGCCTCACCATGACTTGAGTGTTTGGAGGAATGCGCCACTTATTTCAGCTGGAAGCTTACTTCTGCCTTACGAAACACAGTTCCAGGTTTCATTTTGGAGTTATCATTCTCCTAGACAGGTTGCAAACCAATGCTGTTGACGCCAATCTCACCAAATTACACAAGTAAAAGTTAACCAACCGATGCTACAGACACGAACAATTCGACCTTAATATCATAATCGAGGACTCCAAAAACCCCAGTACACCAAAATTGCAGACGGATTGGAGCAACGGAGTTTAACTCGCATTCGTATTCTCACCTTTCATTTGATACCCATTTATTGTAGGAAAGCAAAAAAAACTGCGCAACGTTGGCGATATGAAATGTTTATACACCCTCATACCATTGGGTCATCCATCTAATCAATCAGACATAATCCACATTCATAACAAACGGAACGAACTTTTTTCCCAAATTTGTTGGAGTTGCATATTCGCGCCAACCAAGATACTCGTCAAGACGAATCAAACGAGCCCAAACTCGATGGGGTTGCGTTGTTTAATGACGGAGTTCCTATGGCCCCCTTTCAGCTCCATGATCAGACCCTGGTTACCATGTAGTATCACAGTACTCGTCAAGACGAATCAAACGAGCCTAAATTCGATGGGGTTGCGTCGTTAAATTACGGAGTTCCTATGGCCACCTTCCGGCTCCATCATCAGACCCTGGTTACCATGTAGTATCAAAGTACTCGTCAAGACGAATCAAACGAGCCCAAACTCGATGGGGTTGCGTCGTTTATTAACGGAGTTCCTATGGCCACCTTCCAGCTCCATCATCAGACCCTGGTTACTATGTTGTATCAAAGTACTCGTTAAGACGAACTAAACGAGCCCAAAATCGATAGGGTTGCGTGGTTTCATTACGGGTTCCTATGGCCACCTTCCAGCTCCATCATCAGACCCTGGTTACCATATAGTATCAAAGTACTCGTCAAGACGAATTAAACGAGCCCAAACTCGATGAGCTTGCGTCGTTTAATTACGGAGTTCCTATGGCCACCTTCCAGCTCCATCATCAGACCCTGGTTACCATGATTGTAGTATCAAAGTACTCGTCAAGACGAATTAAACGAGCCCAAACTCGATAGAGTTGCGTCAGTTAATTACGGAGTTCCTATCGCCACCTTCCAGCTCCATCATCAGATCAGCTCTATGTCATAATAATATTGCATTGTCATCCGATTTATACATGCATGCAAAATTTCAGCTTAATCGGATACCGGGAAGTGGGTCAAATTTAACTTTCAAGAGTCCACCTTCACACATGTCAATAATAATTAAAAGCTTTTAAAAATCGTTTATTTTGGAACAATAACATATACAATAGGTATTATAAAAATAGTTAAACGATGGTAAGTAACTACAAAAGTTAATAACTGTGGCGCAGCTATCAATAAGAACGCGCTAAAACAGGTGACCGCCATCGCCAGCCCGTCAGTAAGTAGGTAACAAAACCCGGAAAAGGTCATTAAACCCTGCTTGAAATTTAAAAAAAGAAATGTTTTTCTGACTTCAGATTAAACCTACCTGTCTACTTAACAATATTCATCGAGAGCGTGAAATTTCGCTAATTAATTGTGTAACAGTGTATACCGTACTTACCTACAAGGTTAAATGTAATATGAGTAGGTAATACCTACTTAACGTAATTTTCCAACAAATACGTAAAAAATGGTTGCCTGTAAAGTCGGTTTTACGGGCGAAGATTTTACGTGACAACGTCTTTTTCTCGGTAGAATATTTATTGATATGAATATAATTAAATTGCACAATAGGAACAAGGAATTAAATGAAAATAAGAACGTAACGTTACCGAGCGTTACACTTTTTCATAAGTGACTCCCAGCCGCAACCTAATTTAAGACGTTGTCACGTCAAAATGAAGGATTAAGTAATTAAAAGATCATTTAAATAAAAAATATTGATTATAAGCTTTCATACTATTTAGGCATTGCGCGGGCCACGGCCGCCTGCTTTTATATTATTTCGATCGCATGGCCATTATTTCGATTCGATTCAAGTGTTCAACCTGCTACGCTATTTCTTATCGCACAGTATTTTATTCTACACCACGACGATCATACGCACACACCCTCACGTACGCACTGCAGCACGAAACATTACAAGTAAGAACAGACAAAAAGCTATATATCTCTTTCGCACGATTCTCGCTGTTGCGCGCATAACGCGTTCAAGGTCAACGTGGGGTAACCTGATGTGCTGGCGACTGTACCCAAGAGACTGGCGGCATTACCACGTTGTATGGCGATGCTTAGCCTCTGGCCAAGATAAAAGCCAGCCCTTGGGTCACGGGAAGTGTCAACCAGCCGTTTCGAAATTTCTTTAAAAAGACCATGAGCACTCGGACCCCACGGCCCGAGAGTTTCAACCCCAAACGGCTCGAAAATATAGTTTCCGATGAGGTTATTATATTTTCGCCGCTTGAGGTTTTCCGCAGACGCAGCAGCAGCGCCAGCACAGCATGCCGAGCCAGGAAGATGGGATGGCGCAAGAGTATCGACACACGTAGCGTCCCACACTAAAGGCCTACCCACCTTCCATGGAAATAAAGACATACCGTCTGGTCTCTTGCCATCGTCGCGTGCCAAGCCATTGGGTTCTAATACAGCTGGAACGCCGACGGTGACAAGAGCTCGTCGGATGATGTCATTAATATTCGCGTGCCGCGCTAAGCGACCCGCACTTCGGCTGCAAGACAGGCCGTGGTGTCCGAGGCTGTTGACATCTTCGCCACAGTGACAGCGATGGGGAGAACAGCAAGGAGTGCCTAGACGTAGGGAAGCAGCGAGGCGAAAAGTAGTGTCGTCGAACAAAGTCCCTATGTTCGACGAAGGTAGTGCATGAAGCCAAAGACCCGACTCCCACCTACCCACAGCCAGCAGGCGCGCACGTTCCGCAGTAGTAGCAGACGAGTCAAGTAAATTGTTCTGTACTACTCTGCAGAGCGGCTCATCCCACCGTCTCTGGGAAGATGGATTGTCGGGTGGATCTGTATTCGGGCAAGCGAGACTCCAGGCATCCATAGCCTCGGTGAAACACGGCACATCATAATTAATCAGTGTGGAAGCTAGGATTTTCCTGATTAATTTATCAGTGCCGTGGACCGAAGATATAAAAGCCGGTAAACTAATACTAGAAATTTTGCGGACGCCGAGGCCCCCCATACGAATGGGAAGAGTAGCTTGTGCCCAAGCTCGGTCGTCCATGGCCACATTTAAAATGGAAGTTAATGTATGCCTGATAATTTGGTCCATTCTGTCTAAAAGGTGAGTGTGCTTCCATAAATGGGAAGCGCGAAGAAAATATGTTAATTTAGGGCCGAAACAGCAGTAGCGGATTAAAGTTATGGCCGAATGCATATTAATTTGGAACAATCTTTCCGAAACGTCATTGAAATTTTGGATTTTTTCGTCAATAAAAACGGGAAAGGAATTGTCAAAGATTGGGGACCCAAGGAGGCGAAGAGAGCTTTTTTCAATAATTTTGATTTCTGGAGCTATTGCGTTAAATTTGGGAAGTGTCAAATGTCTGTCAGTACTGTCCGCTAAAAATAGTTCACATTTCGAAAGATTGAGATCAAGGCCAATGGAATGAAGTTCATTTTTTAAAAATTGAAGGTCATGTAATACAGTTTCTGCATCGCCTCCCAAGGTTCCATCATCGAGATACCAAACGTTAAATTTGGAATTTAGCTGTCGAATAATTGGGTGAATGGCTAAACTAAAAATCACTGGCCCAAGGGGGTCACCTTGTTGACAGCCAACAGCAGATTCCAAAAGGTTGTCCCGATACAGTAATTTAGAAGGGTGTCTGTAACATTGCCAAATGAAACTATAAATTTGGGGTATTTCTTTTCTAGTTTCTGCCAGCAAGGTGTCCCTATTAACAGAATTGAAGGCATTCTTTATGTCAACCTTCAGGATGACCTCTCCTTTTCCAGAATTTAGGTAGGTCGACAAGGCGTGTACGGCAGCCTCACAGCCCCCTTTGGAGCCGTAACCTAGCTGCAGGGGCTGAAATTTTTCCGAAACAACCTCACCGTAAAATTTACAACAAATTTTGGCTGCCATACGGCGGTAAGTAGTGCCCACGGCAATGGGCCGAATGCCGCCATCCTTCTTACGCAGGGCACATAGATTGGCCCCGTACAGAACGTCGATGACGGCCTCGTTCACCTTGCCGGAGAGCATAAGGTTAATCAAAGCCGTAAGCTCCTTCAAGAGCAACTCACCAGCTGCCCCGGCGCCTGAACAAATAAGGTCCTTAAGGTGTTGAGGACTCAGGCCGTCGAGGCCGCCAGCGGAGCCGCTCCGGAAGGAGCAAACGGCTGTGACCAACTCTCGACCTGTAATGGTGAGGGAATGGTTATCAGGATCAGGAGGGTCGGGAAAAGAAAGGCCATCCGCTGCGGCAGGGTGTTTGCTCTCCAGAGCTGCGAGTGTTTCTGGAGAACAGGGTGCCACCACATCACTACTAAAGAGAATCCTGGCTGCTCCGCTAATGTCACCTTCCCCTAACTTAGATTCTACCAGGTGGGATATACCTTTTGATGAAGTATATCTCTGTGTCTGCAATTTTGAATCTAAATTATGAGCCGAAATATTACAGTTTTCTTTAATTTGTGCAGTTAATGTCTTTTTGGTTGCCAAATTCTTTTGTACATGTAGAATTCTGTAAGGGAAGGTGAGTAGTTGTTCCCAAGCACTTAGCGAGTTCTCGCGGGCGGCAAGACGAACGCAACCTGCAAGGTGTTGCGCCACTAGAGGTCTAGCGCCGCGGGGAACTCGCTTCAAAACAGGAATAGATTGTTTTAATTTGGACAGGGTTTTCCAAAACGGGTCAAAAGTGGATGTAGCTGGATTTGTAGGTGTAACTGTTGAGACAGGGTCTGAGATGAGTGCATTTGGTGGTCTGTGCACCTTTCCAATGTGCACATTCAAACCCCGCTTACCTTTAAAAAATCGTGCCTGGGTACACTGCGGACATCTCTCCAGGATGCTCAGCGATGTTGAAGGTTGACAAGCACTGTTATCTACCACATCGCTGCTACCACTAAGCATTTATATAACTATATTTAGAATTTTACTTATTAAAACTAATAAAAATAATAACAATAAAATAAAATCACTAAAAAAACACTAAAACGTCTAAGTGACACCGATGACAACGACGGGAGCTCTGACGGGACCGACGCAGTCAGGCAGGCGGCCTAGGGCGCTGCGCCGCCGATGCATTTCGGCGCAGCCCTGGCAACCGTTGCCTGGTGACATCGAACTGGCGTCGCGTCCTCAGCGACGCGATGAGAAAATAAAAACATGAAATTCACTTTGATTTGAAATCAATATGGGTTGTATGTTCGGGAGTTATGATTTATTTTATAAAATTATTGTTAAAAATGGTGTTTGTATCACTTTGTTCGTTTGCATTCACAGCACTCAATTGTTTTCGTTGCAAAATATGAAGAAAGGTGAAAAAAAAATTATAGACTGCACTTGTGCTGATTCACTGCTTCTAGTTTTTATAATTCCGCATGATAGCTTCCTTATAATAAGCTTTTAAATATTTAAAATTATTAACTTAGGCGGAATCGAACTGTACGTGACAGCAGCGCCATTTTTTTTAAAATTATATAGTAGAGAAATTTCCATGTTTTGTCTAGTCTTTAAAACCATGCGAAGCAGGGGCGAGTCGCTAGTAATAACATAATAATTAAAAAAAAACGAACGGACGGACGGACGGTTTTATGAAAGTCAAATATCTGTTCGCATGTTTGTACAGTCAGCAACAAAAGTCCATTAACACAGCAGTAACTGAAAAGCAGTTTATCGAATAATTTTGTGATTTTTTTTGTGATTACTTAGTTGTTCTGTGTGTTTTTTTTTATTGTGTAGTGTGTTTTTCATGAATCGATAGACTTTTTCAGCATTTCATATAACAGCTAATACTTAAATTGTTAATTAAATTTTATTTCTTTACTGATTTTTATTAAATATTTTGCTCAATAATTAATTACAGACAGGACTGGTCCACACTAGCTGAAGTCGGAGAGAAGTGGAAAGGAGAAAGGGAGACCTTTGCCCTGCAAAGAGACAACATAGGCTAAAAATAAAAAAAAGAATTATTAAGATTTAAAAAACTAAAGTTTTGTTCGCCTCTGTTTACTCCTTGGGAAACTGTCACTGGTGTGATGTTATCCTACTATTTAGTCACACTTATATACAGGGTTATTGGTAAAACATTAAGAACCTTTTAAGAGGTCGTTGTACTCATCATTATGAACCACTTTTACTAAGGGACCAAACACGAAATAGCGAAAAAAAAATCAGCTGTTCCCTACATTTTGACGAGTTATACGAAACCCTGTATAAAATATTATAAAGGCGAAAGTTTGTGAGGGTGGATGGATGGATGGAAGTTTGGTACTCTTTCACGCAAAAACTGCTGAACGGATTTGGATGAAATTTGGCACACAAATAGTTTATAACCAGGATTAAGACTTATGCAGGTAAAACCGCGGGGCGCTGCTAGGCTTAACTATTTTTTATGAATATCTTATAAAAGAAGGCATATTCTAAGGCCAAACAGACCCTCAATCTAGCATCTAAGTCTTCTGGTATTCAGTGATGACCACAATTTGTTATGCAAAACCACTTGGGTACGTAACAGTGTCTAGTGACTGAATGCATACCGATAATTGAACGTACCGCAAGTATCTACTCCATATACCAGTTATTAGCTGTACTGACTTCATTGGGTACTTGACCATTTTGCGGTTAGAGCTGGTAACCTTCTGAAAATTTTATTATATAGCGTGTATCAGAAACGTGTGGACAGATTTAATTAATACTTTTAACGGTGTGGTATAGACCCTGAACAGCAAAAATTTATCAGCGGTCCTATACATAACTTCGATACCTAATGTTTGGACAACTGATTATCTATATACCGTAGACAGAGTAAACTATAGACTGCTGCATATCTTCTTTTTCATTTGCACAAGAAAAAGAGAAATATGTTAACGTTACTAGCAAGGAAAAGAGACAGAGTAAGAATATTTCTGTCCCTTATTGCGTGTCGGCTAAGCACATCAATGTGCACAACAAGTTTGACGTTCATGAATGAAAGAATAAAAACTTAAGATCTTTTTCGTGCATAATTCAATAATAGTACATTTGCGCAACTGTGCAAATGGTAAGGTGCAGTGTAATAAGCCGTAAAAATTATATTATGATGAATATTGCCGGAATTTTTTGTCCCTTTCGGTGACACGGATACCATGAGTCTATAGATCTCTGTCTACGTTATATACTGAGTATATTATTTGTATTGTCCATGTCAATTGTGTGTTGTCTTTGGTCCCTGGCCCTGACATCAAGCAATGGACAAAATTGTCAACATTTTATATGCTTGAGAACGAGGCTTTTGACTATGTTGTATGTGCATTATAACTAGAAAACATTAACATAACACACAAAACAAAAACCCACCTTGTTACTCGCGTTAATCCCAAAAACCCAACATGAATGCACTTTAAAATGTTATATTAATCCCTAGAGTATAAAACCATCCAATTCCACCTTCGAATACCAATTCCGTTCGAAACCGAATAAAACCAACCACATACAGGTACAATGAGATCTGAATAACCAATTAACGAGTCCCCACAATCTTGACTCCCGCGGGACAGTCGCGCACAATTGAAACATGTATCAATTACTGCGAAACACTTGTGTGTTGACGTGTACTTCAATGTACAGGGGGATGTTTAGAAGTTTTGACACATGTTTTTTTTTTGTTGTAATTGCTTACTGTTCTTCTCTGTAAGGTTTTCGTGTTGAAATCAAAGCAATCAAAACCGTATGTAGAATGTCTACTTTCATCATAGTGTACATAATAAAAAGTCTATCTTCTGTCTACATATTTTTTTTATTGCCCAAGCCCTGTAATTACTTCCATTATAATTCCTGCAAACCTTTTTAAACACGTGTCAGAAGATGATTTTTTTTCTTCTTTGCTGTGTTGTCGAAGATCAAAAAAATAATTTCGAGGGGAAAAATCAGTCTTGTTCCTTCCATTTCTCTTGCTATTTCTTACTCTCATAAATTGAGGAAGTCGTCTCAGGCGTCTAACCATCTTCTACTATAATAATAATAATAAATTCATTTATTTCAAGTGAATACGACATAAATTAATAGAAAACATAATAAATAAATTAAATTAAATCAGAAACTGCAGCATTTCAAATCAAATCAATATAAATCAAATTAATATACTTAAACAAAAGAAATTAACTTAAAATTAATCAAAATAACTCGAATAAATTCAAACCAAATTTAAAACTAATAATCAAAACAATAATATAAAAATAAAATAAAAATACATATTATTATTAAAAATTTCGGACCCATAAGATGTTCATTTGGTTAGTACACACACTATGATAGCTTATGAAGTCCAGAAAGTGCGTATAAATTAGATGCCTAAATATTTTGTAATAGGGGTCTACTTAAATGGGTCCCAGTAACTGGGTTGTGGAGGTCAGAGAGGCAGTCGCTCCATGTAAAATACTGGTATTCTGGTATTGGTTTTGGTGTTGGTATTGGGTTGGTTTTTGTAATACTGGTATACTGGTATCCGGTTAGACTGGAAGCCGACCTTAACATAGTTGGGAAAAGGCTAGGCAGATGATGATGATGATGGTCTACTTAAATGGCAGTAAGCTGGCCACGTTTGTCGAAGCCAGATAGCCGGTGGAGTAGACGAGTCCGGGAGTGGAGACCGCGTATCGACAAGCATAGTGTGGGACGAAGAAAAAACTTTATATTTGTTACACGCACAAGAAATACTTACAATTAAAAAGAACATTAAAACAGATGGACTAACGACCTTAAAAAGGTTCGTGGGACAGACTGGCCGTGGAAAGCGGAGGACAGGGTTTTGTGACGCATTCTGGGAGAGGCCTAATGCAACAGTGGGCTGCGAAAGGCCAAGTTGATTGATTGATTGAAAAGGGATTACCTATCCATCTAGCTTCTGATAGCAAAAACTTTTTTACAAAGAAACCATCGACCAAACCCGACCCGACCGACTGAAAAGTAACTTTATTTTCGGAAGTCGGTGTCGTTGGGTTCCCATTTTCGTTGTTTGCTTTTTTGGAAGTCGTTTGTTTTTTTTGGTGAAAATGTTTGTATTTTTCACTATTCAGTTGTATTTTCCCCACACAAATTCGTATAACACTATTTGCTATGTAAATATCAGTGACAGGAAGTCATTATAACATCATCAATATAAACTAAGTATTAACAAGCAAAGTTAATAAAATTTATATGGGAGCACCCTTAAGGCACACCCTGTCCATTAACGAAATAATATTTGAAATCGATTCACAATTTCCGGAGATATCGCGTAAGAAACATACAAAAAAAAAAACATACAGCCGAATTGAGAACCTCCTCCTTTATGAAGTCGGTTAAAAATATCCGCTTTACTCTTCGATATTATAATTAAAACTTGGTGTATTTTTTTTTTATCGTTGCCCCCACACTAGGAATTTCTCCTGTATTGTAGGCGCGTTTACAAACATTTAAACTCACATATACAAACAGCCAGTCCCGGACCGGACCCGGACCGAGACCCGGACTCGGTGTTGTATTTAATGGCTGTGCAAAGATCAAAGACTAAAACGCCTAACGAACAATCACTCTCAAATACTCATCAAACTCAAATATCACAATTACAATCAATAAAACCCTCAAAATGAATATCGTTTTGGAACCAATTAATTGAATTACTTCCCATTATGGAGGTGCTATAACTTTTGGGTTTCAATTAATACCTATCGTTTTCGAAATTCGGACAATTTCGAATCGATCAAAAGGAGTTCGAACGTATTGGAGTATTCCAATTAACTATTGTGCCAGTTCTACACGATCAAACGCTGGCACAAAAGCTTGGCTGCGAAAAACTGAAATCAGGTAACGGTGCCCTCACTTTAAAAAAAAAAAAGTTAATGTAGTCTTAAAACGAGCGCTTATTTTAACCTTTTCATAGCGATAAAAACTCTCTTTTATATTTCGGTTTGAAACAATCATGTCTGTGTTCTTGCTTATTTTATTTCTTGAAATAAAAGCTTAATTATAACATGTTTTCTTTAAAAAAACATACCCTTTATGAGCTCAACTGTCTCTAATGAGACACAATTACTTCTATATTGTTACCGAAATAATTAATAAGCTTACCTAATGGGCAAAGGGTTAAAAGAAACAGGCCTAAATATCAAAGTAATTCAGTGTAAAATAACAACAAAAAGACCATTTAAATGAAACAAAAACACATTTCTCCTGGACAATCAGTTACTCGTTCTACCTACGACAGCCGAGCTGTTCTGTTTTACGTTTTGTGGTATTCAATGGTCGCATGGTTGCATGGTCGGTGGGCACATAGAATATGCAGCGGGTTAGGAATGCCGATCGACCTGCCATAGGTTTAAATAGAACGGGGAACAATGGCGAACTAAACTACAGTCAAGTTTCAGTGAGGTTTTTTTTAAACGGACAAGGCCTACGCAGACCGGGACGGCATGGCAAGGGATTTAAATTGCCAAAGTCTGTGTTCCTCTAAATTTCTCCCTGCGAGTCTTCAAGTGTCGACTAAATAGGTTCCTTGTAGGTAAGCGTGCCTCATCGCTTAATCAAATAAATCGAATTAGTCGATCGATTCTGTAACAATATCACCGTGAAAAACGTAGGTGAAGTGAGTGGGCTATTTATCTAGTGATTGACAGCTCACTTCAAGTAAGGTTTTACAGATATATTTTTCAGATAGTGGTCGAACATACCTATCAAATATATGAATTAAACGATCACTAAAACTCAACTGCTCAACTGGCAAGGGATTAACTTTTGTACGTGATAAAAATCGTAGGCAACAGCTATTTTTATTAAAGAGTAATAAAACTAAAAGTGAAACACGTTTTCCTATATTCTCTAGAGTAAAAACCAGATATAATAATAGTGTACCAAACGCAGCCGGTTCGCAAACAAGTGGTAGCGATATGAATTGCATTTTTATTCTTATCGTAGGCACCCTTCCTACTGCCCACGAGGAAGAGATTGGATTGTAAGTCCCGTGTAAGTAAAAGATATAAATATCGCAGGCCATTTGTATGATTCCGCGTTTTACAAACGGCGTCGTCCGTTTAAAAACGGTCGCTGTTTTAAAATATGCTGAACCCAGAGGTTAGGTTACTATGCCGAACCCCGAGGTTAGGTTTGGTTAGGTTACTTTAAACCCAGCACAGTCGAGTCGGATTGCCGTCCCATCAGACTATGAGAATGAAGGAAAGGAGAGTGCACCTGTGTCTGCACGTATACTTGTGCATTATTATCTCCCTCGCCGAAGGCTAGTCTTCGTTGAGATTGGTCGCCATGGCTGAAATACGGCCTGTAGGATACTAGCAACTAATCGCTAGTTGCTACCGCGCACTCGCTGCTCTGTCCTCGCCAACCTATATAAAGTTGCTAGCTCTGCTAACTTTTCGTTAATCGCCGGCAGTAGGACTGGCGCCTCATGCTTGTTTTCAATTGTTTTGTTGCACAATGAAACTGTTGTTAATCATGAAAAATTGTTGTAGCAATCCAATCTGACGTTGGGTGAGTTTTCTTTTATTAATAAAATATTCGTTGTGCCTCACAGAGGATGAAAAACTAAATATTTAGCTTTTATGTTTATTTGTATAAGGAAAATGAACGTTACGATTAAGCAGGAGAGTCTGTTTTCCTTCGATCAGGATACCTAAAGCCATGGACTTTCATCAAACTCATCAGATACAGACGCCAGCACATCAAGCTACCCGAAACTGTCAAATTTTCCCAATCAACTTTGAACCTTATACTTTTAGCGATGAAGTTGAAAATTAATTAAAGAAATTTGACAGATTGTAGTAGCTTGATGTTTTGGCGTCTGTACCTAAAATGCAGCCATAGTGACTTCTGCGCTGCCATAGATATTATACCTTAAAGTGACCCTATTTTTTACACATTATTTTTTAAGGTATAATGTTTTCTGGCGTAGTTTTCGCCTGTATGCGAAGCCTTTTGAGCCTGTACCCGAAAATGTACAACGAAATTGCTCAAATAGTGCATCATAAAAACAATAAAGACGATAAATTACCAGCTATCAAACCTCAGCAACTGGTTTACCAATAAATTATTAATTTAAAAATCAGTCTATAACTTTCAAACACAACCAATACACACACAATTCAAAACCTCTCAACACAATACGTGCAAAAACCAATACAATGCATAAAACAGCACATAATTGCAACTGTTTCATTTTGCACAGTTTGCAGTCTCAAACATGAGCGCTTTGTTTGTGGTCGCTTCGAGTTAAATATGTATTGGTAAAGGACTGTTCATATTAGGTTTTCATACATTCTGCATGTTACCTTCCTTTCCCCACCTGTGCTGGGGGCCTAAAAAGGCCACTTTGGAGAATCATAAAAGGATAACATTTCTTTTTTCGCTGCACTACGTAGGTATAATCAAAGAGATTGGGATTGGATTTGGATCGGAATGATTGGTATTTTAGCACAGACAAAAAAAATAACTGAAAAATGCTTCACCAATGGGATTTCATACGATTAACTTAACGGTTAACTGTCCATTATGTTATCCTTTTATAATTCTGCCAAAGTAGCCTTTTTAGGCCCCTGGTCTCGTGAATAGGGACTTGTGAAAGAAAAGTTCACAATTGCCCATTGATGGTATCGTCAATGGGGATAAAGTGGAATAACCCGGATTCGGCTTCCCGTCAAACCGGATGCAGCTGAATACCAGTATTTTACATGGAGCGACTGCCTATCTGACCTCCACAACCCAGTTACTGGGTAACACGATACCTCTTGGTAGGACTGGTTGTCAGACTTTCGGGATTCTGACGACCCGTAACGACTGTCAAAGATCCAAGAATGACAGCCGGGACCAGCGGCTTAACGTGCTATCTAAGGATCTGGTGTAATGTGTGTCTTTTCGTCTGTGCAAAATAAATGTATTTTGTTTCTTTCTTTCCGAGGCACGGAGGGGTCTCGGTATGTAAAGATGGTCACCCATCCACGGACCAACGGCAACTACCTTAGCTTAACCTGATCGATCAACCCGTGTGTCTGTTATTATTTAGCCACTGTTTACACAACATTATTTTTAGTATATGCGAAACCCGAAACACGTGTCTAGTATTTTTATGTAAAGAATCTATGTACAAAATTTCAAAACTGTATCATGAAAAATCACAAAGTTATAAGGTTGTTAAGTTACCTGTTTGTCCGTACAAAAACATGCTCACCTGCGCCGCGCCGTCTTACGCTCATTGATAATAGTACCTAGGTACCTAACCGTTCAGCGCGGAGATTGGATAACCTACTTAGTGTCGCTCGGTGTTCAACTTTTAACCTTTTTTAAATATTTTCGGGACAAAACATTACATGGGGTAAAAATAATTTGAATCGATTCAGTTACTTATTCTGAACAAACTATATTCAGGTTTCGCATAAACTAAAAATAACGTTGTGTAAGTACGGCACGAATAAAGGTCTGTTCATATTAGTATGGACGGTTTTCGCGAAGTTGTGCGGAATGGAAATGTGTTTTGCTGTGTTGACAATGGTTAAATATCGTGTTTTCAGTATCAAAAGCTGTTTACAATAGTGTTGTTTTTGAACCTGTTCCACACTTTCAGATAATTAAGTACTCGTTGACATATCTGTCAGATATTTTCAGGTACCTATATCCTGTCAAACTTTTTAATTTATCCTGTGGATAGTGACTACGACATTCAAGTTATTGTAACGAATTTCTTTAACGCAGTAGGAGTAAACTGGTAGAAATAGTCACGTAACGAAAAAACGTTATGCGACTTTCGCTCTCTCTGCTATTATAGTTTCGTTGAAATTATATAATTATATTTAGAATTTATAAATACATAATGATTTAGAAATAAAAATAATTGGGGGATTGATTATTATAACTTCAATAACAAAGAGAGCTCAAATTCATGCAGCTATAGCTGCTCCTACCCAAGATCTAAAAGGAATTTGAGCTCTCAAAGCCTGTATGTTAATCCAGGGTGTCAGCTACCTCCATACAAATTTTATCAAAATTGTTCCAGCCGTTTGAGCGTGAAGAAGTAACAAACATATACACAACACACACATAGACACACACGCACTCACAAACTTTCGCCTTTATAATATTAGTGTGATTGCGAATTAATTCCCATTCCATCAACTAAATGCAACCGAAATGCTAATTACCTCCCGCACCCCCCATTTCTCAGCGCGCACCCCCATTCTCTGCATGTAGACTATTACGTAACGTAACTTGCGACTACTTTATGTACCTGATCTTTAAACTTAACACCTGAATGTCTGAAAGTAGTGCCATGCACCTGCTGTGGAGTAGTTTAAGTTTTGTTTAATTTAGAGCTTAAATGTATGAGTGTATGGACTATGGAAGCTGGGGTTGTAATAGGCGTGTGAAATATGTAAGTTGGTTAAGGAATCCTACTAATATTATAAATGCAAAAGTTTGTGAGAATGTATGTTTTTTTTGTTTTTTTTTTCTCTTTCACGCAAAAAAATATTGAACCGATTTGGATGAAATTGGCCCAGTGGTCACGGACACGACTTACGAGTTGTAGGTCGTAGGTTCGAACCCAGACAGGCGGTTTACTTTGTGTAAATTATTTCATCACCACTGCTCTCAAAACGGTGAAGGAAAACATCGTGAGGAAACCGGAATGTCCTAGAACTAAAAATTCGAAGACATGTGACATGTACAACCCGCACTGGGCCCGCGTGGTGGATTACGGCCCACTCCCTCGCATTGAGAGGGGGCCTGTGTCCCAGCAGTGGGAATATTATAGGCTGATTATGGTATGGATGAAATTTGGCACACAGATAGTTTATAACCAGATTTAACAAATATGGTTCTTTTAATCCGGATATTCTCACGGGATCGAATCTTATGCGGTTGAAGCTGTGAGGCACTGCTAGTATTAAATAAGGATATATAAACCTTTCATTTTGTTTCACAGAGTCTTATTATGCATAATTTACTAGATAATTATACCCCTTTATTCATAAAGATAACAGCTTAAGATTAGCAACTGTTTAACCATATATTTTTGACGTTTGAACTTAACTCACTTAACTTTAATCATCGTTTATAAATAAACCCCAAATTCTGAAGATTTAACAGATTTTGTGGGGAATTATCAGAATTAAAAATCTTGATTCCCAGATTCAAGATTGTTAATTCTAAGTATTTTCTGTGGGAAAGTTATTTCTTAGTATCATATTTATGAACTCAAGTTAACCCTACTCAAGTCAAAAATACTAGCTAGTTTATTTGATCTGAAAACATCAATTTGTCAATCAAATATTGTGTGTGAAAAAAAACACATCACAAATAAACTGATTGATTGATTGATTGATTGTGAAATTGACAGATCTCGCTTATTTCAGAGTTACATTACGTTTCCTCGAATTACGCAATCTTGCGAGCCTGAATTTCAGTGAAAACAATATTGACCAACTTTTTACAACCGCTCTGTTAAGTCATAAAATAGTTATTTCTACGAGCAACTAATTACATCTAGGTTAGACTTGAATTACAATATTTTGGCAACTTTTTCAACCTTTTTTCCTTCCATAATTAATTGGCTAAACCAATCATTTTTCACCTAACGAGCCAAGTTTTTCCCCTTAACTCATCTTTATAACACTTTAAAAATTCCCGTTTTAATGCAAGAATTATGAGGAGATATTTACTATGCATGACACTGTCATTTATTTTATGAAACTTGCCTTGGCCTGAGTTGCCAAGTTTTTACAGGATTAATTTTGGACTTGGCCGGCTTGAATTGGGGCAAGTATTAAGGTTGAGATATCGTGCTATGGAGAGGGATGTTTTTACGAAGAGATGTAAAAAGTGACGATGGCCATCTGGCGGGATGTCAAAGTTGGTGATGTTAGCTTTTCTTATTGCAGGTTTTAGGCGGTTTTCTTACGAAGTTCTGGTTGTCTTCAGTGAGAATTTGTTCGTTAATTTTTGATGATTTTTGTCGGAATTATGTAAGAAGTTTTGTTTTATTATTTCTTATACCTACTTATTATAAATTCCAGACTGTTTATTTTGTGTTATTATTTTTTCACCTCATTCTTGGTATATTATAAGGTACTAGCTGCGCCCCGCGGTTTCACCCGCGTAAGTGTCGATTCCAAAAAAATTTGGAGAGGGCCACCCTTATCCTAGGTTATAAGGGTGGCACTCTCCAAATTTTTTTACAAAACAATCAAATAGCCTACGACCTATTCTCATACATCCAAAAAAATTCATATAAATCGGTAGAGCCGTTTCGGAGGATTTCGATAACAAACACTTTTATATATAGGGTGACTGGTAATTAGTGACCGATACTTAAACACGTGATTTTACTCATCATTATGAACAACTTTTACTATGGGACCAAACCTGAAATCGCGAAAAAAAAAACAGCTGCTCCCTACATTTTGATGAGTTAGACGAACATAAATGTAGGGAACAGCTGATTTTTTTTTCGCGATTTCAGGTTTGGTCCCATAGTAAAAGTTGTTCATAATGATGAGTAAAATCACGTGTTTAAGTATCGGTCACTAATTACCAGTCACCCTATATAAAATGATATAGATACGAGTATGTATTAGGTTAAAATCGATCGGTCACTTTACTTTGAGTAAATTTTTTCATCACCACTGCTCTCAAAACGGTGAAGGAAAACATCGTGAAAAACCGGCATGTCCTAGAACCAAAAATTCGAAGACATGTGACATCTACCAACCCGCACTGGGCCCGCGTGGTGGATTACGGCCCACTAGGAACATTATAGGCTGATTATCTGTTCGGTTAAAAAACACGGTAGAATATAATTAATCTTGCAACCAAAACCAAAAACCTTCAAGATCTACAATTAAAATCTCAACAATGTCTAAGCATAGGCTTAACAAACTTCCAGTTGACCTAGTAAACCAACCGACCATTAATAAGTAAAGTTCACTACCCGCCTTTACAACATAAATAAAAAAAGGAAATCCAATTTTTCAGACTTTCCACTTGAATATAAAACACTTCTAATTTAATAAGGAACAGTCTGAACAGTCTGAACAGGTTCATCATATTAATTACAAAGTTAATTAGCAAGGAAGTTTATCTCTTAAACCTTAGAGAAGTAAATCTTTCTAATAGTCTGACAAGGTGTGCAGGTATTTCACTGCAAGGTTAGCAAAAGGGGTCAGCTCAGAAGCTACATTAAACGGGTTTTAAAAATATGTAATAATAATAGCAGTCCACTGCTGGACATAGGCATCTCCTTACAAAACTTGTACATAATCAGCCTATAATGTTCCCACTGCTGGGACACAGGCCTCCTCTCGATGAGAGGGAGTGGGCCGTAATCCCCCACGCGGGCCCAGTGCGGATTGGCAGATGTCACATGTCTTCGAATTTTTGGTTCTAGGACATGCCGGTTTCCTCACGATGTTTTCCTTCACCGTTTTTGAGAACAGTAGTGATGAAATAATTTACACAAAGTAAAGCGCCTGTCTGGGTTCGAACCTACGACCTATAACTCGTAAGTCGCGGCCGTTACCACTTGGCCACCACTGCTCTCACAAAACTTGTAAGCTGGACCCAATACTACCTATTTCTCTGTATTTGTTAACAATTGGACCCGTGTGTCGCTAAGTTGAAACACTGGTTCCTACAATTTTAGAGAGAAGGATAAAGTCTGGATTTAAGTTGCAGCTGCAGCGAAATAAGTTGGGTTTAAGCAATACCTTACAATTTTCGTTGAGTCACCGTTAACTATGATTTGTGAGTTGAAAAGATTCTACAGGGAACGAAATAGATAAGTAGGTATTTCGAATTATTCATCTTTTACGACTCCCGTAGTCCCATGGGTAAAAATCTTGCTGAGGAACGAACTGAAGTGGCAGTGGGCTGGCCATGTTTGTGTAATACCATCCATCATGGCCGGCCATCGGGCCGGTAGAGGAGACGAGTCCTTGAGTGAAGATCGCGTATCGGCAAGCATAGTGTGGGTCGCCCCCCAGCTAGATCGACCAATGACCTAAAGTTGGTCAAGAAGGGACAGACTGGATGGGCAAGGCGGAGGACAGCGTGTAGTGGCGCAGCCTGGGAGAGGCCTATGTCCAGCAATGGACTGCGATAGGCTGAGTTGATTGATGACGAACAAATAATCGTACATTATACTTTGCTAGGAACTATTTAGAACCTTCTAACTCCACAAATGAAATAACATAAACCTCGTGATATGTAAATAATTTTGTCCGGATCCGAGATAGATGTTATTTTATTTATTACTAGCTGCGCCCCGCGATTTCACCCGCATAAGTTTCGATCCCGTGGGAACATCGGGATAAAAAATAGCCTATATATTAATCCAGGGTGTCAGCTACCTCAAATCAAATCAAATTTATTACTGAACCAAAAAGTTTTACATTAGTTGGTGATTGGAGCCTCCTGTTAAGCAAGTAATGCCTGTGTTAGGAGACTCCGCTCTTCCACAGCAGTATACAATTTTTTTAGTACCTTATTTATAAACAGTATGTGAGTGAACGTGTGTGTGTGTGGGGGTGTGGGTGTGGGGGTGTGTGTGTGTGTGTGTGGGTGTGTGTGTGTGTGTGTGTGGGGGTGTGTTTGTTTTAAGTACCATCCGAGGACGTGCGTATGAATACACAAGGCACGACCGAGGACCTTTTCAAAGCGAGGACCTTTTCGAGGGTCCTCGGTTTGACTTGACCAAAGATTCGTATTCTGCAAGCAATTTTGAGTCTTTCTATATACTTAATACGAAAAAGTTGTCTGAACCTCGGTTTGATCAAGATTATTCATAATCTTACACAGACATTGTGTATCCACCAGATGGTGCCACTGTCGCCTCATACACAGACTCTTTACACTCATTTCACGTTTGTTGTATTATCCGAGGACCTATGTGTTAACTTTAACACAAAAGACCTCGGTTAGGTAGCTTTTCCAGACAATGTGTATTTAAGACCTCGGTTTGCTAGATTTTCCGAACAGTGTGTATTCTAGTCCTCGTTTCGACAGTTTTCCTTGCGTGTAGAAGACAAATTATATGATATCATTTAAATAAAATTATGAAGGAGAAAATCGAAGGTAGACTGAATCCTTAAACAAATCGTTGGTAGCTACTAGGTGGACGAGGAATAATCAGGCTTTTTCTGCAGCATGTGCTAAGTACCTAGGCCCGCTTATATTATACAACATTATGATTTGCACCATAAAATATTGTATTGTTATAGGAGCTAAATACGTGTGCTTTTCATAAAGAAAATAAATGCCTTCCTAGGTGAAATGTCTGCAGCAAGATTTGAAACAAATATAAAGTACAAAGAAATACAGAACATGAACATACTAAAGGAAACCACGTCATATACTTTACTGAAATAAAAGTAAGTAGGTTTATTTTAAAATGGAACAAATTATTTAACAAACTTTTACCAACGATCTACTTATAAAAATAATCATCAAGTTGCAATAACATCTTTGAGAAGCATGATTATAAAACTTACATAACAGTTAATAGAAAACGACTCAAACAAAAAGACTTAAGTATAGAAACCATAATTAAAAGAAATCGACATAAATTGGGCTAAAATCTTGACATAAAATTTCATAACACAATGCTTATTTAGAAAACAACAAAGAAATATTATCAAGCGAGATCAAAATAATTTGGGAAGCATGTAAACTTAATAACTTAATGGCGCCGATTCCCTTGTTCACAAACTAAACAAAATTTAAGTTCAGTGCATCTTTTTCTTTATATTTAAAAGGACAGAAGATAAATATTAGTTTAGTCCTGTCAAATTAAGATACTTAATAGCAAGTTTAGACGTGATTATAAACATGGCTATTAAAAATATTTTATCCCCATAGGGGTGTAGTTTTGAAAAATCATCTGGGATTTTTCTATAGCTTGACTTAAATATTATGACCAATTATCATATCAAGCCACGTAATAAAATACTCCCCTAAGAAATTGACTATCCCTCTTCACCCCGTTAGGGGTAGATTTTCTAAAAAACCTGATATACTTACTTTATTATTTATTTTGGTCTTACATACTGAGTTTCGAATTAATTGGACCACGCGTTAAAATTCTTCCATACAAAATTTACACCCCCAATCTCCCTTTAGTTTCAAGTTTATTAACCATATGAATAAGATTTTTCATATAAACTGTATTCTTGGTCTTCACCCCCACAGGGGTGGAATTCCGAAAAATCGTTTGTTATATTATTATGTTCATTACTTCACTCGAAGATTTATTTATACCAATTTTCGAGTTATTCAAGCCACGCAGTAAAATCCTCACTTGTATAATTAACTACCCCTTTTCACCCCGTTAGGGCTAGATTTTCGAAAAACCCTGATACACGGTATTCTTTATTTTTGGTCTTAAGTATAAATACTGAGTTTCGAGCTAATCGGACCGCGAGTTAAAAATCTTCCATACAAATTCTGATCCCCCTTTAGGGGTAGTTTAAAAAAACAAAAAATGCGTTTTGTATTTGTGCCAAGTTTTTTAACTCAAGGAATAAGATTTTTCATACAAACAAAAAACAAGGGGGTAAAAAAGGGGATCCCTTTTCACCCCCTTAAAGGTTGAATTTCCAAAAACCCCTTCTTAGTGCTCCCCTACATTATAAAAGGAAGCCGTGTGCAAAATTTCACAATCTCAAACTCAACTCAAACTCAACAGGCACTTTTGAATTGTCAAGGGGTTGGTCAGCTCAGGGAGAGAGCCTCCCGTCCCCGTCGCCGCGGGAGACGCTCCGGGCGTCGGGAGCCGCGCGACGACTCCCGGCCACAGTAAGCGCGGGCCTGCGGGCGGAGAGTAATGGGTAGCTCACCGTCCGATCCGATCAGGACCAGGCCCGTGCCGGACGGCGCGTACGTGTTCCACGCGCACCTCAAAGAGATGTCAGCATCGAGGACCCCATAGGGCCGAAGCCTGCCCGGTCAGCGGGATTGTTCGAAAGGGTTACCGCTGGCCCGGAACATAAAGGGCTAAGGAAGGAACACGGGTGGGTTTTAGTCAGTAAGAGTCTGACACTCCCTTCCGCTCCACCCAGAGCGGGAGGGGTCATTTGATGAAAAAAAAAAAAGGGGTCGGTCAGTCAGAAAGATGAAGCTAGTTGCCCATTCCAAAGCGCAGGTACCTATGGAGAAGAACGGGCAAGAAACTCCATGGACACTCTTTTAAATCAAAATAATATGGTTACAAAATCTTGTTTAGATCATTCATGTTAAAAATTATGCATGTGAGAACAATGTAGAACGTTAAAAGCGTCCGTAACGTCTAAAATCACATTCCTAGACCCAGTAGTTGCGGCTGTGCGTTGATATGTCAGTCTGTCAGTCAGTTTCTCCTTTTATATATACAGGATAAATTTTTCGAAGTGAGCGTGGATGGCCAAATCCGAAACTATGAGGAATAGCGAAAAGTACTCAAAAGAGTCGCGGCCTCGATTTTGGTGAAAACTAAAACTGCAACACTGGATTTTTGAAATATCAATATTTCTAGCCAGGAATCGAACCCGTTGATTTAAAAAAAAAACACACTATTTATTACACCATTCGATACTGTCGCTGATAAGGATCGATTTCTGGGTTTTTGTTTACGTTATAAGCAACAATCACGAGTGTTTAACAAAATAAAGCCGTTACTGTCGGCTCTCTTTGATAAATAATCCTTTGAGAAGCGCTGACAAACGTAAAGACATTGACTCGTCCTCGCTTGGTACTTCATTTTAGAAAAAGTGTGTAAGAACTAAATCGGAACATTGATTATTATCTTACACGTAAAATGTTTTAGGTAGGTAGGTAGGTATTTTCCAGGTCCTCGGTTTGTACAAGTTCTACGCGAAAAACTGTCCTCGGTTTAGTGATATAAAGTCTAACACAACGTCCGCACTTTGTACAAGCTATAAGAAATATTGTGTAAAAATACGTCCTCGGAAGGACGTCGCAGGGCTTACGTAAGAGGTCCTCGGTTGGCTTACACAAAGTCCTCGTATGTGCATCGTTGGTCACATTTAGCTGTGTATTTCAGGTCCTCAGTATGATAGCCGAAATTCATACAGAAAAATGTTGAGATAGCATTATCCCAATAAGCTCATCACTATAGATTTACTCACCTGTCTCTTTCTATCTTATTCTAAAAGGCCAACGAGGTATTTAAACCAGTTTTTTGGATGGTCCTCGGTTCGTTCTAGGACTAACAAGGTCCTCGTAAGGGTGTCTGTACAAACAGGGGTGTGTGTGTGTGTGCGAGTGTGTTTGTGCGTGTGTGTGTGGGGGTGTGTGTGTATGTGAGTATCATTTTGTGTGTTGCAATAGTTCCTCGGTGTCTGCGTAATTTAGTGTCTTTATCCAATTTGTTAGAATTTTTTACACTCGTGTAATTGTTTATTGTGTATATATATCTTTTTATTAATCCTATTATAAAGTTGGCATGATAGTTTACTGTACTGAATGGCAGCAAATTTAGTTTTCGTTTGTGGAACCTGTGCTATGAGATCTTTACGTCTTCTTGTTATTTTATTCGGATCATAAGGTAGATTCTTATGTTTTTTTAGAACGGTGTTTATGATGTATAATTTTCTAACAGAAAGCAGTCCACTATCCTGATAGAGACTTTCAGTAGGGTATGAGATCTTTTTGAAGTACATTATTTTTATTACGGCACGTTGTCCTCGTTCAACATGTATGAACTTTGATTTTGCTGCACCGCCCCATATCGTGATACAGTAGGCTATAACAGATTGAGCTATAGAAATGTATATTTCATTTAATAAATTTCTGTGAGAGCCCGATTTCTTATATAAATTTATTGGCGCTATACATCTTAGGGTTTTAAAAATCCACCCTAGTTTCCTAATCCGTCCAGTGACATGTTCAACATGAGAGTACCATGACAATCTTTGGTCAATAATAACACCTAAATATTTGGTTTCCAGAACTTTATTAATTATGGGACAATTGCAATTATTATTGATAGCTTTATTACATGACTGTACTTTAATGTTGAACAATTCATCTGGTTGTGAACTTTTGTAGATGGAGAAGCATATGTAGTTGGTTTTTGCGGTATTTAACGTGAGAAGATTGTTATCAAGCCAAGTCGCAATTTGGGACACACCTATCTCTGCCTTAATTTTAACATCAGACCAGCTGTGCCCATGGAAGACAACAGCAGTATCGTCGGCGTAAGAAAATATATTTGCGTTTTCAACTTTTAGGTTACAAAGATCATTAATGTAGGCTAGAAAAAGTGTGGGTCCCAGAACACTACCTTGTGGTACACCAAACGACACATCAGCATCATCACTAATATGCCCTCCAATCTTTACCCTCTGTTTCCTGTTTGTTAGGTAATCTACAAAAAATTTGAGAGGAGTTCCCCTTATTCCAAGTTTATCTAGTTTGGTCACAAGGGTGGGAACGGAAACGGTGTCAAAAGCTTTTTTTAGGTCTAGAAATACTGTCAAGCATTTCTTCCCTCTATCTAGATGATCAGTCACCACCGAGGTGAGGGCACCAACTGCATCCTCGGTGGAAACTCCCTGCCTAAAGCCAAATTGTGTTGAGGATATAATTTTAAACTTATTTAAATAATTTACTAATCTACTGTTGGTTAATTTTTCTATTACTTTAGACAGGGCTGGCAACACCGAGATAGGTCTATAATTATTGACATCGCTTCCGTTCCCTCCCTTGTGGACCGGTGTAATAACTGATTGTTTCAGAGGGGCTGGGAACACTCCGTTTCTGAAACAGAGGTTAGCTAGATGGGCAATAATAGGGGCGAGTTCTTTATTAAAGTATTTTAAGAATTTAGTTGTTATACCATCCCAACCAGGGGCACTATCCGACTTCAAGTTCCTTATGATTCCTTCGACTTCCTCAGTGTCAGTATCTAACAGCACGAATGAATTGGGTTGTGTATGTAAATTGTTTAGTTGATGATCAGGGCTGTTATTATTTCTTGGCTGTATTTGTTGAGCTAATTCTTTTCCGATGTTCGCGTATAGTTATTAACATAGTTTACTGACTCAGTCGGAGTTGGTTTGATATTTAGTAATTCTGCACTTTGATTTTTAGTTTTGTTGGTATAGGTAATTGATTTTATATTTTTCCATAGCAATTTCGTGTTAGCGACTGAATTAGCTAATAATTCTCTTTCATATTTTCTTCTAATTTTTTTAATCAGGTTATTACAGTAGTTTCTATAGCGGCTGTATGTGATTTTTAGAATCTCGTTATGTGGGTCATCACGTGAATTTTTTTGTAATTTATTACGATTCTTTATACACCGGAGTATTCCCGGGGTTATCCACGGTTTGATGATACGTTTGTTGTTGGGAATATTTCTTATTGTAGTATTATTCTTGATAGTTTCAGTAAGTTTTTCTATAAGTAGATCAGTTAGTGCATTAGGGTCATTGCAGAACATTAATTCGTGTATGTTTCTTTCTTGTAAGTAATTTAATGCTTGTTCAAAATTCAGGGTGGCAACACTTTTATGTAACCTCCATACCAAATTTAATAAAATTGGTCCAGCCGTTTGAGCGTGAAGAAGTAACAAACACATAAACACACACACACACAAACTTTCGCCTTTCTAATACTAGTGTGATGATTAAACCAGTATCAAGTGAAATTACTTTTATCCGTAATCTATAGCTAGCAAAAACTTTTACTAAATTAGTTTAAACATAGTGCATCACCATTGAGGGGCCCGTGGCTAAATAATAACAGCCGCACAGGTCGATCGATCAGGTTAAGCTATGCTTGCCGCGGTTGGTCTGTGGATACCAAGACCCTCCGTGCCTCGGAAAGCACGTTAAGCCGTTGGTCCCGGCTGTCATTCTTGGATCTTTGATAGTCGTTACGGGTAGTCAGAAGCCCGAAAGTCTGACAACCTGTCTTACCAAGGGTTATCGTATTACCCAGTAACTGGGCTGTGGAGTTTACCTAGGTAGTCGCTCCATGTAAAATACTGTTATTCAGCTGCATCCGGTTAGACTGGAAGCCGACCCCAACATAGTTGGGAAAAGGCTAGGCAGATGATAGTGCATAACCATCATTTTCTAAAAGGAACATTGTGATTTAAGAACTATACTGTAAGAACAAATATTATTTTGACGATCGATATTGTATAGAATCAGGTTTTTCTAACTGAACAGACATGAGACAGCTGTGGCGTCTGGAGAGTTTGTTGCGCCACTTCTTTTTCCCTGTGAAAGTTTGACGTTCAAAAGTGCCTATTTGAAATAAATGCTTTGACTTTGACTTTGCATTAGGAAGTGGTGAAGGGCGGGCTATTTGGGGACTGTCTTATGTAATTTTGACGTTCCAAAAGTGCTGATTCTAAAATTAAGGACCTAAACATAAAAAACGCAAGTTTTAGAAACAATAAAAGTGTATGATCGACTACAGTGAACTAAATCAGAAAAATATATGATATTCTTCAGGATATATGCTAGGTAGATAGTGTGTTGAATACATGATACAACTAATTAGATACGATAGAAAAAAATCGTGAAGATACCTCTAAAATCTTTCTTTTTACAATAAAAACCACACTAATATACATACAATCTTTATGATTTTCTTGTCAGATTATTCTACAAGCAACATGCTAAAGTACTAGTGTTTCAATGTTTTAGTCCAAACAATAGATTTTTTGTAAATACCTAGATAATTGCTTCATATTTTGCAATAAATTACCAGCGTTGTGTCATCGCGCTTCTCTTTCTTTTCTTTGCGCCCTAATTTGATTAAATTACTTTTGATTTTGATCATAAAGAATTAATTTGCCAAGAGTATATAAGTGTCGACTTGCTTAACGGTACGATAACTAAACGTATAATAGGTACCCCGCGCTTGCAGCACAGAACGTGTCTTCAATTTAAACTGCAGTATTACCAGTGTTTAATTTCGGTTAAATATATAACAATAAATTCCGCTCAAGCATTGGTTTCCAATAACGTTGCAGTCTCATTTAACGACGATTTGTGTACAATGCAGTTTTATGTGGTGCACGGGAAATGAGGCAAATTAAAGAACAGAATAGCTTAGGTACTGCTTTCCTTTGTTTTAATTGGTTCCAAGATTTATACCTTTTCTTATATGAATCTAAATTCTGTACCGTATACTTTATCTTCACTCAGGCTGAGAATAATAATTATCAGATGCTTGACTAGTACGAATGGGTTACCCACACACACACGTTCACACGACGCCAACTAAATTACATAGGAATGAACTTTCATTTGCTTATTTCATTTCATTTTTCAATCATTTTAAATGCGAGTGAAGGTTACCAAAAACCTACATCGTAGGATCGGTTCACTGAATGAATTAATTTTTCACTTATAATTCTTTTTGGGTTCAGACGTTTTACTTTGAGTGAAATAATTATGCCGAATGAAAGTCATACTCGTGAATGAACAAATACTAAAGTGTCTGATACGTAGAGTTTCCCTAATCAAATCATTGAGTATGCGATATTTTTATAAATGCTCAGTGGTCTGAAGCCTGTGGGTATTTTTACTGTACTGCGTCCGTTTGTAGACTAAACATTTTCTGGGTTGTAGCAGGTTACAGAAAAAACTTGAAAAGTTTAAATTTCTGCGAAAAGGGAATAGTTTAAACCTTTGATCAGACCGGAATAACTCTTTAGACGTGGTACATACTAATTGTGGTCTATCTTGATTCCGAACAGCCGGGCGGCAAAATATATTTTTAACCGACTTCAAAAAAGGAGGAGGTTCTCAACTCGGATGTTTTTTTTATGTATGTTCGGGCATAACTCCCTCATATATAGACGGATCTGCAAAATTCGATAGAGATTTATTCTGAAATGGTCCCATTTAAATTTCGTAAAGATCTGATGATGAGTTTCGAAGAAAGACAACGACACTCTTCAATAAATGCCAGCAAATCAACAGCGATTACTGCTATTGCTATCGCATATGTATGCATTGTTTACGCAATAACACAACATAACATCACGCCTGTACCCTTTAAAAGGGTAGGCAGATGTGTTCAATAGCTAAAGTTATTTTTCACTTTGTAATGTTTTTTTTTTTTTGGAAGTCGGTTGTTTTTTTTTTGTGAAAAAGTTTTTAATTTTGCCTTCCCAAATCATGCCGACGCGGACAAGTTTATAGCACCCCCCTTAACCTTAGGCGGGTCACACACTACAACACGCCACGTGACGAGGCGCAGGAGACGGAGCCAAATTCCACGCACGGATACGCGTTTTTATTGAATTTGTATGTAATAGATACTGGGTTGAGAGCAGTGGTGGCCCAGTGGTAACGGCCGCGACTTACGAGTTGTAGATCATAGGTTCGAACCCAGACAGGCGCTTTACTTTGTGTAAATTATTTCATCACCACTGCTCTCAAAACGGTGAAGGAAAACATCGTAAGGAAACCGGCATGTCCTAGAACCAAAAATTCGAAGACATGTGACATCTGCCAACCCGCACTGGGCCCGCGTGGTGGATTACGGCCCACTCCCTCTCACCGAGAGGAGGCCAGTGTCCCAGCAGTGGGAACATTATAGGCTGATTATGTTGTATGTAGGTATATGTTGTAGATACTGATTTCATGACAAATCCATATTATATAGCTAAGTAACTAATTAAAACGCCATTTAATCATCGCAACTAATATTAAATTAAGTTTCATTCGAACCAAACTTATCGCTATTTTGCAAACCACAATACTGATTAACATCGAATGAAAACCACGCTAACGTTTTGTAATTTGAGTCGAGTGCTATTTGCGGATGAACTAGTGGTACTAGTTGACTGGTCCAGTGGAAACAGATGCATTCATGGCACTTGAGGTCACTTGGGTTCAAACCAAAGTATTTGTCTTTTAATATTATGTTGTTAGGGGAAGTATTTGCATACCTTTTACTGCCGTCTCAGCTACTGTTACTGGCACATGGGGGTTTCATGGGGTTTAGGGTTGTGGTTTTGGGGGTGGCGTGGATTTGAGGTGGCCCGCAGCGGCGGGCCAGCACCAGCCGGGGATCGTGAAAGGCGTACAAGTTCCCATGATCCCCGGTCCTAATGGGAAGGAAACACCGGGGTGGTTGTTAGTCCACCCCGGTGTTGAACAAAAAAAAAAAAAGTTATGGAGTACACAGAAAGCACCACAAATTGAGTTTAAAGTTATATTAAAATGTAGAAGGTTAACAAGTTAAAGTGCTAGTGATTCTTTTTCTTGACAAGTGGTTAGTTCCACAGTTATTGTCTGACTCGATGTGCATTGCTTAAAACGTTATAAATATAGCAAAAAAATTGTGACGCACGTCATCCAAGTAGGTTGCTGCGTTCGCAAAGTAAATGTACGGTTGATGAGACCGTACAAAATCTCATCCAAAATGTGTTCGTCACCCTAATATTTTTCAATGCTCACACAGGCAAGATGAAAGCTGGGTTGTCTGTGGGGAGGTGCCACGTACGCACTTGAGATCTGAGCCGTCCGTAAACTGTGATTCAACAATTATGTACATACATAAACAAAAAATAAATGCCAAAACAAAACCAATATTTTCAAGACATAAAAATGCTGAACATAATTACTTTCACATTTTCCTATAAAACTTTCCTGTACCTTATACTATCGTTCTCGTTTTCAGATCTGAAAAGTTTACCATACTTCTGATTCCTGGCTTCGAAGCACCTGAAATGAATCCAACTTTTCTAATTTTCTGCAACTTATAAATTCCGATTGCGAGAAGGAATGTGTCGATAATTAAATCTCGAGGTTTGAGTTTGGATAGCTGAAATGTGTTATTTGAAAATGGTGTTCTAAGTATTTATTGTTTTTGGTTTTGACGCAAATATTAAGCGAGTTTTAAGAAAGAAAGAAGTTAACTTTATTTGGCCCAGCTTAATGCACACAAAAATTCGCCAAATAGGCCCCAGTAAGGGTATGAAGATGAAAATATCGTAATTTTTTGCTTGTACATCTACCTACCCACACTTGGCCTGCGAAATGGATTATGGTCCACGCTTTCTCACAAAGCCAGGCCCGATTCCCTGCAGTGAAAGCATTATAGCCTAAATAATAATATAACTTGTACCTAAGCATTGTGAGAAATCGCACATGACCAATCTGCCTAGCCTTTTCTAACCGGATGCAGTTGAATACCAATATTTTACATAGAGCGATGAGCTGCCTTTTTAAACTCCACAACCCAGTTACTGGGTAACAGGATACCCATTAGTTAGTGGTTGTCAGACTTTTAGGCTTCTGACTACTCGTAACGACTAGCAAAAGTTTGCGAATGACAGCCAAAACCAACGGCTTGTACATGACCATAGATTTAAATAAAATAATATTGCATTGTCATCCGATTTACATAAGCATGCAAAATTTCAGCTCAATCGGAAACCGGGAAGTGGGTCAAATTTTACTTACAAGATTTGATTACAGACAGACACCGGGACGGGTGAAATTAAATACTAAAAGCTTCTAAAAAAAGAATACCATTGCCAAGCAGTGGGACACAAAAACATATAAGCTAAGAAAATAAGCCTTCCAGTGCCAACAAAACCGAGCTAATAGTAACAAACTACACATTAAGCAAGACACATTAAACAAAATTAAAAGCGCAAACGTAACACCTCACTACCTCCGTATTCTCTGAGTCTCCCATTTTAGCGGAAAACTAGTTTAATTGGTTAATCCCATTACGGTGTATCGCATTAGATACCGTCTGAGGTTTCAATTAGACGTGTGGAACACTGTAGGGCACAGAATAGAGAAGCACAGAAGGCCGCCCGGCCAGCTCCTTGCAACGAACGAAAACGCACGCACATAGACGCGTACGTGCCGTACGTACGCGTCTATGTGTGCGGTTCTTTTAATCGTATTCAGTAACTTGACAGTTTGAGTGATCATTTTTCTGGCAAACAATAAATAAAACGTAAATATTACGCTTGTTTTCCTCGAACGATTAGGCCGAGGTGTACCATAGTATACATACACACATGTCGCCAATTATGTTATAGTATAGAGGGCGAGGAACCCGTTGGATACGGAAGCACAGAACCGGTTGAAGTGGACGTGCTTGGGGGAAGCCTATGTCCAGCAGTGGACGTCTTTCGGCTGAAATGATGATGATGATGATAGAGGGCGAGCCCATTGCCATCAAACGGGTACAAATCCAGACCCCGTGCGACTACTGAGAATTCCTAGTGGGAAAATCAATAACGCTTTTCACAGAACAAAACCCACTAAACCGACGAGGCAGACAGGCAGGCAAAAGAAAACTGAGTGAGGTTAAAAAAACTGGCCAAGTGCGAGTCGGACTCCTACACGAAGGGTTCCATACCAGAAGGTAGAACTGCCGAAAAAAACGCGTTTGTTCTATGGGAGCTCCCCTTAAATATTTATTTTATTTTGTTTTTAGTATTTGTTGTTACAGCGGCAACAGAAATACATCATCTGTGAAAATTTCAAAACTATCACGGTTCATGAAATACAGCCTGGTGACAGACGGACAGACGGACAGCAGAGTCTTAGTAATAGGGTCCCGTTTTACCCTTCGAGTACGGAACCCTAAAAATTAATGAGTGAAATGGAATGAACCCTACACCTACTTTTTCAAAAGACATTAGACAAATGAAAGTCACGAGTGCACATGCACTTGCTGTACCTGAAGCGTGTCTATGTGTGCGTGCGTATAACACGACATGAAGCGGACATTCTGTATCACCAGTACCACAGAATGGAATGAACCCTACACCTACTTTTTCAAAAGACATTAGACAAATGAAAGTCACGAGTGCACATGCACTTGCTGTACCTGAAGCGTGTCTATGTGTGCGTGCGTATAACACGACATGAAGCGGACATTCTGTATCACCAGTACCACAGAATATATATAATATTCTGTGGTACTGGTGGATGGATTCTAGATCTTAATTATTACAAGATTTCTGTGTGTCGTGTCATTGAGTTTGGTCGTGAGGTTAAAGTTTAGCGATGTTCAATGTATAGTAACTTAGGTTATGCCGAGTAGGTACGAGTCGAGTTTAAACATTGATAGTTAATGTTAGTTTGTATCTTCCTTATTCAGACGTAAGTATATTGCTTGACGAACACCGTTATCTACGGGTTATTGAGGTTTTCATTATGTTTTATTTTTTATTGAAAGGAACGGCAAACAGTGACTTTATATAAACTTACAACTAAATTAACATAAACCATTTTAGTAGGTAACCCACAACGCTGTGCTGAGGTAGACATAAAGTCATGATCCTAGCACATTCTTCAGGTGAAAAAGGCATGATAAATAAAATATCTGTGCTGTTGTCTAACTTAGCTTTTGTAACAAGACTCATCAATCAAGAAAAAAATTGATAGATCAAGAAAAAAATTTAATTTGAAAACAGAAACAAAAACATGAATGTTAAAATTGTAATTCGAAAAGGATTATTTTTGTTTTTAAAGCTCTTTTTAGCCATTTCTTAAAATAAGGTTTTCGACTATGAAGTTTTTATATCCAAAATTAAACTCTTTCGAGTCCTTTTTAATTCGAAAGTATATCATTATCTTGTGTATCCCAATTTTAAAAGTGTGATACTTAGTTCTGCAGGCCAGTGTAGTTTGGCAAAAAAAGAGTAATCGCTTGGAATTTTAGAAGCAGTACGTGCAGTAATTTCTTGTTTTGTGATAAATTACTTTATTTCTGTATAAGTAGGTTTGCACAAACACTTTTACACGTCAATTATATTTTAAAAACTTGATGAGGTCGGCGTTTCCTATCTGACTACTCTGAGAAGAAAGGCCGAAACAAACTCAGAGGTCACAGTCTCTTTTAAAGTCCAGGATTAATCTTGGTCACATCCGATGTGTTTGTTGTGTCTGAAATTGTAGTATTGCTCGCAATATCTATATTAGTTTCGAATTCTTTCGAAGCACTTACAACAGACTACACTGTTTTCACGTTTCTCTAACATCTTTTGTTAAAAACTGGCGACAAGCCCCTGTTTCGTAAGGTTTTACGATTTGAAAAAATACCGAGATTTCATTAATATAATTATGCCAGTTTAAGATTAATGTATTCGTATAAACTTTCCGGAATAAATTCTCTAAATAATGGTGAAAACCAAATCCAAATACGTTGCATAGTTTAGAAACCCGAGGCAGTCACACAGACACGAAAAGTGACTCATTATACTATGTAGTATGTTTAAATATACACTTTGGAGCAGCGTGCAGCAGAACCCCTAGGTTGGGGCACACAGTATCCTGAGTGTCAAGGAATAGCTTCTGCTAGCTAAGCAACCAGATGTTCAAATGGCCGAGTGTTCTTAGAAAACTAGTGTTGTTTCATGATTTTAGTGATGTGCTAAATAACTTACTATGTAATTGTGAAATATTTATCACTTAACTATTTACCATTGAAAAGCCACACAACGCTACAAAAATATTAGATAGATCATTCATTCTTCTCTGGGGCCCGTGGCTAAATAATAACAGCCGCACAGGTCGGTCGATCAGGTTAAGCTACACTTGCCGCGGTTGGTATGTGGATGGGTGACCGTCTTTACATACCGTGACCCCTCCGTGCCTCGGAAAGCACGTTAAGCCGTTGGTCCCGGCTGTCATTCGTGGATCTTTGACAGTCGTTACGGGTAGTCAGAAGATCGAAAGTCTGACAACCAGTCTTACCAAGGGGTATCGTATTACCCAGTAACTGGGTTGTGGAGGTCAGATAGGCAGTCGCTCCATGTAAAATACTGGTATTCAGCTGCATCCGGTTAGACAGGAAGCCGACCGCAACATAGTTGGGAAAAGGCTAGGCAAGTGAAGATGATTCATTCTCCTCTGTTACCTAACACAATGCAGTCAAACCACAGAGCACTTTGTCCACTATTAAGTTGCACGAAAACTTCATATTACAACCTAAATTCCATCTTCATATTTCTGTGTAAACGAACCTACTTACAAGAATGCCGTCCTCAATTTCCCTACAACATTGCCGATGTCACCGCGCTTCGCCACTAAACCTAATTCATTAGTTAATTTTCCATTCCATTTAGCACTTACGCCGCTTTTAATGTAAACGCACTTAATGTTGCCAGCCGCTAAAATTACTCCTCAAGAAAATTAAAAAATAACTGGGTGATGTTGTCGGTCGAGGAAATTAATTGAGGTTATTTTTAACAGTGAACGAAGCCATCTTGATAAAACCAACATGTTCTAGATCAGAAATTCAAAGACATGTGACTTCGTAGATTACGGACCACTCTCTACCACTGGAAAGAGGTGAGGTATGTTCCCACTGAAGAACATTAAAAGACTGATTACGTTATGTGATTTTATAGAGGTATGAGGAACAAGGTGAATAGTTTACGGGTCTCCCTTGTTTCATCGAAAATAAATTACCAAAATATCACTTCCTAAACAATTTTCCGCATAATTTAATTTGCCAAATCATTACTTAGCAAATAAACTTTTCACAAAAAAAATTTACGCAAACCTAATGTTTGGCTAGTGATCGTTTAAACAATAACTTGCTTACCAAATAGTACTATTACCAATTTTAATTTAGTCAAATATTTCAGTTGGTATAACATATTTTACGCAAAATAAAATAAGATGCTCAGCATGCGATAATCATGTGATCAATGTTCATGTAGGTATTCTCTGTGACTTTTTTTTTTTTTTTTTGCGGGTGGGAAATCATCAAATGACCCCTCCCGCTCTGGGTGGAGCGGAAGGGAGTGTCAGACTCTTACTGACTAAAACCCACCCGTGTTCCTTTCTTAGCCCTTTATGTTCCGGGCCAGCGGTAACCCTTTCGGACAATCCCGCTGCAGGCTTCGGCCCTATGGGGCCCCTCCTCGATGCTGACATCTCTTTGAGGCGCGCGTGGAACACGTACGCGCCGTCCGGCACGGGCCTGGTCCTGATCGGACGGTGAGCTACCCGCAGGCCCGCGCCTACGATGGCCGGGAGTCGTCGCGCGGCTCCGGACGCCCGGAGCGTCTCCCGCGGTGGCTGGGACGGGAGGCTCTCTCCCTGAGCCGTCCCGCCACCTCCTTCGCTAGCATGACTGCTCCTCTGTGTGACTTACGTTTCATTTGATTGCGCCTTGTACCTACGCATTGGAATGGGCAACTAGCTTCATATTTTCTGACTGACCGACTTTTTGACAATTCAAAAGTGCCTGTAAATGGCTGAGAAAATCCATTTTCTTTTATTGTGTTTGGATATCAAAATTATCAATACCTAACACGTGTGTGAAGTTTACACAAAATTTAAACTGATATTCCTCCCTGCGGTCGATGACCCCACAAAAAAAACATCAAATTGAATTATTTTTTGTTTTATCATATTTAGATACCTATTGATACCCATCACATATGCGGAGTTTTGCTAGCTAATTTTATTTGACCGTGTGAGTTTTTCACCATACAGAACTACAATAGTTGAACTTTAACTGACACAATCTTTGTCAAGAATCTCTTATCACAACTACGTTCAAATAAACGTGATTTTTATTACCTACATTATAACTACGCAAAAATGTTCTGAAAGTACCGCCTCAAGATCCGGTTTCACTTAGATAGGAAAAAACCTAAGTAACGGAATACGCTTGTACATTTTTCTTCAGAAGTATTTTTTCCCCGTTTTCCTTATTCTAACCTGTTTACTTATCGTGTTAACTCAGATTGTGAATCCGGTATTTTCCGCGATTCTAGTTTGTTTTTCTTTAATGTTTTCAAGAGAAGAGAAGCGACGAAGAGAAGCTGTTTATTGAGGCTTGAAGGGCCTGGAGCTAAATTCGAAACTCAACTCAAACTCAAAGCATTTATTTCAATTAAACCAATTACAGGCAATTTTGAATTGTCAAGGGGTCGGTCAGTCAGAAAAATGAAGCTAGTTGCCCATTCCAAAGCGTAGGTACCTATGGAGAAGAACGGGCAAGAAACTCCATGGACACTCTTTTAAATCAAAATAATATGGTTAAAAAGTCTTGTTTACGTCATTCATGTCAAAAATTATGCATGTGAGAACGATGTAGAACGTTAAAAGCGTCCGTAATGAAAAGACGAGAAAAAAACAATTCAAATAATAAATTAAATTAAAATAAGCCATGGCAGCAAAGAGATGACCACTTCATACTTACGATGCCGACGAATATTAGTGTGATAGTAAGTCATCATCATTTGCCTAGCCTTTTCCCATCTATGTTGGGGTCGGCTTCCAGTAACTGGATGCAGCTGAATACCAGTATTTTACATGGAGCGACTGCCTATCTGACCTCCACAACCCAGTTACTGGGTAATACGATACCCCTTGGTAAGACTGGTTGTCAGACTTTTGGGATACTGACGAGTACTGACGACCCGTTACGATTGTCATAGATCCACAAATGACAGCCGGGACCAACGGCTTAACTTGCTTTCCGAGGCATGGAGGGGTCTTGGTATGTGAAGGTGGTCACCTATCCACGGATCAACCGCGGCAAGCGTAGCTTAAACTGATCGATCGACTCGTGCGACTGTTATTGTTATTACTTAGCCACCAGCCCCTCATAAGCCCCCAACCTAAGTAGGTAATGTAAAAGAATTCGGTAATTTAAGGGAGAAACCAAAAGAGAACCCAGTAGCTGAAAAAACTGGCCCAGTGCGAGTCGGACTCGCACACGAAGGGTTCCGTACCACAAGGCAAAACCGCCGAAAAATACACATTTGTTGTATGGGAGCCCTTAAATATTTATTTTATTCTGTTCATCATCTGTAAAAATTTCAACTGTCTAGCTATCATGGTTCATGAGATACAGTCTGGTGACAGACAGACAGACAGACGTCCAGACGGACAGTGGAGTCTTAGTAATAGGGTCCTGTTTCTACCCTTTGGGTACAGAACCCTAAAAAGAAGCGGTAAAGACCAGAGAAATGCACGGTATAATTATAGAACAAGTATTATTACATTTGTTCCGCATAATTACACCTAAAATGTTCGTGCATTAATGTAAGCCATATTTGACTCCTAATAAAATATTCCCGTTGCGTCCTTGTTTTTGCCAGAACACTTGGCAACAGCTGCCATTTTTAAATGCCTTGTAGAAGCTGGTAGAGGCTACAAAATCTTGTAATTTAATCTTTCTTCCTTCATTCAGTTTTTTAATTATTTTATTTTTTCAGTATCGCTGTCGGATTAAGTCGGTAAAGCGCGCTGGAAGTCTGAGAATTGCATTTAAGTTCTTTTTTTTGGATTCTTTGCATAGCTGGGACAAAAAAAAATATTTGGGCTTTTTTTGGAAAAATAATTATACAATTTTTGGTCTCTTGCACATTTCATCAAGTTGCATTGTACAGACGCCAGCACAGCAAGCTACTACAATCTGTCAAATTGATTTAATAGATTTTCAACTTAATTGCTAAAGAATAAGTTTCAAAATTGATTGGGAAAATTTGACAGTTTTGGGTAGCTTGATGTGCTGGCGTCTGTACTAGAGATACTACATTAATTTACGTCACGACATTCACGTTGACACGATCTCCATATATTGCTCCACGTTTGAGGACCGACTTCCAAAATACAAGCCCTGGCTTAGTTTGGAAATCTGTTTCAGTACCTTATGTAAAAATAAATAAATATTGTATCTACAGCGTGGCGCTTTAATGGCGACATTAATTTAACACACGTATACGGTTTCGCGTTTTCGTCGTACACATTTCGAAAAAAGAAAATTATAGGGACACAGTGTTTATCCTTCATAATCAGTTTAAGAAATATCTTTTAAATTGGTCGAATATTGGAGGAGGAAATAGGCGAGAATCAACCGACCCGTGTGTTAAATTAATGTCGCCATTCTAGCGCCGCGTTATATATACCAAATTCTTGTGAATGCGTCTTGTGACAATGAACGTTTTACTTTGCTTTACACCACAGTGCAGTGCATTGCAACACATAGACTTGATGGTACATTAATAATAATAATAATAAAAATCTTTATTGATACAAAAACCTTTGACATTGCTTAAGACTAGGATACATAAGTTGGTTAACTAAAGGTCATACAGATAATGTAAACCCTGACTCCTAAACTAGGTGATCCTGTGACTTAGGAGTCAGTAAAACTCACATATGATTACGGCTACCACTTGAAAGTATTTTGTGAATATTTCAAGTACCTACCTGTTTCTATTATTGATATCAAGCAAAGAAGGGCAAAAAAATCGCGTTTGTTGTATGGGAGCCCCCCTTAAATATTTATTTTATTTTTAGTATTTGTTGTTATAGCGGCAACAGAAATACATAATTTGTGTAAATTTCATCTGTCTAGCTATCGCGGTTCTTGAGATACAGCCTGGTGACAGACAGACGGACAGACAGCAAAGTCTTAGTAATAGGGTTCCGTTTTTACCCTTTGGATACGTAACCCTAAAAACAACAATTTACCACTTCTTGTTACCAACACTTACCCAAATTACAACGGAAAACAATTATCTCTAAGATACTTCAAGAACGAATGTAAGTACTACTAATTTAACATACTATTACACAGCCCCTGGAGAATGAACGAAAATAAAATTGGCTCCGACCACTAGGTAGGTACAATAATATAATGTGGTTAAAAGGTAAATGTGGTTAAAGGTATTCGTATTATATAGCTAATCGTATTAGCTGGACCTTTTATTTTGGCGCACAAGTGTTGTAACGATCATTGTTGGCTCACCGTTTGGATAGTTACAGCATTTAGGCAATCATGGTAAGTAGATATTGGTTAGTGTAATTGTTTGGGAAAATGAAAATAGTGTTTTGTAATATGTACAGATTGTTTTATAACTTAACATCAGGGGGGCCTAAAAAGGTCACTTTGGCAGAATCATAAAAGGATAACATTATGAATTATAATATGGCGAACACAGTCCGTGTTTAGGCTCCTTCAAAAAGGCGCGACACGCGATAAAATCGCGCGCGACACAAAGGTACCGCAAGTCGCGCAACGAGCGGTGCCTTTGTGTCGCGCGCGATTATATCGCGTATCGCGCCTGTTTGTAGGAGCCTTTTTACTTTTTTCGCTGCACTACGTAGGTATAATCAACGAGATTGGAATTGGATTTGGATTTGATTGATTGGTATTTTAGCACAGACAAAAAAAATAACTGAAAAATCCTTCACCAATGGGATTTGATACGATTAACTTAACAGTTAACTGTCCATTATAATTCAAACTGTTATCCTTTTATGATTCTGCCAAAGTGGCCTTATTAGGCCCCCAGGTCTGGATTACCAGAAGGGTTAGGCATATGTAAATTAGGTAATAATATTAGTTCCATGTAATAAGGGTCATCTTATTGCCATTAACCGAGCACATATCCAGACTCCGGGCTGCTACTGGGAAATTCCTGATGGGAAAACCCAATAACACTTTGCCCCACCCGGGAATCGAAACCACTCGACCAATGAGGCAGTCAAAATCAAAATAGTGTTTCTTAGTATCTACAAATTTTTCATATTTCATGTCTCAAGTAGGTAATTCGCAAACACTCACACACACACACACACAACTTACACTTTGATACTTACTACTTTTACACTCTAGCTATAGTACAGACTCGGCACATCAAGCAACCCGAAACTGTCAAATTTTCCCAATCAACTTTGAACCTTATGCTTTAGCGATAAAGTTGAAAATCTATTAAAGCAATTTGACAGATTGAAGTAGCCGGACGTGCTGGCGTCTGTACATACACTGTAGTAACTGGACTGAAATAATCAGTTTTTCATTTCTCTTAATTATTATTAAAGTTGACAATGTTGACTTTGTCTCTGTCACCTCTGACCTAGACTAGAGTCAAGAGCAAACCCATTTAAAAAAAAAAAGTAAAAAAAAAAATTTGACAAATTATAAAACTGAGTGAAACCTATTGTCAGAGGCGCAAATCGACGCGCAAATTGTAAACATGAAGTCAGCACATGATTCTATTTTTTTTTTTTGCGGATGGTAAATCATCAAATTACCCCTCCCGCTCTGGGTGGTGCGGAAGGGAGTGTTAGACTCTTACATGATTCTAGATCTTAACGGTAGAAATTTTTCGTCGGCTATATTTTTTTTTTTTTATGGAGAAATGCAATATCTACGCTGTCAAAATGTATGGAACAAAATTTTTAAAGTGAAAACTTCCTTAGGCGCGTTGGGCATTTTTTAAGATGGGTAAAAACCATTGAACTCTCGCCACTGTTACCGTAAACGACTCCGCGCTTGTTTTGTTTATAAGACGATTAAAAAAATACCTGCTTCGGATGTGTTCGGCTGTCCTCGGGATGTACTCGGTTTTAATGTATATCCGATATTATGTCAGTGAGTGATGGCAAAGTATTCTATTCTGTTTGTGTTTTGTTTTCACTTCTGGCGGCTCTCCTGCGGTGCTATTCTGTAAAAATCTCACCGTGAAAACTTAGGTGAAGTGAGCGTGGAGTGAGCTGTCAATAGTGTCATTTCCTAGCAAAAACAAACTCACATCACCTCAATTTTCACGGTGAGATCTTTACAGAATCGACCGGCTGGAGTGTCACTTTTTTTTTTATTGGGTTACGCGTCGATGTCTCCAGTCACCCTGAATTTACAAGCCATGAATCTCATCACGATCGTTCATTCACTGAACCAACCGTGCCGTTCATTCAATTTTCGGTGAAAAGATTACCCATTCTACCAGACTGCAGTCTATCCAAGGTACACCGGCCTTCCTAAAGTACTTGATGGTTCTATTACTCCAGTAAGGGCCTGTACACCACGTGTTTTAAACGCGTCGTTGACGCGCGTTTTAGAAACGTGTGTCGATGGCGGGCTTTTATCCTACAGAGCAGTGCCTGCCAGTATCTGACTTGCGTGCGTATCGCGTCTGTATCGCTACAAACGCGCCGTTGACGCGCGTTTTAGAAAAGTGCGTCGACGGCGCGCTTTTATCCTATAGAACGTCTACAGGCTGCGTCTGACCCGCATGCGTATCGCGTCTGTATCGCTACAAACGCGCGTCAACGGCGCGTTGAAAAAACGTGGTGTGCACAAGCCCTAAGATGTAAAGTCTAAGCTCCGTGCAAACTGCAAACATGCACTTAATCTAATTTAACGTTGGAACTGAACAACATCCTGGAAACTGTGAATTATTAATGGTGGAACGTATTGCTTCGAGGTTTATTATCGGATTGGGTAATACAGTGTCGGCACCTTATTGTTCTGGTGTAAATTGTTGGAATGGGAGTTGGTGGTATCCAACTTAGGCTTTGAGTAGGTAGGGTATAATAATCAGCCTATAATGTTCCCACTGTTGGGACACAGACCGCCTCCAAGCCATCCAACACGAGCCTAGTGCGGGTTGACGGATGTCACATGGCTTCGAATTTTTGGTTCTTTGGTCAACTGGACCCACTCGAAATGGACCTGCGGGATCACTCAACACAATCACATTTTGAATAGGTCGACTGGACCCGCTGCCCAATTTCATTATTAGTACAGTCACGGAGTAAAGCTGAATCTTTAAGTTTTATTTATATGACTTAAAATATACTAATATTATTCAATTAGGTATTTACACTTATGTACTTTTTATTTACTCATTTTTACTAACTCACTGTCTGCAATGACCTAAAACAACGTTACTGGATTAAGTAAACCTACCTCCAAATGTTGACACCATTGTTACCAATGGCACCAAATTACCGAATTATGAGCACTTAGAATAATTATGGGCAAATAAAATACATTTAAAAAATATCAATATAATGCTTTTTATTGCCTTCACCGTTTGAGAGCAGTGGTGATGAAATAATTTTACACCAAGTGAAGTGCCTGCTTAGGATCCTACCCACGACCTACAACTTGTAAAAATCCTACAAACAGGCGCGACCCCCGCGATATAATCGCGCGCGACACAAAGGCACCGCTCGTTGCGCGACTTGCGGTGCCTTAGTGTCGCGCGCAATTTTATCGCGTGTCGCGCCTATTTCAAGGAGCCTTAAGTCGCGGCCGTTGCCAATGGGCAGCAATCTGTAATTTATCTCCTCTCACTAATATGCTAAAAACCAGCTACTCACCTCACACCGAAATGTGCTCATAAATTCCGTAGCACAGTGATAAAGACGGTCACTTATTAAACGTACAGCTTTGGCCCCTCGCCAGAGTACCTGTAACAAGTAAATATTGACTCAATAAAGAGTTCCTTTGCTAAGTTTCATATTTAAACTGTAAGCGCCATTGAATACGAGAATGTATTTTCTTGCGCCAATTTTCTGTAGTTTGTTTTTCAATATTATTCAGTAATAGGAAGAGTTTTTGGTATATTGAATTTGGCGTGTTTATGTACGAATGTTGAAGCTAAATGTGATTGAATTTCTATCCTAACCTTTTTCCCAACTATGTTGGGGTCGGCTTCCAGTCTAACCAGATGCAGCTGAATACCAGTATTTTACATGGAGCGACTGCCTATCTGACCTCCACAACCCAGTTACTGGGTAATACGATACCCCTTGGTAAGACTGGTTATCAGACTTTCGGGCTTCTGACGACCCGTAACGACTGTCAAAGATCCACGAATGACAGCTGGGACTAACGGCTTAACGTGCTTTTCAAGGTACTGGTCTCGGTATACAGTAAAGATGGTCACACATCACAGACCAACCGCGACAAGTGTAGCTTAACCTGATCGATCGACCTGTGCGGCTGCTATAAGTCACAAGCCCCTGCCAAATGTGATTGAATATTGGGTTATTTAATTTACAAAACCCTTTGTAGATTTAATCAGCTACAATGTTTTCCAATAACATTAGGGTCAGTTTCTAATACAAAGTAAAACGAATTTATTTAACAGGGTAAATATCGGAGCAACATGTTGCTGTATTGCTGAAATCTAATTAAACCCTTGCAAAAATACACACGATGAAAACACATGCTCACTGACCCAACACGTATTCATGTGATTAGCGTAAACATAGATCAGCCTAAAATGCTAGAACTGCTAGAACACAGGCCTCCTCTCTTCGAGAAGGAGTCGGCTATAATCTACCACACGGGCCTAGTGCAGGTTGGTAGATGTCACATGTCTTCGATTTTTTTATTCTTGGACATTCCGGTTAATCTAATGATTATAATTCTGTAAATACCTACATATTTGTTACAGTCGCGAATCATATTTTAATCAACGTACACTGAGACACTGAGCTGCAAATTGCAAAAATCGTAAGACAATTTGAATTTCGCGGGCTACCTTAGCCATCCTCCCATCCATGACGTTGAATCCTTAGAGTAACTAACTTTATTGTTTTTATTTTATGTGTGTCGAAAACAACAAAGTTATCCCCTATTAAAAAACGTAACAATGCTACGGAATATGATCTAAAAAACGTTGAAAGCCCTAGCTTTAAACCACCATACGAGAACCATAACAATAAATTCCACGTCGCACACAGGCGAATTCGCCCCAAAAAAACAGTAGCACTGCACTAAAAACAAAAGCGAAACGTTTACAAAGTAAAATATGAGAGATATATACAAGTTGGGACATCGAGCCATTGTCACGCGCCCAATTCCCAAGTCCCAGCCAAGATCTCGAACAGCGTGGCCCATTTTGTGTGGCTGTATAAGTATTTGTGTATGTTGGTTGTTTTGGCTCGCGAGTTTGCTTGTTGAAATATTGTTTGAGGTACGGTAGTTTGATATAATTGATTAAATTCTGTAAATGAAATAGCGTTGAAGTGTATTGAACATTGTGTATTGTGCACAATCATCAATGGACTGATGACACGGTCCAGTGATTTTTTTTATAAAGAAAACACAATAGGGTTGTAACTTTATGTAGGTGCATACACGTCTATATTTTCGTAGTTAATTATATTGCATACTAGCTTCTGCCCGCGGCTCCGCCCGCGTGGGTGTCGGAAATTTCAAGGGTTTTTTTTTACGCGGAACCCTAATTCCTTTTTTCAAATAATATTAAGGTTACTCCTTATAACATCTGCTAGTGAAAGTCCCGTCAAAATTGGCCCAGCCATTTCGAAGATTAGCCAGAACAAACAAACAGACAAAAACTTCAAAAAAAAAATATTATTGTATATGAAAATAAATACGGTACTTCTGGTAGTAGGTGCTTTCATATGCACTTAGTAAAACGCTGTTATTTTGACATTACAAACAGACACTTCAATTTGATTTATTTGTATTTATTGTATTGAAAGATATCTAGGTATATCTTCTATACAATATATACAAATGTGGATAGTATATTTATTTATTTATATATACTTTATTGTACGCTTGTGACTCTTATAACGCATATGTTTTTTTTACATCGGCCTCACATATAATTATAAATTCAACATTAATGATGTAATAAATATTTTTGTAAAAATATAATTTAAAAGAGTGTCCATGATGGAGTTTCTTGCCCGTTCTTCTCCATAGATACCTACGCTTTGGAATGGGCAACTAGCACCATATTTTCTTGACAATTCAAAAGTCCCTGTAAATGGTTAAATTGAAATAAATACACGTATTTTTTATTTTTTTTCTTTCTTACATACTACCAAGATTTACTTAGTGCTAAAATGTTGAGCTAAAACAAGTACTAAACGTATCAAAATAAAAATATTTAATTTCACATAAACCTACGTGGGCACTTATGAAACTTCAGAAGCTAGGTGCACGGTTCCAATTTTATTGATCGTTTCCCATGGGAGACGGTAAGAAACACCACGGTTACTCTTTTTTTAAAAATAATAGACTTTTACAAAGTTTTCATATTACAGTAGGTATGGGAGGACAGCGTAGGCCTGTCAACAAGTACCAGATTTCTAATCTAACTAGCCTGTACTGTCCCACTGCAGGGCAAAGGCCTCCCTCTCCCTTTTCCACACAATTCTGTCTCTTGCTAGTGCCGGCCAGTCCTTACGGTAGGAGTCAAGCTCGTCCCGCCATCATCGTCTTGGCCTTGACCAGATTTATCTTAATTAAAAAAGTAATTTAAAAAAATTAAACCGACTTCAAAAAGAAATTAACTCAAAATTATGAAATAACTTTAATTTCGGAAGTCGGTGGCATAAAACTAAAATACAGATCCCAAGACACCGACTTCCGAAATTAAAGTTATTTCATAATTTTGAGTTAATTTCTTTTTGAAGTCGGTTTAATTTTTTTAAATTACTTTTTATAGTTTTTTGCCACCGACTTCCGAAATTAAAGTTATTTCATAATTTTGAGTTGATTTCTTTTTGAAGTCGGTTTAATTTTTTTAAATTACTTTTTATTTTGTAATTTTTAGTTTTTGCACTAGAATTTGACCAAGGTTTTGAGATGTTTTCCCTTTGACACTACACCCGTAGCTCGTATCAATACGCCAGGCCGTCACACTTACACGTATTAGTCCATATCTTGAAAATTACTGAACCGATTTTGATGAAACTTGCACTGTTCCCTAAGTTGAAGTAAATGTAAGCAGTAAAAAAAATGGTCACGATCCGATTAATAGTTGCTGAGAAATGCGTGGACAAACATACATACATACATACATACATACATACATACATACATACGTCTATGAAATTTTGTATATTTGTTTGGAAGCCTTAGTAGATTATCATATGTAAATATAATGCAATTCCAATAATATTACATACATACGTATCGAATTGATAACCTCCTTTTTTTTGAAGTCGGTAAAAACGTTCAAAATCTAGTCGCTATCTCATCTCAGCAACAATGTCAAAAACTTGTCAAAAATGTAGGGAAATTAAAGGTATTTTTGACAGGTTGTGACTGAGATCAGACTTTGAACGGTTTTAAAATTACGAGAATTGACCCTCTGGTATTTATTAAAATTAGCGTTTCAACACACGCATGCGTTACAGCACATTCATACAATCGAATGGTTAAATATTATTCTACAAAGAGAACAAAACCCTTCGTAAGCTTCTATCTACAACTAGTGGATACGAAGTTGGAAGAAAGTACATTGAACTTTTTCAATACGAATTGTAAACAGACAAAAAAGCTTTGGCAACGTTGCTTTTTCATATAAGTTTCAGAAACTTCAGTTACGTGGTGTACATTGTAAGAGAGCACTGAACTCGCGGTCGTAGTCTTGCCAAGGGGTAACGTGTTACCCAGTAACTGGGTTGTGGAGGTCAGATAGATAGTAGCTCCATGTAAAATACTGGTATCCAGCTGCATCCGGTTAGACTGGCAGCCGACCCCAACATAGTTGGGAAAAGGCTGTTCAATTGTCTATGTAGATATCGTACATTGTTTTCTGATGACACCATTTCAGTAATTACCCGACCTTTATGGATTAAATTTATATCTCATGTATTATTTTAATAATGAAGAATGGATACCATATCTGACCCTTTATGTAATTTAGCAGCTTTTCCAAGTAAAATTAAAACTATTGATTTGATTAAGTTTTGAGAATATTTAAAAGACAAAGTTTGTCAATTACATATGGTAGCAATAGTTAGTCATGTTTAATTTTCACTAAGAGACTGGGAATGTTACAAGTAGAATAGTCAGTTAATCTCTACTTCTTTCTGTGACAACTTAAACGGTCCGTAAAAAGTAAGACACACGACGACTCCTTATCGCTTCCCCAGCATTATAGCCTAAACGCCTTTTACTCCAAAAAAAAACAAAAGACAACGAAAGCGATTATGACAACACTGACATCTATGATTAAAGAAAACCCAACAAAAAGATTCCAATAAATTTAAAAAACAACATCGCTTCGGGCGACTCTGTTAGCTACGCTTCGCTGAACTGACAAAACACTATCCATCTCGTTTACTCTCATGGAAAATTGACAAAGAGAAGAAGAGATGGGAAGAGTATTTTTGCAAAAATCACAGCATAACGGTCATTAAGTAGCATCAGATAGAAGCGTCTACTTTGTCATGTTATGATTGATGGCCGCTGGTGACGGCGGACGTCACTTCCTTTCTCGCGTTCGGATATGTCAAATTGAATTTAGTCGGAGTAAATGTGATAAGGCGCTTGGGGACCCGGAAATGGTGCTAAGGTGTATGAAAAATGTAAGTCCAGAATATATCGTTACTGAAAATGTATGGGAGTCAAATAAGCGTGGAATTGATTGGTAGGGTTCAGCCGTGTTTTTATAAAAGATTTTTACAGATGCGATAACGTGATGTTTAAAATTATCTATCACGTGAGGACCGTTTTTGCGTTTCATAATTGTAATTGATTTCAAAAATGTGTTCCCAAAAAAAAATACACACATAAACTTACACCTTTTTCCATGTATGCAGAACCTACAGAAGGCCACCTGCTACGATCTTTTTACATACTTGCTTCGTTAATAATAAAACAAATATGGAAATTACAATATGAATCTAGAAATTTCTTTAGAAATAAGCATCACTTTATTTTTCTATTCCTTTCTTCTTGTCTGTTATTATTCTGCGGTTAAATGGAAAAAAAATTAAAGCAACATATTATTAAATCAGTAAATAATTACCTACAGGTATTACAGTAGAAAATATATAAGCAAATTACGCTATACTCATTGTACATAAATATTACAAAACCTTAACATAACAATATACTATTATACACAAACATATAAACTCGTACATATACACGCTTAAAAATATAAACTAATCATTCATTACATAACATATTATTACCGTGATAATCAAGTAATCCAGTAGACACTACACAAGTGTTTAGTAAGTTTAAAATTTCAAATTCATAAATCCTGACCAAGATTATGTCTGGACTTTAAAAGAGACTGTGACCTCTGAGTTTGTTTCGGCCTTTCTTCTCAGAGTAGTCAGATAGGAAACGCCGACTTCATCTAGTTTTAAAAAAACATGATTGACGTGTAAAAGTGTTTGTACAAACCTACTTACAAAATAAAATCATTTCATTTCATTTCAAAATCTTTCCTTCTCTCGGTTTTAAAAGCAAGTCAATGGTGGGTACTTACCACCTTTATAATATACGCGCCGCACTATGTAGGTACCATTTTGTTAAAACTCAGATGTGTCTTCTCGACATCCGTGTGTCACTAACGGGATGCAGCAGAATACCAGCGTCAGGGATTGTAATTAGCGTAATGCTGAGCTGGACTCCCATTTGGTGCAACCATGAGACACACACCACCCAGTAGTGATCGACCGTTATAGATGTATATGAGCTATGTGTCTATGGGTCAATTTATCTTTTTAATTTTTTGTTTTTTTTTTCACCTTTTTTTATGTTTTTTTTTTTAAAAACCTGTTTGTGTCTTTTGTTGCACTGAAAAAACGTTTTATCTATCTATATATCTACATAACATGGCTCAGTTTAAAAACATCCACTCATAAATTCAATCCCACACAAAAAAAAAAACATCCACAACAAAATTCCAGGAAAAAAAATGTTTCGAGAAACAATTTGCACTACACCTCAGGGATGTGCCAACGAAATTCTAATTGTTTCATAATTAACCGGGACATTGGCCATCTCGAGGGTAAAACCACTGGCGGGTATCATCCCTAACAGCCGTCAGACATGCCCTGGATATAATATGGATGGATCGGTACTGCGGTACTGTGTCCCTTGGTATCGCTTTTGACCAAGAGTATTCTGGACACTGGTATTTTGTCTTCCTATTTATAGCGTTAAAAAGTTACATGTAGGGGTTTATTTATAAACGGTGATAAAAGTGAAGTGAATGAGGGGCTTGTGGCTTAGTTATAACAGCCGCAACGGTCGATTTATCAGGTTAAGCTACGCTTGGTCCGTGGATGGGTGACCATCTTTCTTTACATACCAAGACCCCTCCGTGCCTCGGAAAGCACGTTAAGCCGTTAGTCCCGACTGTCATTCGTAAATCTTTGACAGTCGTTACGGGTCGTCAGAAGCCCGAAACCCTGACAATCAATCTTACCAAAGGGCATCGTAATACCCAGTCACTGGGTTGTGAAGGTCAGACAGGTAGTTGCTCCATGTAAAATACTGATATTCAGTTAGACTGGAAGCTGAAACCAACATATTTGGGAAAAGGCTTATAGAGGTATGAGGAACAGGGTGTAAAGTTCACGCATCCTTCATAGAAAAGGGAGGATCCTCCGACCAGACGGGTGTTGTGTCTGGCGGGCAACTGCCCGATGATTCATGTCAGACAGTTGTATTTAATCTAGTTGCGCGGTAAACTCTGCTTGCGAGATGCAGGATTTTGCGTGACGTCAGTATGACGCGTTCTTCTCATGTGGCGTTGCATGTATGGATGACGGACCGCAAATACGTTAAAATCTCAATAAATTCGGTGTATAGCATATACCTATAAATATATAGGTTTGTGTTCGCTAATCTTTCTACCGTCATGCAACTGAATATACATTGCACCTTCAAAAAAAGGCAAAAGAAAAATCAACCTTATCGGTCATAAACATTCGCGACATGACGAGTGATGGATGTGTATGAATTTCCTTTGCAAAAAAAAAATCGTTGATTGATACGTGTTTCGGAACCCGTCTGTCGGAAATGTGTCATGAATGTCGGACTTTTGTACATGTCCCAAAAATTATTCGGGACGCTTGTATCTTTTTAATTCCGTTCCATTATTGGTACTCTTGGCGGGTGTGTTGATTGAGAAAGATGTCGTTTTCTGTTTTTGAGAATACTCGTAGAAGAAAAGAAAAAATATTAATTGGGACGCGTATAGAAATATCACAAACTAGACACGCTAATAGAAACAAAAATTTTAATAACTCAAACTCAAAGCATTTGTTTCAATTAAACCATTTACAGGCACTTTTGAATTGTGAAGAAGTCGGTCAGTCAGAAAATATGAAGCTAGTTACCCTATAATAATAAATACAGAAAGATCTGTACGAGGCCAGAAGGCTGTATGTGTCTTTGTGAGAAAATATGGGCAGTTTTCTCATAAAATCATTTAAACAGAACTTCATGTAACAGCAACATTTTTCTCCATAAAAAGTCTTTTTTGTCAAACTAAATTGTCCTGTACGATCTACTACTTAGTGTTCATTATTGTATACACTGTGTACTATTTATTTATTTAGGTTAGCCTACAATTGTTTACACGTTACATTTCATTTAAAAGTACACGATATACATTTATAAGTGCAACAATCACTTACAGGCTAACACCACATGCACTATTTTATTTATCTTCTTTTTTTTTTTTTCTATAGTTAGAAATACCCATTGAAATATGAAAGATTGAAACTTTTCCTTATTCTACCCATTTCCCTTCAATACCTAGATAGATATAACTCTTCAATAAATTGTTCATAAACAATTTACTTCACCAGAACTCGTTACCACGCCATCTTTAACAATATTATTTCTATAACAAAATTGATAAATTCCGACTTCCATTCAACGCCGACTTTCAAAACTAACAATTGCATTACGGAGCAAGTTTGAAACGACTTTGAACTTCAGTATTTTCTCTATTGTTTCATAAACTAACGATATTGTGTTAACCGTGTTTAATCGGTAAATAGTAATCATGGTGGAATTGTTTGAATGTATGGACAATAGGCAGAAGTTCTGGTAGGAATGTTGGGATGTCTGATTTATAAGGTTAGTTGACATAGTTGTTTGAATTAGGTCAATAGTCAGGGTTGACAAAGGAGTATAGGTATTTTTGTATAAGGATCTGCTCCAACTATTAAGTATGTAATATAACATTGACTGCCCCGTTGGTTCGATGCCTAGGTCGGACAAAGTGTTATTGGGTTTTTCCATTACGAATTTCTTAGTAACAGCACGGAGTTTGGAAGTAGGCGGTGTGATACCCCCGTGCCTCGGAAAGCACGTTATGCCGTTGGTCCTGCGCCTGATCCCTCTCCGGTCGTGTCGGATCGTGTGACGTTCCATTGGACTATGAGAGTGAGGGAAGAGGGAATGCACCTGGTCTGCGCACACACTTGTGCACTATAATGTCACCGGCGCCGAAGGATATTCTCGGTAGAGATTGGCTGCCATGGCCGAAATACAGTCTGGAGGACTATTCATATAACATGACGCCTGTAAGTAGACGCCTGGAGTAGTGGTGGCCCAGTGGTAACGACCGCGACTTACGAGATACAGGTCGTATGTTCGAACCCTGACAGGCACTTTACTTTGTGTAAATTATTTTATCACCACTGCTCTCGAAACGGTGAAGGAAAGCATCGTGAGGAAACCGGCATGTCCTAGAACCAAAAATTCGAAGACATGTGACATGTACCAACCCGCACTGGGCCCGCCTGGTGGATTACGGCCCACTCCCTCTCACAGAGAGGAAGCCTGTGTCCTAGCAGTAGGAACGTTATAGGCTGATTATGTGTGACGCCTGTAACCTGTAAGCGGTTAGGCAGCAGTGAGCAGCACATCCATATTTCTCCATTAATATTACAAGTCTTATGTGGTAAAGGATGAGTCTGTGGCCATTAATCAGCAGACAAAATCCCGGTCTTTTGGCTGACGGAGAATTCCTAATGAAAAAACGCAATTACAATGCCCGACCCGAGTCATGCTTGTCACCATTAGACATATGACGCAGTCATTTGTTTCTAATCTAGATACTTTCACACTTGCCAAGTCTTCAAGTGTACATAAAAAACAAACAAAATAATGAAATGCAATCAACAGCTCGTACCAGGAGAGCATGACTCAACAAGCAACCACCAAGGGCCAGAACATTAGTTACATTAAAGTCAATCATTTACAATTTTCCTCACATTTTATAACAACATTATCCTCTGAAGTCCCTGCACGTTGGTTCGTTAGTACTTCCTCCAATGGGGAACCACTTCAAAGGCGGACATTAATATGAAAATCGAATTACGTCCACTGTCTGTACATTTACTTGGCAACACAATATTATATTGTAGGGAAACGTTAGTGGTTATGGGCAGTCCTGAGTGTTAGTACATAACCGATTTGAATGAAACTTCATACGCATAAGCAGGATACAAAGGTCTAAAAAAGTTACTTTTAAGATCATTTTCCAAATGTCTTATTTAAAAAAAAAGATATCTGGAAATCTCTGTTTCTATGAAAAATTTAAAACCGGTCTATTTTAGCTGTAACACTATTTTTCTAAAGTGTACCTTTGTATCCTGCTTATGCGTATGAAGTTTAATTAAAATTGGTTTATTCATTTCAAAAATCAAGGGCTTGAAAGTTTGTATGAAATGCCGTACGGCGTAAACGTTCTTAAGTGCATCTAGTTCTACTGTGAAGTGGTGGTTATTATTGAGATAGTCTAAGCCCGGGTAAGTTCTTTTCGCGCACTTGATTTACAACGTACTGCTTAGCGCCGAAAGTTGAAAATCCAACACTGTGTTTTTTTTTACGTTGTGTTGGATTCTCAATGGTCTCGGTTCTATACCGACACCGTTGAAAATCGAGTGCACCGTAAAAAATCGTCGCGTTAAAAAATCACCCGTGCGTACGCGTGGTCTTAGAACAAAAGACAACTTTAATTAGTCTATGTTTAAATTTTAAATTGCTTAGATGGAGCCCCATTAATCTACATAATCTACTTTCAAATTAAACTTTTTAGATAACCCTTCCAAAAACATTGAAAGTAATCCCCAACTCCTTTTACAAACTGATATCTAATGATAAACCCGGGTCCCGGAACTCAGAAACTCGAGAATAATCAAAATAACCAAACATAAGTTTAAATTAACTTTATTAATCGGTAATTTTCCAGTCGTTTGAAGTTGAAACGGTACACATACATCAAGCTACCCGAAACTGTCAAATTTCCCCAATCAACTTTGAACCTTATGCTTTAGCGGTAAAGTTGAAAATCTATTAAATAAATTTGACAGATTGTAATAGCTTGATGTGTCTGTACATTCAGTGGTTGATCCCATCGGTATAATGTGGGCTATTGCGAAAATAACTCAACTACTTTTGAATATGGGTCGAGTAGATTAGTTTGCCTTTATAACCTGAGGTATAGTGGAATGTAACGCGTTTTTATAGAGAAACATATTTATATATTTTTTGAACAATCGGCGTATAGTCAGGGAAATTAATTGATGAGCAAATTGACAGTTATGATTTACGTAATGATATGGATAATGTAAGTTAGTAGTCATAACTATCATCCTTTGACATTGTATGAAATGCCTATAACACGGTAAATTAAAGAAAGAAAGAAAAGAAAAAAAGGTTTGTACAAATAAAAAAAAGGAAAAATAAATAGGTTGTTTTTTGGTTTTTGGTTTATTTTGTTTAAGTTAAATAGGTTTAAATGGACGTAAAAACAACAACAATTTACAACACAACACAAATAATTTCCCCTGACCGTACAACCTCGATATGAGAATGAATTTATTTGACTATCCTAGACGTTATGGACTAAGGGAATGAGATAATTCAGGCAAAATTTCAGCAACTCAGCCTATCGCAGTCCACTGCTGGACATAGACCTCTCCCACGTTGTGTCACAATACCCTGTCCTGCACCTTCCATATCCAGTCAGTCCCAGCCACCTTTTTGAGGTCGTCTGTCCATTTAGGTAGGAGGCGTCCCACACTTGGGATGCATGCAGAAGCCAGTTACTTAACTGGCTGGCCCGGTTTGGGACCAGCCTCCCACCGGAATCCGGCGTCAAGCAGCCTACTGTGTTTCGTCGATGCGTGGGAGTTCCAGTGCCTTAAGCATCTTCTGGGCACGCTCGTTCCATCATAGACCTCATCCATCGCTTTCCTTCAGGTGTGATCGAGGTAAAGAGCGGCCCATTCAGCAATAAAAAAAAAAAACACTCATTGTACTCAATCATGTGGGTACACATCTGCCTACCCATTCGGGGTACATATACGTGATGTTATATTTTGTTTGCAAATGTCATCCAACAGGTAAACTCCCAGGGTCCCACAAAAATAATAACGTCAGATTTTTTATTATCCTCAATTTAATACGTGTCCATCCGAAGTTGACAACCCTGCCCTCCAAACAAGCGTATAAAACAGATGTAGAGATAATGTACCAGGGCTGTCATGTGGCTAGAAAAATACGGAAGGGACGCGCCAATGACGCAGAAATGTGTCAGACTGTGATATACATGTGCTATTGTACATTCAGCTTTATGTTGTTGACCCCTGGCTGATTAGGGTGCGTTCACATCTAGCGCACAAACGCGACAGTTGTGCACGGACAGGAAACGTCAACAAATGCATGTACGACCGAACTCTGTTGCAAATCGTGTTTGTCAGATAATGTAGAAATATCATTTGTCACGCTTGCTAATTGGATTTGTGATGGCGGAGCGTAATTATGATGGATTAACACAAAGCTGCTGCCCGTCTCCTTGGTTTCCATTAACCAATTATATAGTTATTTATTTGTTTTACTTTAACTTACAACGGCCTTCGGTCAATTACATTAGTTCAATATCCTAGCCTTTTCCCAGCTATTTTGGGGTCGGCTTCCAGTCGGTCTGGATGCTGCCGAATACCTGTATTTAACATGAAGCAACTGCGTATCTGACCAATTACATTAGTTAAAACAAAATAGCAGTCTACTCTAGCCACAAACTTTTTCAACACTAATATCCTATTGACCTCATTTCTGAGTTAACGAAACCACAAATGCTGCGGCAATAAACATAACTTTTTGAGTTCGATACAAAAAGCAGAGACGCAAGGAGCCCGTGGCTAAGTAATGAAAGCCGCACAGGTCGATTGATCAGGCTAAGCTACGCTTGCCACTGTTGGTCCGTGGATGGGTGACCATCTTTACATACCGAAACCCCTCCGTGCTTAAAGTACGTTAAGCCGTTGGTCCCGCTGTCATTCGTGGATATTTAACAGTCGTTACTTGAAGTCAGAAGCCCGAAAGTCTGACAACCAGTCTTACCAAGTGGTATCGTAATACCCAGTCACTGGGTTGTTGAGGTCAGATAGGCACTCGCCCCATGTAAAATACTGGTATTCAGCTGCTAGACTAGACTGGAAGCTGACCCCAACATAGTTGGGAAAAGGCTAGGCAGATGATGATGACAAAAAGCAGAGACGCAGAAAACTCTCCAGAGAAACGTGTGGCGTTCGAACACAGATGTGAGCGAACCCTAACACAGGACATCGTCTGTACTCATAACAAACATGTACATTTTTAGGCTTCGCTGGATCCAAAAAACGGTTGGGTAGAATTAATTCTCGTTATTCAGTTATGAAGGGAATATAAATATATGAATAAAGGTCGACGTTAATTACATTGCCCTGGGCAGTCAGTGGGATACCAACATTGATGACTGCATTTTCCTTTTTACACTTATTTACGTAAAACTCTTTTTGATTTGGCAGAGGATGTAATGATGAAATAAAATTCCTCTACTAATGAGTGTCGTAGTCTTTTTTTTTTGCGGATTGGTAATCATCAAATGACCCCTCCCGCTCTGGGTGGAGCGGAATTTAAGGGAGTATCAGACTCTTACTGACTAAAACCCACCCGTGTTCCTTCCTTAGCCCTTTAGTAGTCTTAAAAAACCCATCATGTCATGCAGTATAATCAAAATCAACCTATAACGTTCTCACTTCTGGGACACAGGCCTCCTCTCTGTAAGAGGGAGTGGGCCGCAATCCACCACACCGGTGGTACACCTTGTGTTGTCATCTGACATTATGCTGAGCTGAGGCCCTTTTGGGATTATAATCTTTGTTTTCTGTTTTTACAGTTTTAAGGTGTACTTATTTTGATGTAGGTAATGGCAATAAACGCATTTTTCTTTCTTTTCTTTCACCACGCGGGCCCAGTGTGGGTTGGTAGATGTCACATGTCTTCGAATTTTTGGTTCTAGGACATGCCGGTTTCCTCACGATGTTTTCCTTCACCATTTTGAGAGAAGTGGTGATGAAATAAATAAGACAAAGTAAAGCGCCTGCCTGGGTTTTAGCCCATGAACTACAAATCGTAATTCGGGGCCGTAACCACTCGTCCACCAATGCACTGTGTCATTCACAGTCCAATAAACATATCCGGAACATTTTTGGTTCTGATTGCCAAATTCCTGCGGCTTTAACAAGGTTACTGACCCCCCTTTTGAGAGGTCTTCCAACGCTACGTCTACACAGGAATACGCTAGATGTGGGAAGGTCGCAGTGGCGGTGCTTGGGGGATTCTTATGTCCAGCAGTGCACATCTTTCTGCTATAATGATGATTGCCAAGTATTACTAAGAGCCTAAAGTCTTAATGAGCACTACAATGGATGACGTCGTGGGTTCAGTGATCGCTGTTTTTATCGCAATTCGATCGTAGCAGGTGGCGTTCAGAAATTTCTGCCTACCCTAAGGGAAGCAGCGTGAGTTTATGAGTGTGTATGACTAAAGTTCAACATTCATAACATACACATTGTTATGAATTTTGAACTTTAGTCAACGTCATTGTGCCTAGCCTTTTCCCAACTGTATTGAGGTCGGCTTCCAGTCTAACCGGATGCAGCTGAGTACCAGTATTTTCCATGGAGCGACTGCCTATCTGACCTCCACAACCCAGTTACTGAGTAACACGATACCCCTTGGTAAGACTGGTTATCAGACTTTCGGGCTTCTGACTACCCATAACGACTGTCAAAGATCCACGAAATGACAACCGGGACCAGCGGCTTAACGTGCTTTCCGAGTCACGGAGGGGTCTCGGTATGTAAAGATGCTCCCACCAACAGTCCAACCGCGGCAAGCGTAGCTTAACCTGATCGATTGACATATGCGACTGTTATTAATTAGCCACGAGCCACTTTAACTTTAGTCAACTTCAAGTCATTAAGCCCACCTTAAATCTTCAAGCAATACACTCCCAGCGATAAAAAAAATACCACAAAAAGAAATACAAAAAATAATCTCTTCCACCAAAATAGATCAGGATACTTCTAACTCGATTGGTGAAACCGATAGTTTAGCCTCCCGTATCTGTTTGTTTTACCCCCAATATCGAGTAGAGCTTGGACAAACATCGTTACAAAAATGAAGGAAGCCCAAAACACGTACCGCCCGGTCAATCTGCAAATAGTCCAATTATCTTGACCTCCCAGCCCCCTCTCATCGCCTTTACTTTACTACAAAGAGGGGACTTTAGTAAGGACCTCGGAGGTCTATGTTAGTTGGTCGCCTGTCGAGGACAGAGTTGCCAAATTGATTACACAAGATGGTTACGGATGACCAGATCTGTCAAAGGGAACAAACAAATGCAAGGGGCCCCCAGCTGCGACTAATCCTGATATTAACTACACTTATTTTTGGAAAGATGTGGGTAGTTTATTGGGAGGAGAAGAATAGTGTACCAAATAATATTAGAAGGCCAATTCCCTTAATTAAAAACGTTCAAAATCTAATCGCCGTCTCATCTCAGCGACAATAAACGTCAAAAAGTTGTCAAAAATGTAGACAAATTAGAGGTCGTTTTGACAGATTGAGACTGAGATCATACTGTGAACATTCTTATTAAAATTGCAAGAATTGCCCTTCAGAGCTATCCATTTTTCGAAGCTGTAAAGACTTAAAGTATGTACTATATGGTTTTACCTACTCGAATTTTCTTGACTTATAAAATTTTGCAAAGTAATTGCTGACAAAATGGATTTAGTCGCATCCAGTATCTTTTAGATTTTAAACTATTTAACGATTCTGAAATCTATTTTATTAATAACCAGCTATCATGTTTGTTATTCAACTGCACCTAAACACACAATCAGCCTATAATGTTCCCACTGTTGAGACACAGGCCTCCTCTCTGTGTGATAGAGTGGGCCATAATCCACCACGCGGGCCCAGTGCGGGTAAGTGGATCTCACATGTCTTTGAATTTTTTTGGTTTTACGCGGCTGTTATTATAATTGTCTTACCGTCCAATTATAGTATCTGTATCATCTACCTACTTATAAATATGTTTACCATAACCATAACCATAATCAGCCTATAATGTTCCCACTGCTGGGACACAGGCCTCCTCGCGGTGAGAGGGAGTGGGCCGTAATCCACCACGCGGGCCCAGTGCGGGTTGGTAGACGTCACATGTCTTCGAATTTTTTGGTTCTAGGACATGCATTTCCTTCACCGTTTTGAGAGCAGTGGTGATGAAATAATTTACACAAAGTAAAGCGCCTGTCTGGGTTCGAACCTACGACCTACAACTCGTAAGTCGCGGCCGTTACCACTTGGCCACCACTACTCAAACTAAATATGTTTAATCAAATTGTTAATACCAAATATTTGAGAGGGAACAGGCCGTGCGATTCTCCATACAAATGTATTCCCCTTTTTTCGTCCTGAATAATGCCTCTAGAGCAATATTTTTTTTTTTCTTAAAATCAAGGTCTGCTGTAAACACGTCCCTGTCATTTTCTTTTTTTCAGCAACTAATCAGTTTAAAAAAAATATGACCCTCTAAAAATTACAAAAAATGCCCTATTTTTACCGCCGTGATTAGAGGATAGAGAGACAAATTAGAAAAGTTTTTAACATAAAAAATGATAGGAACCTAAACATACTCTTTCTTAAAATGTTAATGTAAAAAATAATTGAATCGCTTCAGTTTTCGAGGAGAAAAAAGGGGAATACGAAACATAGATCTCGTCAAAAATATTGTGATAATTTCGGTCTGAGCTGCAGCTGTCCCTATCACACACTACGGGGGCATACTTGAGGTAAGGCGACGGCAATAGTTTCTTCAAATACCTATTTTTCAAATTCCTAGCAAGCCCCGTCGTGTTTAAGACGAGCGCTAACCCTGCCGACAAACCGTCACGCAGTTTTGCAAGTTTATGATATGTGTATAAGTGTTTGGTCCAAAATAAATCAATTTTGTTTTTTATGCCGACTTTCTCATGATGTTTTCGGTCACCGTTTTGAGAGCAGTGGTGATAAAATTGAATACACAAAGTAAAGTGCCTGCCCGAGTTCGAAATCAAGACCTTACAATTCGAAAGTCGGGGCCGATACCACTTAGCCACCAATGTTTCACCTAAACAGCTGAACTGATTCTCATACAGCTCAAGCAGACCATACTATAAAGACTTGGAAATCATACAGTCAGGCAGTAAAAATACTTATATCTACGCATACGAAGTCTATGTTTGACAGCACTGGATAGGGATAAGTAGAAGGAGGGAAGGGAGGCCTTTGCCCTGCAGTGGGACAGAAATGGCTGGTAATAATAATAATAATCTACGCATACGAAGTCACACACAAAAACACCACTTAAGACACAACCACATAGCAAAATTCACGTTAAATTAAATTTGTATTCGCTTCCCACGAAACCTTCTATTATAAATTTAAACTTGCCACAGGCTTTCATTTCTCCGTGAAAGCGGGTAGGCTTCCGACGCAACCACACTGCTAACAGGCTTTTACACTTCATTGGGGCATACGTAACAAACACCACTCAATTCGGTCCCACCAATCTTAACATTGGACACATTTCAACGTTTTCAGTACTTGGTAATGTATTTTACGTATTCCTTTTGGTAACTTTGTTATTGGAATTGGTTTTGGCTGGTCTGAAGTGATGATACATTGCATATAGACAACCCATTGGATTAAGACCCGGGCAGATGTCACACAAAATTAAAAGAAAAGAAAAAGATTAATTAAATAAAAAACAAAAGACTGTGACACCATGTGGGGATGTTTACCAACAGGATATCAAGTTTCAGAATCAACACAAACATTTTTCAGATTCTCGATAAACAGGGTTATTGGTAAAACACTAACAACTTTGGACTGTATGACTAACATCATAAACAACAACTTTTTTTCTATGACAAAACATAATACACATACCAAAAAACAAACCTTTAAGATTTCGTTTTCCTATCTTACCCTTTTGCTTAGCGTAGAGTTCGTAACAGAAAATCGAATATTTCAATTCATTTAATTGAAATATTTTGTATGAAAGCCTGATGAATTAATAAAAGTCATAGAACAAAAGTTGTTGTTTATGTTGTTAGTAATATAGTCCTGAGAGGTTGTTAATGTTTTACCAATAACTCTGCTGCTGTTATTGCTATAACAGAACCTTTTTCTGATTTATATAATTGCACTAGTACCTAGATATTGCATAAATGCAACAGAAAAAAGTAATTTAAAATAAAAAGTAATTTAAAAAAATTAAACCGACTTCAAAAAGAAATGAACTCAAAATTATGAAATAACTTTAATTTCGGAAGTCGGTGTCTTGGGATCTGTATTTTAGTTTTTTGCCACCGACTTCCGAAATTAAAGTTATTTCATAATTTTGAGTTCATTTCTTTTTGAAGTCGGTTTAATTTTTTTAAATTACTTTTTATTTGATAATTTTTAGTTGTTGTACTAGAATTTGACCAAGGTTTTGAGATGTTTTCGCTTTGACACTACACCCGTAGCTCGTATCAATAAGCCAGGCCGTCACACTTTCACGTCTTAGTCCATATCTTGAAAATTACTGAATCGATTTTGATGAAACTTGCACTGTTCCCTAAGTTGAAGTAAATGTAAGCCAATAAAAAAAGAATGGTCACGATCCGATTAATAGTTACTGAGATATGCGTGGACAAACATACATACATACATACATACATACATACATACGTCTATAAAATTTTGTATATTTGTTTGGAAGCCCAAATAGATTGTCATATGTGAATATAATGCAATTCCAATAATATTACATACATACGTATCGAATTGATAACCTCCTTTTTTTGAAGTCGGTAAAAATTAAACCGACTTCAAAAAGAAATGAACTCAAAATTATGAAATAACTTTAATTTCGGAAGTCGGTGTCTTGGGATCTGTATTTTATTTAGTTTTATAGTTTTTTTTTACATTACTTTTATTTGGTAATTTTTAGTTGTTGCACTAGAATTTGACCAAGGTTTTGAGATGTTTTCGCTTTGACACTACACCCGTAGCTCGTATCAATAAGCCAGGCCGTCACACTTTCACGTCTTAGTCCATATCTTGAAAATTACTGAATTGATTTTGATGAAACTTGCACTGTTCCCTAAGTTGAAGTAAATGTAAGCCAGTACAAAAAGAATGGTCACGATCCGATTAATAGTTACGAAGATATGCGTGGACAAACATACATACATACATACGTCTATAAAATTTTGTATATTTGTTTGGAAGCCCTAATAGATTGCCATATGTGAATATAATGCTATTCCAATAATATTACATACATACGTATCGAATTGACAACCTCCTTTTTTTTGAAGTCGGTAAAAATATTTTCTATCTTTCCATTATAAGCACTGCATTTTCCTGCACTAAGCAGAAAAATTGGCCATTTCTTTAAAAAGCATTCATTTCTCTCAAGAACTTAAGTAACTACCCACTGTCTTACCTCCAGCGGTAAGCAAATACCCATAATGTTAGATACCTAGAAAAACTCTCTTTGAATATTAACTTAGAGAAATTCCATCAATTCTCCGACTTCAGGGCAGGACTGATATAATTATCCGGAAAAGAACCGGAGTTACCGACATAGCTTGTAGAGTAAGCAAACTGAAGTGGCAGTGGGCCGGCCATGTCTGTGGAAGGACCGATGGCCGAATGGAGCAGATGAGTCCTTTTTTTCGGATGGTATATCATCATATGACCCCTCCCGCTCTGGGTGGAGCGGAAGGGAGTGTCAGACTCTTACTGACTAAAACCCACCCGTGTTCCTTCCTTAGCCCTTTATGTTCTGGGCCAGCGGTAACCCTTTCAGACAATCCCGCTGACCCGGCAAAGGGGAGGCCTTTGCTCAGTAGGTAGTTGGACACAATATCGAAAAAAAAGGGTCAAAATTTTCGAAATTGAAATCTTTGAGATAATACTTTTCTAAGCTACTAGCAGCGCCCCGCGGTTTAAATTGCGATTAATCATGATTCGAAAGACATGTGGCGCCATCTATCATAATAACGTTATTGTTTTACTCGGGAACAGCCCTTTTTTTCGGGATGAAAGGTACCCTATATCCGTTTCTATACATCTGACATCGTATATGCTAAATTTCAGGATGATCGTTTCAGTGATTTAGGCATGAACATGTAACAAACGAACAAACTTACTTTCGCGTTTATAATATTAGTTAAGATTAGGATAATTGGCACTCAGTACCATATAAGCGCTTAGAGCAATTTCCGTATTTAGCAATACCTACATAGGTAGCTCTCAACATTGCAAGCAGCTCTCTAATGGAACAGTGGTAAAGCATACATTTCAACTAAAAGCATACAGAGACTCGTTTCCACTTGCCTGCATTTCAAACCTATTAGCCCAAGTCACAGGCGCTAGTGCGGTTTTTGTTGCAACCCCTATTGTGTGTGCTCACCCTAACGTAATCTGTTCAAATATCATTATTTAAAGTAGGGCAAAGTATACCTCGCTTAAAATTAAATCTAGTAAAGTCGTCGAAAGGGTAAAGTTACAGAACCTATAATGTGACATGTAAATTTTGATAAAATTTTGTACGGAGGTAGCTGATACCCTGGATTAACATATAGGATACTTTTTATCCCGATATTCCCACGGGATCGACATTTACGTGGGTGAAACCGCGTGGCGCAGCTAGTAATATATAATTTCCAATTATGTAGTTAAGGTAACTATAAGTTATTCAAAATTAATTAGTAGTACAACCAAACATATTTGCTTTGTTGCCATTTTATTGTTAAAATATCTAGAGAAAAGGTACTGAAAACCGAAATACAGGCTTTGCCTAGTTCGGATGCAGTGGCTACATCCATTTTCTGTAAAATGTTATTAAGTTTATGAGAAATAAATTTACTTTACTACTTTTTAGACAATATTTTCTTAAAATGTTTTTTGTTTTTCATAAATCCGACCCGAACACAGTTGAGAAAAGGCTAGGCAGATAGATGAGGATGAAACGTAATTTTTTTTTCTAATATTTTCCCTTGTTTTAATAGTTGTTTTAATTTTTGTTTTTTATAGGGAGGCCTTTGCCCTGCAGTGGGACACCACAGGCTAATAATAATAATAATAGTTTGTTACGTTGTTTTTTTTGTACCTACACAGCTGCGTTACTAATAAGTAAAGTAGCATTTACCTGAAAACATCAGTAGTACATTTTGAGGTTTCCGAGTATTATATTTCATTGTAGTTTGTACAATTGACTTTGGCCTGCACTTGATAGAAGGACTCATTCCTTCAACTGAATCTTGTCACTAGACTCTTTAGGTATCACTTTCTCACAATTAATTACTTTCCTAAAACCTATTAAATAAGTTTGCACAATAAATTAGATTAAATATTGAAAGGTTAAGTTGCAATGTTTACATACAAAATTTGATATGTCATTCAGTCGAACGTCAGTTTGACAGTTTAGAGGCGACCTCTGGCGGTCGCCGAGTCACAGTTGTAGTTTAATCGATATTTTAACATATTGTTTGCTAACCATCGAAATAATATCGTATGGAGCAATCCTTCATAATTTTCAGCTTTCAGTAAAAATTCATAATAAACTAAATAACCGAAAGCGGAAATAAAAGTAGTTTTTTCATTAAGCATAGACATATTTCTAGAAATTTTTAATCTGTGGATTGTCTTTGACATAGTGTGGCCAGAGGTGTCAAGCGATTCTGCGCGAATTAAAACAATGGGGTAATTAGTTAATTAGACAGGTTTTTAGGATTAGGAATTGAAAATAATTTGTTTGTTGGTCTGGATCATGAAGATTCTTATTGTTTCAGCGTTTAAACGTCACGTTGTGTAGTTGTTAGTGATTTTCGAGAATTAAGTATCTTGGTGTAATGTTTAATGTGTGTATCATTTTACCTGCAATATGGGAAATTTTAGAAATGCTCCGTCTATTTCCGGCTGATCTCCATGACAGGATGACGATGATAAGTAAGCGTCCTTTTTACATTGAGACGCGCTCGATACAGGAACAAATTCTGTTCTCTGTTTTATAAGGTAAGGATTTGTTGAAATAGTGTTTGGAAGTGGTCTGTGAGCCCTTCTCTGGCTGTTAAAAGGATATTGTCGTGATCCATGAATATTACTTACAGGATTATAATTGCGCACACGCAGACAACTGTCCAGCCAGTCGAGGATCACAGTCAAGTGCTTTCTTCATCGATCAACCGTGAGTATTTCACCCGCTGACTATTTATCATGGATTCCTCAGTGTTAACCACGGGATTAAAATATTGTTCAAGGGAATGAGCCCAGCCACGTGGGTAACCCTCGTAGCTCCTATAGTTACTGGCTAATGTTCTAGCCTTCTAGATTTCCAAGCCCGGTCACCTCAAGGAATGTTAATTAGTTTCAAACTATATTATTAGGTCTCCGTATTGTCGTTTCCAGGAGAGGCACCTCGAGAGGTTCGTCTCGCCGCCAGGATCGAGAGTAGCGTCTGGGGCCTGGACGCGAGACCCGTCCCTCGAGTCAGCTGGAAGCCTCTTGCTGGGACGACTGTGCGGCAGGCGGAGTCCGTCTTGCGATAACGCAGGCGGGACGGTTTTTTTTTAAATTAGAAAATTACCTACTTACATTTAGTACGGTTGGTATAAGAACCGGTTATGTACTATAGTCCGGTTTTCATTGGTGGAAGCCGGTCTTTTACTTAAGGATCTTGGGTTCGACATTCGGTGTGCATCAGGAAGTATATGGTTGGACACCGTCATCGGCTCCGGGATCCGGGACCTTTATAGTCCCTGGCGCCCATTTATTCAATAGTAACATTTTATTAATAACTGGAAGGTTAGGTATCTAGAACTTTCAATTTATAATATTCAATTTTAATAACTATATATAAATACTGGGTTTATCTCCACTCCCCACGCCCATAGCTCTTTCTACCGAAATTTAAACTGGCTGGCAATAAATAAATTATTAATACTTAAATTAACCTACCTAACTTAGAGTTTAGCCAATTAGTTGTTTATTTTTATTTTATTTATTTATGAAAACATATTTCTAAATTGAACCTTATCAATATACAGTGTTTGACATAGTGTGTTGTTTACTTTTATTTTGTTACCTAACCACCTACCTAGACTGTCGTAAGAGGTCACAAATATTAATTTGTAACAGTGGCGACCAACGTGTGTATTAGTTGGAGATAGAGGTTACGTCTATTGCTGTACCTTATAACCCAGAGTGCTATTTATAGAACCTTCCAGTTATTCTAATTTTAAGAAAAAAAACCGTCGCGCGGAATCCTTTGTTATCGTGTTCTTGTTTTTATGTTGTACCGTTATATACACTTTTATATACTTTTACACTTCTTGCTGCTATTTACATTTTACAATTTTATTTTACTTGTGTCTCATACATAACATAACTCCAAGACGATTGTCCTTGGAAATAAAAGCCTATTATTAAAATACAAACTTACATAATCTATAAGACTGCTAATTTTGTAACGGCGTTTATAATAGATAATATTTACACATTGCTTGTGATTGTAAATTGTTACAGCCAGTTTTTAATTCAGGTCAGTTTCAATTATTTTTTTTTAAACTTTTCGATATGGAACGACCCGTCTCATTTAATTTGCTTCGCAAAGACGAGCTCGTATATGAAGTACTGGTCCGAGACGCGAAACCAGCTTCAACCGTAGAGGAACTACGTGTTCAAATTAGGGATCTGAGTAAATTAGTATGTTCCGACGATATTGTGGAGACCAATATAGACCCAAATACCGAGTTACAAGCCATTAAGGCCAAACTGCCAGAAATTGGTGAAGTACTGGATAGGTACCCCTCCAGTTTCAAAAAATTTAATCGTGTTAAGGCTTTAGGTTTCCACCTGTATCATCGATTGAGTAGGATTACTCCCCCAACTGATCTTAGTACCGACTATGCAGCCGTTGACAAGCAGCTTAGCGGTTATTTAGCAAAAATTGATTCGCTTAACGCCAGCTTCCATCAGTCGTTTACTTCCGCCGAGGAATCACCGAATGTACTGTCGAATTCGCAGACGAAGGACGTCATCGTTTCCTGCAGGAAAGAGACAGTTAAAACCCTGGGTCATAAATTCGACGGTTCAGGTTGCGTGAAAGCGTTTATTGAGCGTCTGGAGGAGCTTTGCGAGGCCAGAGGAATTAGCGAAGCCTCCCTACATGAATCTGCTCTAGACCTTTTCTCGGACGGAGCCTTATTATGGTACCGGGGAATAAAAGCGTCGGTTGGTGATTGGGCGGAGCTGAAGAAGGAGTTACTCACAGATTTCGCTCCGCCAGATTACGATATGCGTCTAGTTTCAGAAATAACGAACAGAACACAGGGGTCGACTGAGCTGTCTTGTATATATATAGCAGTAATGGAGAATCTTTATAATAGGCTATCCTACAGGGTTCCAGAACGCGATCGTTTAGCACGGATCAAGTACAACATGAGACCGGAATACACGTCGGGGTTGTCGATAATGACTGTCAACACGCTGGTCGAGTTAAAGGCGAAGTGTAGACAACTGGAGCTAGGTTTCCATAGCAGGGCTCAGTTCCATGAGCCGCCCAAACCAACGTCTTCTTTTGTTGCAGCAGACTTGGCATACCATGCCCCGAAGGGTTCACAAAGGGTTGAAGCCGTGCAAACTGATTCTGGATCGTTGTTCTGTGTTCGTTGTAGGGTTAAGGGACACTCGTTATCACAATGCAAATCCAAGGAAATTGTGTGTTACCGTTGCGGCAAGAAGGGCGTACGTGCACCATCGTGCCCTACGTGCAGTAAAAAGAAGAAGGTTGATCAGTCCTGTCCAACCTGCATATCAAAAAACTAAATTTCCGGAACTACAGCCAAAATTTTGATAAGTCCGATTGGGACAATTATTTAAAAAATTTAAAAGTATTTTTAAAATCACTAAAGGTAGATACAATACATTATAAGACTTCGGACGATAGTCGTCCACATTTAACAGTCTCTATATACGATGAGCAGTATTACGGTTTACTCGACTCGGGTTCTTGCGTTTCAGTGTTGGGTTCCGATGTTGGCCAACAATTCATAAGGGCTGGTGCTACTCTACACGCCGATAGACAGTTGGGCAGCATCGTAACTGCCAATGATTCGCGGGCATCCGTGGAGGGTTATTTATTTTTACCAGTGACTCTCATGGGAGTGACTAAGGTTATTAAATTCTATATTATTCCCGACATTACTACACCGATGATTTTTGGTGTTGATTTTTGGAAGGCCTTTAATTTGGCACCAAAAATCTTTAATAAATTACCTTTACAATATTTAAAAAACAATAGAGGTCATACATGCGTCTCGGAGGTTAGGCACCTACAGCCGTTTGACGAATTAACACCAGATCAAAAGAATGAAGCGGAGTTATTAATTAAAGATTTTGAAAAGGTTTCCTTTGAGGCTAAAGGATTAGGACGTACCCATCTGTTGCGTCATAAAATAGACACAGGAGATGTTCCTCCTATTAAACAGCGTTATTATCCTCTATCACCTGAACGCCTCAAGGAACTAAACCGTCAGCTGGATGAGATGTTGGAGATGGGAGTGGTGGAACCTAGCAATAGCGCGTGGAATAACCCGGTTCTACTGACTCCGAAACCGAATGGGGAATGGAGATTTTGTTTGGACAGCCGAAAGCTGAATGCGGTCAGCAAGCAAGATGCATATCCACTACCCTACGTCTCTCACATCTTAGACCAGTTGCGGGACGCGCGATACCTTTCATCCATTGATTTAAAATCTGCATTTTGGCAAATCGAATTGGACTCCGTTTCATCCAAAGAAAAAACCGCTTTCACGGTTCCCGGTCGAGGTTTGTTCCAGTTTAAAGTTATGTGCTTTGGGTTGACAGGAGCCCCAGCCACCCAACAACGATTAATGGACAGACTTTTCGGCCCGGAGTTTGGTAATAAGGTGTTCGTATATTTAGACGACATCATTTTGAAACCATAAGCATGGACTTGGTAGGTCCGTTACCACGGTCTAGAGCGGGATTCACATTCCTTTTAGTTGTCGTGTGCTGTTTTACAAAGTACTGTTTACTGTTTCCTTTACGTAGAGCTGTCGGTAAGGCTATAGCGCAGAAATTAGAAGACGGCGTTTTCCTGGTACACGGTATACCTCGTACGGTGATAGCAGACAACGGGACGCAATTCACGGGTAATGAGATTCGTTCACTACTAGAGAGGTACGAAATACCTCAAGTTCACTTCACACCTCGTTATTGCCCAAGCGTGAACACCGTGGAACGCTATAACCGTACCATAATGACCGCGGTATCAATTCTTGTGGAGGATGATCATCGATCTTGGGATGTCAACATCTCAAAGATCCAATTCGCTATGAACACATCCACAAATGAAGTTACTCGTTTTACCCCATTCTTCCTAGTACATGGCAGAGAAGCAATTAGTAGTGGTGATGTCTTCGGCAAGGATACCGTTGAACAGCCCACTCTAGCTTGCGCTTCCCGCAGTTCATATGCCAATCAGCTAGGGGCTTTGGATAGTATCTTCAATAAAGTAAAGGACGCGCTCATCAAGTCACATAAACGTAGTGCTCGTTATTATAATAGTGGTAGGAGGCACGCGGAGTTTGAGGTAGGCGACACTGTGTGGAAGAAAACATATCCCCAGAGTGACGCCTCCAAATTCTTTATGGCCAAATTAGCTCCTAAATACGAGAGATGTATAATTAGGAAAAAACTTTCACCCTTAGTGTATGAATTGGAAGGCTGTAGTTCCGGTAAAAACCTTGGCTCATGGCATATCAAGGATTTTAAATCGCCAGGTGGCGAGGATTAATTTTTTTTTAAATATTTAACATGAATTTAAACAAAAATTTAAATTCACTAGTATATAGTAGTTGGTCGCAGTGACCATTGAGGGCTGTATATGCCTTGTGGTTGCTGGTTTTTATTTTAGCATTGGGTGCTGTATATGCACGGTGCTAGAATACAGTGGTTAAATATATTTACACTGTTTTTGCGGTTCGTTGTGGTACACAGGTTTTAACTGTGTTCACATTTGTGAACTATATTTAGAAGGGAAGGCGATTGGTTAAAAGTTGTTGGTAGTCTGTGGTTGTTGCTGGATTGACACCCCTGGTGGGTGTATAACCTCCGGATTGCTGGTAAGGCAGCATAATGAAAGTCCTGAGATTGGAGGCCATAATGGCGGGCGTGTAGGCTGCATTGATGGAATTTGTTTAAGATGGTATTTTTTTTAGGGGCCGAATAACCGTCATATTATTATTCCTATTAGGGAAGATGGTTAGCCAATTTTTACTACGTTGTAGCATTTAATTTCTTTTAATGTATTTTTGTTGTTCCAGCTTAGCATTATTAGCGGCAGTCAACTCATTTATGATGTGAAAGGTGGTGTACGATGGAGTAGGGTGGTCTTTCCTATATAAATATAGTAGGTCAGACTAGGAGTTATTTACACATTTTTACTCTCTTTGGAGCTTGTCTTTTACATGTTTGTAAATGGATTAGACTCGTTCCAAGAGAATTAGTATATGTATATTACACAGGTCATATGGATAACTAAAAATAAGCCATAAAACACGGGCGGAATTGTAGACTCGTTAACCAAAGCCTATACTACAATGTCGCCTGATAGAGCGGGTTGTTACTCTATACTTGAAGTATGTCCAGAACCCTTTTAGGTCGTAAGTTTATGTAGTATATAATGAAAACCTAAATTAGTATATTTCGTACAGGTTACATGGATAATTAAAAATAAGCCATATAACACGGGCGGAATTGTAGACCCGACAACAAAAGCCTACTGCAATGTCGCCTAAATAGAGCGGTCTGTTACTCTATATTTGAAGTGTAACAAGAATTCTTTATTGTTTATGTATATAACTTAACTACCATTACAGTATCACTTATCTATAAAAATAGAAATCGTACACCGGCTTCCATATTTTTTTTTTTCTCTTTCTTTGTTCCTGTTTTCAGGCATGAACGTTGTAGATTTTTGTAAGCGTACTTAGTCCTTTGGAGTCTGCTTTGACGCTGGAGGGCCAGCTTCGAGATTTGCCCTAGTGGGTCAAATCTCTGGTGGTTGGGGAGGTACTGTTACGTTGTTTTTTTTGTACCTACACAGCTGCGTTACTAATAAGTAAAGTAGCATTTACCTGAAAACATCAGTAGTACATTTTGAGGTTTCCGAGTATTATATTTCATTGTAGTTTGTACAATTGACTTTGGCCTGCACTTGATAGAAGGACTCATTCCTTCAACTGAATCTTGTCACTAGACTCTTTAGGTATCACTTTCTCACAATTAATTACTTTCCTAAAACCTATTAAATAAGTTTGCACAATAAATTAGATTAAATATTGAAAGGTTAAGTTGCAATGTTTACATACAAAATTTGATATGTCATTCAGTCGAACGTCAGTTTGACAGTTTAGAGGCGACCTCTGGCGGTCGCCGAGTCACAGTTGTAGTTTAATCGATATTTTAACATATTGTTTGCTAACCATCGAAATAATATCGTATGGAGCAATCCTTCATAATTTTCAGCTTTCAGTAAAAATTCATAATAAACTAAATAACCGAAAGCGGAAATAAAAGTAGTTTTTTCATTAAGCATAGACATATTTCTAGAAATTTTTAATCTGTGGATTGTCTTTGACATAGTGTGGCCAGAGGTGTCAAGCGATTCTGCGCGAATTAAAACAATGGGGTAATTAGTTAATTAGACAGGTTTTTAGGATTAGGAATTGAAAATAATTTGTTTGTTGGTCTGGATCATGAAGATTCTTATTGTTTCAGCGTTTAAACGTCACGTTGTGTAGTTGTTAGTGATTTTCGAGAATTAAGTATCTTGGTGTAATGTTTAATGTGTGTATCATTTTACCTGCAATATGGGAAATTTTAGAAATGCTCCGTCTATTTCCGGCTGATCTCCATGACAGGATGACGATGATAAGTAAGCGTCCTTTTTACATTGAGACGCGCTCGATACAGGAACAAATTCTGTTCTCTGTTTTATAAGGTAAGGATTTGTTGAAATAGTGTTTGGAAGTGGTCTGTGAGCCCTTCTCTGGCTGTTAAAAGGATATTGTCGTGATCCATGAATATTACTTACAGGATTATAATTGCGCACACGCAGACAACTGTCCAGCCAGTCGAGGATCACAGTCAAGTGCTTTCTTCATCGATCAACCGTGAGTATTTCACCCGCTGACTATTTATCATGGATTCCTCAGTGTTAACCACGGGATTAAAATATTGTTCAAGGGAATGAGCCCAGCCACGTGGGTAACCCTCGTAGCTCCTATAGTTACTGGCTAATGTTCTAGCCTTCTAGATTTCCAAGCCCGGTCACCTCAAGGAATGTTAATTAGTTTCAAACTATATTATTAGGTCTCCGTATTGTCGTTTCCAGGAGAGGCACCTCGAGAGGTTCGTCTCGCCGCCAGGATCGAGAGTAGCGTCTGGGGCCTGGACGCGAGACCCGTCCCTCGAGTCAGCTGGAAGCCTCTTGCTGGGACGACTGTGCGGCAGGCGGAGTCCGTCTTGCGATAACGCAGGCGGGACGGTTTTTTTTTAAATTAGAAAATTACCTACTTACATTTAGTACGGTTGGTATAAGAACCGGTTATGTACTATAGTCCGGTTTTCATTGGTGGAAGCCGGTCTTTTACTTAAGGATCTTGGGTTCGACATTCGGTGTGCATCAGGAAGTATATGGTTGGACACCGTCATCGGCTCCGGGATCCGGGACCTTTATAGTCCCTGGCGCCCATTTATTCAATAGTAACGTTTTATTAATAACTGGAAGGTTAGGTATCTAGAACTTTCAATTTATAATATTCAATTTTAATAACTATATATAAATACTGGGTTTATCTCCACTCCCCACGCCCATAGCTCTTTCTACCGAAATTTAAACTGGCTGGCAATAAATAAATTATTAATACTTAAATTAACCTACCTAACTTAGAGTTTAGCCAATTAGTTGTTTATTTTTATTTTATTTATTTATGAAAACATATTTCTAAATTGAACCTTATCAATATACAGTGTTTGACATAGTGTGTTGTTTACTTTTATTTTGTTACCTAACCACCTACCTAGACTGTCGTAAGAGGTCACAAATATTAATTTGTAACAAGTTGTTCTGCTATTCAAGGCGGAGACAAATCTAACAAATCAAAGATCATAAAAATCGGTTCAGCCTTTCTTGAGTTATACCTAAATGTTGTAACTGACCCGACTTTGTTTTATTTATACAACTTAGATTATTCCTGTAATGAACGGATTTTTGGTCAACTCTCGACTCAGTTGTGAGTATTGTTAAAAAAAAACCAAAGCCCTATTTACACGATACAAGATTCTGGCCTGTGGTGACTTACAATTAAATTGAAGCAACAAAAAAAAACAACAAATAAACCACACATTAAACAACTAAAATAACAGAATTAACAAACCACAAATTTCATAATCATCATTATCATCTCAGCCCGGAATAACCCACAGCTGGGTATAAAAAAAAAAAAAAAAAAAAAAAAAAATGACATATTTTCGCAACTATTTTGGGGTCGGCTTCCAGTCTAGCCGGGTGCAGCTGAATACCAGTATTTTACATAGAGCGACTGCGTATCTAGCTTCCACAACCCAGTTACTGGGTAATACGATACCCCTTTGTAAGACTAGTTGTCTGACTTTCGTGCTTCTGATGGCCCGCAACGGCTGTTAAAGATCCACGAATGACAGCCGGGACCCAATGGTTTAACATGCTTTCCGAGACACGGAGGGGTCTAATTTTTTTCTTTTTTTTCTTGTCTTGGTATGTTAAAATGGTCACCCATCCACGGACCAACCGCGGCAAGTGTAGCTTAACCTGATCAATCGACCCGTGCGGTTGTTATTACTTAGCCACAAACAAGCCCCTTTTGATGACTTACTAACACATACCTCTAAAACACTCATATCTTAAGATCAAAACGACGCGACTGGTCCATTCAGCATAAATACCACAAGTCATCCCCCTACCTGCACCACCAAACACGTTTCAACATACCCCCTGCAATTTCACCTATATACCCTTTACCCCGTAAAGGCGCTCGAAAGTCATTACCGGGATAACTTACCGGTAACCGTAACTACATTTACCGTTATACCGGGTAAATTAAATTCCTGTTTCTTGCTTATGTAACAAGTTGGGTGATATATCTTCACTTGGAGGGTATGTAATCTTGTTGGTTTGAAATGTGGAATAATCTTAGCGAGGGTTTAGATGTCATGGTTGGTTGGTGGCTTATTTTGATTTAGAATTAAAAGATTGGTGAATAGAAAGTGTTATTTTGTGGTTGCTATAGGTATTTTTCTAAATCATTATTCGAACGGCCTTGTTTTTCGAAAGACTTATGGCCGGAGATGCAGGCTAGTCCTGGAATGGAGACCACGTATTGGTAAGCGTAGTGTGGGATCCCCCCACGGATCACCCCTGGACCGACGACCTTAAAAATGTGGTTGGGACAGACTGGATACGAAATGCGGAGGACAGGGGTTTATGACGCAGCCCAGAAGAAGCCTATGTATGTCCAGGAGACTCGTCGTCCATTGTCCGTTTCGAATTAATGAACTCAGTCTATCGCAGTCTACTGCAATAGGCTGAGTTCATTTGATTGGTTCATTGATTTGTATAAATTATTTCATCACCACTGCTCTCAAAACGGTGTTGGAAAACATCGTTAGGAAACCGGCATGTCCTCGAACCGAAAAATATGAAGACATGTGACATCCACCAACCCGCACTGGGCCTGCGTGGTGGATTACGGCCCACTCCCTCTCACCGAGAGGAGGCCTGTGTCCCAGCAGTGGGAACATTATAGGCTGATTATGCTATGCTAAAGTGCCAGTTTGGGTTCGAACCCACGACCTACAACTCGTAAGTCGGGGTCGTTACCACTGGGCCAGCATTCCTTAAAAGTTTGGTATTAGCAGAGACAAAAAGGCACTTCTTTTTTACTTTATTCCATAATAAAAGTAGGTACACGAATAAAGCCTTGCTATCAAAGTTAAGAGATGACAAAAGAAAAGAAGATAAATTAATTCCATGGCTCGGTAAAAGCTATAATTTCATAAAGCTATTAAGAATTCCCGCGGCTTCATTTGCGACTTAAGTTTTTCACCTTCTGCGATACCCTATATTTTTTCCAGCAATAAAATTGCTTTTTAATTTCAATTAAATTGGTTTAATAGTAAAGCCGTAAATGTGACAAAGGGACCTTCTAGCTATTTTTTTAATAATTTTGATGTCATTAAACTCAATTCTTATTTCTCAGTAGCGAGTCTGCGCGGAGTCTGAATTTGTGCCCAGTTAAGGCGAAAGCGCCAGGGTAGCCCGAGAAATTATTTTTTTTTACGTCTTTTGCATTTTACTGGTCAGTATTAAGTTGTACGTTGATTCAAATATGATTCGCGGTCGTAACAAATATGTATTTACATAATTATAATCATTAAAGTCATCAACACAACTCTCTAAGACCAAGTAATCCCCAAGAATGACTATTTCATGAAATCTTGACATTTGGGGATTATACTAACTTAACAAGTTGTATTACTGATTGTAATGATTATAATTATGTAAATACATATTTGTTATGACCGCGAATAATATTTTAATCAACGTACAACTTAATACTCACCAGCAAATTGCAAAAAACGTAAGAAAATTTGAATTTCGCGGGCTTCCTTAGCGCTTCCCCCTTAATGGTAATAAACTCGCCCTTATTACATGGGACTTAAATATACAAAACGATACTGTTTTACTTCAAGACCATTATGAATTCGATTCCGTCGTTAATATTATAAATATTTTTTGATGCCCAATGAGCTCCTGCCTTTTTCTTTTTTTTTATTATTTATTTGTATATAATAATAATATGTATAAGTGAGTGTTAAATTGTAAAATAGGTTGTGTGTGCTAGAAATAAATTTATTTTGTTCTCCATTATAAATAATGAACTTGTCTTTAACTGCCTCGTCGGTCTCGTGATTGCAAGCGCGACTGCTGAGCGTGGGGTCCCGGTTTCGATTCCCAGGTCGGACAAAGTGTTATTGGACTTTTCCATTAGGAATTTCTCGGTAACAGCTCGGACTTTAGAAGTTGGCGGTATGATACCCCCGTGTCTCGGAAAACACTTAAAGCCGTTGGTCCTGCGTCTGATCTCCCCCCGGTCGTTTCGGATTGCCGTCCCATCGCACTATGTGAATAAAGGATCAGAGAGTGCACCTGTGTTGACGCACACACTTGTGCAATATAATATCTCCTGCGTACCTGGCTAATCTGCGTTGAGATCGGCCTCCGTGACCGAAATCGGTAGGAAGGCTATTATTATTAACCTTTAAGTAAAATATTATTTTAAAATCCCTCTCACTGAGAGGAGGCCTGTGTCCCAGCAGTGGGAACATGATAAGCTGATTATGCATTATTTTAAAATTGTAACTGTGTACCATTGTTGGATGGCCATTAAAGTTTAAAAGTCTTACTGAGAGCTTTGCAAAGGAGACTTGAAAACAAGACGTTGAAAAGCAGGTTTTCAGAGGGATGAGAAGGACCTAGTATGGGTATCTCCAGGCCCCTCTTTTCCATTGGGCACTCTGGGCAAGTGCCCAGGGCCCCGCGATCTTCGGGGGCCCGGCCTGCTCTCATAAAAAAAACATTATTTGCAGCCGGGTAGGATGATAAAATAAGTTATTTGCAGCGCAATTTACAGCAAGTTTCAAGCCCCCCAGTTATGAAATATTAGTATGTTTCTCTTATTCTCTCGCATCTACACAGAGGCCCCATGATTCTTATATGCCTAGGGCCTTCAATAGGTTAAAGACGGCCCTGGACATCTCTATTAGCCACCATTTCAGAATGCACTTCCTTCCTAGCTATTTCATCATTAACATCAGTACTTAAAACTTTTCTTGTTACAGCAATTCTGCTTGATAGCGAAAATAGTTAAAGTGGTAATTCCACCCCAGATTAACTCTTTCACAAGGAGTTCTACTACCACTAAAACGTTTATGTTTTTCACCTGAAAAGACGTTTATAGCCTACTTGACTTGCGACGCAGGTCCCGTGAGAAATGCTTGAGACTTAACCATTCTGATCTTTAATCTTTCAAGGTCGTAAAAAATAAAAACAATTACGTTGGCGACGTGCTAATTCAGTCACTTTTTCCTGAAATGACTGAGTAATAGACAGGTCAGTAAATCTGTGGTCATATCAGGGGGCCTAAAAAGGCCACTTTGGCAGAATCATAAAAGGATAACATTCTGAATCATAATAATTATGGCGAAGACAGTCCGTGTTTTTTTTTTTTCGCTGCACTACGTAGGTATAATCAAAGAGATCGGGATTGGATTTGGATTGGATTGATTGGTCTTTTAGCACAGACAAAAAAAAAATAACTGAAAATCCTTCACCAATGGGATCCATATAATGTTATCCTTTTATGGTTCTGCCAAAGTGGCCTTTTTAGGCCCCCTGATGTTAGCTGTTCGGATTATTAGTCTATTTAGGGTTGATTTTTCCATAGCCAGATAACTTTATTCGAGAAATAAAATTGACGTTTGACAGTTTTTGTATGAAATAACTGTGGGGATCGTTCTTATGCCGTATAGCATCGCTTTGTACACTTCGGAGTCCACTATGCCGTCGACTACGTATTGTACAAAGCGATGCTATACGGCATAAGAACGATCCCCACATTTGGGGGCTCGTCCGGGATCGAAAAGTGAATAAAAAGTCAAGTAATAGCTGGCGGACTGTCGGGTGTGAAATTTTTTCCGTTGAAGACGAAACACGTGGAAGACGTTTGAAGACGAAACACGTGGAAGACGTTTGAAGACGAAACACGTGGAAGACGTTTGAAGACGAAACACGTGGAAGACGTTTGAAGACGAAACACGTGGAAGACGTTTGAAGACGAAACACGTGGAAGACGTTTGAAGACGAAACACGTGGAAGACGTTTGAAGACGAAAAAAGACGGACGGAAAGATATTTTACGACGCATCACCACAATGACATCGCCAGCAAAGACGAAGCAAGCTGAAGCGGCTGCAAGCTTAAATTCCACGTTCCAAATGAGCGCGGAATTACTGCCAAAATTCAGCGGGTGCGACAGCACGTACCCAGTGACGCGATGGGTAGAAGACGTCGAGAGCAGCACCGTGATTTACGGATGGTCTCCTCTCCAGCAGCTATTGGTGGCACAACGGGCGCTTACCGGCACAGCGGGACTATGGCTACGAGCGGAGCGACCGTACAAGTGCTGGGACGATTTAAAAACCGCTAAAAGCAAGGAATTTCCAGACACAGTAGACGTAAAAGCAATCCATGAGATGATGAGCAACAGGAAGAAACAAAAGAATGAATCTTGCATGGATTACCTACTAGTGATGAAAGAAATGGGTAAACGGGGTAAAATGCCGGATTATGTCGCGATCCCCACATAACTATCAATATTTCAAAATTATTCATCGAATAAAGTTAACAAATAATAGAATTAAATTAAAAAAAAAAGCTTAATAATTATGTCTTGCAAAGTTAAATACAATAATTACAATTTATACTATATTAGTAAAGTATACTTATGAGTTAACCATATTGTAGTTAGGGGTGGGATGTATTGATAAACTTTTTACTATTTTTGTATTAACACAAATTAAAAATTTTAACTAACTCAGTCTACCTCTGCAGGTGAAGGCAGCCTTCAAAGAAAACAAATTCCCTCTATCTTGGGCTGCTTGCATCCAGGCTGGGCCAGCTGTCTCGACAATATCGCCTTCCCATCTTTCGTACGGCCTTCTTCTGTAGCGTTTCCCTTTTGGGCCTTTCCACGGTGTCACTCATATCAATCTGCCTAGCCTTTTCCCAACTATGTTGGGCTCGGCTTCCAGTCTAACCGGATGCAGCTGAATACCAGTATTTTACTTGGAGCGACTGCCTATCTGACCTCCATAACCTAGTTACTGGGTAATACGGTACCCCTTAGAGAGTACTAAGATAAAAATGACAAATCACAAAAGTTGACATTAGATTGATTAACAAATTGAATTGTATACGTTTTCACAGACCCCGGGGCAAAGTAATTAAAAAACAACCCGATTATTAAATCTCTATTTACTTAGCGATTAAATATAAACGTCGCTAATGGTTCTGAAATATAAATTACTCGCTTAATGGTCTTCAAAGGGAACATGGAAGTAATATTTCAAATATTCCACAGATTATCAAAGTTTCACCAAACTTGGTAAGACTTGGCCCACTAAATGTGCCTAAGGACCAAAATTAGACGTCTACATATTTGAGGAAATTACATTCAGATTGTTATTTGAGGAGTTGAGAGGTCAAAGGTAGCAACATTGAGTTTTCTAAAATGGCGGCAAGCAATGTTCTTTGTTTAAAAGTAGTGCAGTTAATATTGGTTAATGCTGGTTTTGCTGTAAACCTACCATTTCAACGGTTATTTTATATAAGACTAGCTTCCTCCCGCGGCTACGCCCGGGATGCAATCTATCTAGTGGTTTAGGAGTGAAAAGGTAACATACAGACAGACAGGCAGACAGAGTTACTTTCGAAGTTATAATATTATATTGTAAAAAGAAAGTTTTTAGAGGTATCTTCATGATTTTTTCTATCGTATCAAATCAGTTGTATTATATTTTCAACACACTATTTACCTAGCATATATCCTGAAGAATATCATATATTTTTCTAGTTTTGTTTACTGTAGTGGAACTTAAACTTTTATTGCTTCTAAAACTTGCGTTTTTGCGTTTAGGTCCTGTAATCCCCTTATGTACTCCTCATGCAATAAACACAAAAGCAGATAAAAGAAAAAAACATGAACAATTCAATATAATAAAAAACTTCGGAGATAAGCCGTGAACAGATGACCACATGTTTCACACACACACACACACCCCTGTTTGTACAGACACCCTTACGAGGACCTTGTTAGTCCTAGAACGAACCGAGGACAATCCAAAAAACTGGTTTAAATACCTCGTTGGCCTTTTAGAATAAGATAGAAAGAGACAGGTGAGTAAATCTATAGTGATGAGCTTATTGGGATAATGCTATCTCAACATTTTTCTGTATGAATTTCGGCTATCATACTGAGGACCTGAAATACACAGCTAAATGTGACCAACAATGCACATACGAGGACTTTGTGTAAGCCAACCGAGGACCTCTTACGTAAGCCCTGCGACGTCCTTCCGAGGACGTATTTTTACACAATATTTCTTAAAGCTTGTACAAAGTGCGGACGTTGTGTTAGACTTTATATCACTAAACCGAGGACAGTTTTTCGCGTAGAACTTGTACAAACCGAGGACCTGGAAAATACCTACCTAACTACCTAAAACATTTTACGTGTAAGATAATAATCAATGTTCCGATTTATTTCTTACACACTTTTTCTAAAATGAAGTACCAAGCGAGGACGAGTCAATGTCTTTACGTTTGTCAGCGCTTCTCAAAGGATTATTTATCAAAGAGAGCCGACAGTAACGGCTTTATTTTGTTAAACACTCGTGATTGTTGCTTATAACGTAAACAAAAACCCAAAAATCGATCCTTATCAGCGACACTATCGAATGGTGTAATAAATACAGTGTGTTTTTTTTCAAAATCAACGGGTTCGATTCCTGGCTAGAAATATTGATTTTTCAAAAATCCAATGATGCAGTTTTAGTTTTCACCAAAATCGAGGCCGCGACTCTTTTGAGTACTTTTCGCTATTCCTCATAGTTTCGGATTTGGCCATCCACGCTCACTTCGAAAATTCATCCTGTATATATAAAAGGAGAAACTGACTGACAGACTGACATATCAACGCACAGCCGCAACTACTGGGTCTAGGAATGTGATTTTAGACGTTACGGACGCTTTTAACGTTCTACATTGTTCTCACATGCATAATTTTTAACATGAATGATGGAAACAAGATTTTGTAACCATATTATTTTGATTTAAAAGAGTGTCCATGGAGTTTCTTGCCCGTTCTTCTCCATAGGTACCTGCGCTTTGGAATGGGCAACTAGCATCATCTTTCTGACTGACCGACCCCTTTTTTTTTTTTTTTTTGCGGATGGGAAATCATCAAATGACCCCTCCCGCTCTGGGTGGAGCGGAAGGGAGTGTCAGACTCTTACTGACTAAAACCCACCCGTGTTCCTTCCTTAGCCCTTTATGTTCCGGGCCAGCGGTAACCCTTCCGGACAATCCCGCTGACCCGGCAGGCTTCGGCCCTATGGGGTCCTCGATGCTGACATCTCTTTGAGGTGCGCGTGGAACACGTACGCGCCGTCCGGCACGGGCCTGGTCCTGATCGGATCGGACGGTGAGCTACCCATTACTCTTCGCCCGCAGGCCCGCGCTTACTGTGGCCGGGAGTCGTCCCTTCCTCCTCCTTCCTTTTATAATGTAGGGGAGCACTAAGAAGGGGTTAAATTTTGTATGGAAGAATTTTAACGCGTGGTCCAATTAGTTCGAAACTCAGTATGTAAGACCAAAATAAATAATAAAGTAAGTATATCAGGTTTTTTAGAAAATCTACCCCTAACGGGGTGAAGAGGGATAGTCAATTTCTTAGGGTAGTATTTTATTACGTGGCTTGATATGATAATTGGTCATAATATTTAAGTCAAGCTATATAAAAATCCCAGACGATTTTTCAAAACTACACCCCTATGGGGATAAAATATTTTTAATAGCCATGTTTATAATCACGTATAAACTTGCTATGGAGTATCTTAATTTGACAGGACTAAACTAATATTTATCTTCTGTCCTTTTAAATATAAAGAAAAAGATGCACTGAACTTAAATTTTGTTTAGTTTGTGAACAAGGGAATCGGCGCCATTAAGTTATTAAGTTTGCATGCTTCCCAAATTATTTTGATCTCGCTTGATAATATTTCTTTGTTGTTTTCTAAATAAGCATTGTGTTATGAAATTTTATGTCAAGTTTTTAGCCCAATTTATGTCGATTTCTTTTAATTATGGTTTCTATAAGTCTTTTTGTTTGAGTCGTTTTCTATTAACTGTTATATAAGTTTTATAATCATGCTTCTCAAAGATGTTATTGCAACTTGATGATTATTTTTATAAGTAGATCGTTGGTAAAAGTTTGTTAAATAATTTGTTCCATTTTAAAATAAACCTACTTACTTTTATTTCAGTAAAGTTTATGACGTGGTTTCCTTTAGTATGTTCATGTTCTGTATTTCTTTGTACTTTATATTTGTTTCAAATCTTGCTGCAGACATTTCACCTAGGAAGGCATTTATTTTCTTTATGAAAAGCACACGTACCTATTTAGCTCCTATGACAATACAATATTTTATGGTGCAAATCATAATGTTGTATAATATAAGCGGGCCTAGGTACTTAGCACATGCTGCAGAAAAAGCCTGATTATTCCTCGTCCACCTAGTAGCTACCAACGATTTGTTTAAGGATTCAGTCTACCTTCGATTTTCTCCTTCATAATTTTATTTAAATGATAGCATATAATTTGTCTTCTACACACAAGGAAAACTGTCGAAACGAGGACTAGAATACACACTGTTCGGAAAATCTAGCAAACCGAGGTCTTAAATACACATTGTCTGGAAAAGCTACCTAACCGAGGTCTTTTGTGTTAAAGTTAACACATAGGTCCTCGGATAATACAACAAACGTGAAATGAGTGTAAAGAGTCTGTGTATGAGGCGACAGTGGCACCATCTGGTGGATACACAATGTCTGTGTAAGATTATGAATAATCTTGATCAAACCGAGGTTCAGGCAACTTTTTCGTATTAAGTATATAGAAAGACTCAAAATCGCTTGCAGAATACGAATCTTTGGTCAAGTCAAACCGAGGACCCTCGAAAAGGTCCTCGCTTTGAAAAGGTCCTCGGTCGTGCCTTGTGTATTCATACGCACGTCCTCGGATGGTACTTAAAACAAACACCACACAACATAC